>SJYV01018938.1:368080-479703 GCA_006410875.1 Neotragus pygmaeus
TTATTTTTAGGATTTTATGTGTGAATAATCTCTGAGGTTTTGATGTATCTGAACATAAATCCTCTGATTTCAATAAACATATTTTTTAAATATACAAATTCAATTTTTTTAATCTCAAGGATTAAAAAAAAAATCTGCCTGGATATTTGATACTGTCTGTTCTTATCTTATGTTTTCTATTCTTTGTCTTTAAGTATTTAAAACAGTTAGTTTATATTCTCTGATAATGCTATTATTGGAAATTCTTGGGAAACTACTATTGCTATGTTGTGTCTGCTGATTCTTAAGATAGACTACTTTCTATATTTTCTAATTTGGGGTTATGCACTTATTTTTGGTGGGGTTCTCTCTGTGGGAATCCTTGGATGAGAGTGTATCTCTTCAAAACTTTTACTTTTGATTTTTATAGGTGCTTACATGGATCTTTCCAGCTTAGGTTGACTTTATGTCAGTTTGTTAGCCTGGGAACCCCTGGACAATGCAAGTAAGGTAAATCTAATCCCAAATCAGAATGAGGGCAGGCCCATGCCAGTGGATACTAAGGAGAAACTAAATAATTTGTTTTCACTTTGTTTCTTTCTCTCTCTCTCCCCATCCTCTTAATCTAGAGTCCAGGGCTAGTTAGATAACTTTTCTTGCGCTCTTATTGTCCCCAAAAGAGGACTTTTTATTGTCCTCCCTTTCACCTGAGATGTAGTCTTTGGAGAATTTTGGTTTTATAAATGGCAATCTTACCTACAATTCTGTGCTTTCCGAATTGTAGCTCTAAGTCCTGGACTTGAAACCTGAGAGCCTTGGGTATAGAGATTGGCAAACTCCTCCAGGCAGCTAGATGTTAGCTCTCATTGACTCAATTTCTTTATCTTTGTTTTGGGCTCCTGGGAAATGATTTTTCTTATTAACCCATTTATGCACTCAAAAGAATTTTTAAAACAGTTTACCTAGAAATACTCGATAACAGTTTTCAGGTAACATATCTACCAAATATTTAGAATCTTGCTTCAGAAATATATCTTTTCATATAAATTAATAAAGTAGAAGCAGATAGGGAACTTGAGGCTCAGAAAATGTGTCCTACCAACTTTACTCACTTTATACTTGTGAAAAACCTGATTTATTGCATTAGCCTACGTATCTCACAATTGCATCTTTGTTCTATTAAGTCTTTTTAAAATAACCTGGGTATTGTGTTCAATATTTTGGAACTAAAAGACAATATTTGAAATTAAAAGATCCTGTTCCTTGGGAAAAAAAGTTATGACAAACTTAGACAGTGTATTAAAAACACAGTTATCACTTTGCTGACAAAGGTCCATATAGTCAAAGCTATGGTTTTTCCAATAGTCATGTATGGATGTGCGAGTTGGACCATAAAGAAAGCTGAGCACCAAAGCATTGATGTTTTTGAAATGTGGTGTTGAAGAAGACTCTTGAGAATCCCTTGGACTGTAAGGAGATCAAACCAGTCAATCCTAAAGGAAAAGTCCTGAATATTCTTTGGAAGGGCTGACGATGAAGCTGAAGCTCCAATACTTTGGCCGTCTGATCGAAGAATTGACTCATTAGAAAAGACCCTGATGATGGAAAAGATTGCAAGCAGGAGGAGAAGGGGACAACAGAGGATAAGATGGTTGGATGGCATCACCAACTCAATGGACATGAGTTTGAACAAACCTCAGGAGATGCTGATGGACAGGGAAGCCTAGTGTGCTACAGTCCATGGGGTTGGACATGATTTAGCAACTGAACAATAACATAAAAAAATGTTATCCATACAGTACAGAATCATTTAAGTGACTTGGTTCATGCAAATAATCAAGTCAAATCTTATAATTAACATTTAGCTTGATATGGTATTTTAAAAGAATTTCCCATGGATCATTTCAAATATGGAAATCACTGTATTTAACAAGCTCACAGATACATTTTCAAAACCTGCAAACCTTTAAACATTTCTAATTTTTCACAGAAGCAATGACCAACCAATAAATACAATACTCAATCTCAATAAATACAATAAACTCAATCTCTGTGACTCCCATATTCCTTACAGCCATAATACTGGATGCAAGATTTCCTTGTGGCCCAATATGCTTTAAAACTACAGATTACCTAAGCAAAAAGATAATGAAACAAAAGTGATAAAAGGTAGGACTAAAAGTTTTGATAAAATATCTATACTCCTGGCCAGAAAAAATAAAGGTTGAAATGGGCAGGGCTTCCCTGGTGGCTCAGTGGTAAAGAATCTGCCTGTCAATGCAGGAGACATGGGTTCAATAGCTGATCCAGGAAGATCCCATAGGCTGCCAAGCAACTAAGCCCATGCATCACAGCTATCAAGTCTGTGCTCTAGAGCCTGGGAGTTGCGACTACTGAGCCCATGTGCGGCAACTACTAAAGCCAGAGCACCCTAGAGCCTGTGCTCTGCAGCAAGAGAAGCCCGCACACCACAACTAGAGAGAGGCCCTCCTCTCTGCAACTCGAGAAAAGCCCATGCGATAGCAAAGACAACACAGCCAAAATTAAAACTATTTTTTAAAAATAGAAATGGGCAGAAAAGGAAGAAGCCAACAATAAATAAAATTAGGAAAAACACTGATGAATTAATAAATTTGTCATTTAGGTTTTCATCCAGGAGATCACAGGCTTGTTTCATAAAATGTTAATTTTACGGCATGTTCTTCAGTATAAAATATTTAAATATTTTTTCTTATTTTGGACTTTTGGAATTAGAATTTAATATAAAAATGAGAGAGAAACCACATATTGATAAAATAATTCAAGGACTCAAAAAACTGTTTCTGAAGTACATGAAATGAAGTTATTGTTGCCTTAACCACATGATGAGTGAGACTATATCAATGACATTTTTCTGACCTCTTCTCTCAAAATNTTAATATAAAAATGAGAGAGAAACCACATATTGATAAAATAATTCAAGGACTCAAAAAACTGTTTCTGAAGTACATGAAATGAAGTTATTGTTGCCTTAACCACATGATGAGTGAGACTATATCAATGACATTTTTCTGACCTCTTCTCTCAAAATTTTGCTTTGAGCAAAAACCCTGGATAGTAAGGGGGAAGGATTCACTTAGCAAAAATATATTTCAAATTTTAGTTTTATAACTATTAAAGTAAGATTATTGAACAGAATGGGAAAATAGGTAGATATTTCTATTCCTGACCATTAAATTATCCAAAATAGCTCTTGCTTAGTAACTCAACTTATCGTTTGGGTTTGGGATTCTTACTCACCGTTGACAATTAATACTCATCTGATAATTTCTTTTTGTGTGTCAATAGTCTCTGGTTCAGAACACACACACACACCCCTTACAAACTTTATACTGGAGCTTACATTCAATTCTACCACTAGTTTATTGTTTTCTGCTCAGTACCTCCCAAATGTGGTGGTGGTTTAGTCGCTAAGCCATGTCTGACTCTTGCAATCCCGTGGTCTGTAGCCCTCCAGGCTGTTCTGCCGACAGGATTCTCCAGTAAAGAATAATGGAGTAGATTGCCATTTCCTTCTCCAGGGGATCATCCTGATCCAGAGATTGAACCCACATATTCTGCATTGCAGATGATCTCCTGCATTGCAGATGATCTCCTGCACTGCAGTCCTGCTTTACCACTGAGCCACCAGGGAAGCCCAAAATAAAAAGAATGAAAGTAGAGCAGTTTAAAAAACAAGTTAGAGAAGTTGTGACACTTTGTTGCTGAAGAAAGAAGCAATGGAACGGAAGAACAGCTATGGTCTTTCAAAAATTATACCACAAACTCAGTATTAACTCTGGTACAAGAACAAAAACTCACTCTTACATTGTGAAAATTGGTCTAAAAGAAAATGAAACATATGATGTTTTGCTTTGGAAAATAAAAGGAAAAATGCTGAGTTATTCTGAGTTGGTGGAAGGGAAAATATTAGAAATCAGAAAATACATGTTAATTTGTACCAAATTCTTGCTCTGGAAGACCCCCTGGAGAAGGGAAAGCTACACACTCTAGTATTCTGGCCTGGAGAATTTCATGGACTATATAATCCATGAGGTCACAAAGAGTTGGACACAACTGAGTGACTTTCACTTTCACTAGCTCTGCAGTGTTGTTAAACATTATCTGCATCTGATGCTGTTTTCCTCTATTTTTTTGCATTGATGACTGTGGGAGGCTTTCCTATCTTTCCTTGCTATTGTTTGGAACTCTGCATTCAAATGAGTATATCCTTTCTCCTTTGTCTTTAGCTTCTCTTCTTTTCACAGCTATTTGTAAGATCTCCTCAGACAACCATTTTGCCTTTTTGCACTTTTTTTTCTTGGGGATAGTTTTGATCCTGCCTCCTGTACAATGTCACGAAACTCCATCCATAGTTCTCCAGGTACTCTATCAGATCTAATCCCTTGAATCTATTTCTCACTTCCACAGTATAATCATAAGGGATTTGCTTTAGGTCATACCTGAATGGTCGAGTGGTTTTCCCCACTTTCTTCAATTTGAGTCTGAATTTGGCAATAAGGAGTTCACAATCTGACCCACAGTCAGCTCCCAGTCCTGTTTTTGCTTACTGTATCGAGCTTCTCCATCTTTGGCTGCAAAGAATATAATCAATCTGATTTCGGTGTTGACCATCTGGTAATGTCCAAGTGCAGAGTCTTCTCTTGTGTTGTTGGAAGAGGGTGTTTGCTATGACCACTGCGTTCTCTTGGCAAAACCTNGCTTCTCCATCTTTGGCTGCAAAGAATATAATCAATCTGATTTCGGTGTTGACCATCTGGTAATGTCCAAGTGCAGAGTCTTCTCTTGTGTTGTTGGAAGAGGGTGTTTGCTATGACCACTGCGTTCTCTTGGCAAAACCTGTTAGCCTTTGCCCTGCTTCATGCTGTACTCCAAGGCTAAATTTACCTGTTACTCCAAGTATTTCTTGACATCCTCCTTTTGCATTCCAGTCCCCTGCAGTGAAAAGGACATTTTGGGGGGGGGGGGGGGGGGGTTGGTCAAAAAGGTTTTGGGGGGCNGCCTTTGCCCTGCTTCATGCTGTACTCCAAGGCTAAATTTACCTGTTACTCCAAGTATTTCTTGACATCCTCCTTTTGCATTCCAGTCCCCTGCAGTGAAAAGGACATTTTGGGGGGGGGGGGCGGTGTTAGTCTAAAAGGTATTGCAGGTCTTCATAGAACCGTTCAACTTCAGCTTCTTCAGCATTACTGGTAGGGGCATAGACTTGGATTACTGTGATATTGAAAGGTTTGCCTTGGAAACGAACAGAGACCATTCTGTCATTTTTTTGAGATTGTATCCAAGTACTGCATTTTGGACTCTTTGGTTGACTATGACAGCTACTCCATTTCCTCTAAGGGATTCTTGGCCCACAATAGTAGATATAATGGTCATCTGAGTTAAATTCACCCATTCTGGTCCATTTTATTTCGCTGATTCCTAGAATGTCGATGTTCACTCTTGCCGTCTCCTGTTTGACCACTTCCAATTTGCCTTGATTCATGGACCTAACATTTCAGATTCCTGTTCAATAATGCTCTTTACAGCATTGGACTTTACTTCCATCACCAGTCACATCCACAACTGGGTGTTGTNGTCGATGTTCACTCTTGCCGTCTCCTGTTTGACCACTTCCAATTTGCCTTGATTCATGGACCTAACATTTCAGATTCCTGTTCAATAATGCTCTTTACAGCATTGGACTTTACTTCCATCACCAGTCACATCCACAACTGGGTGTTGTTTTTCCTTTGGCTCCATCTCTTCATTCTTTCTGGAATTATTTCTCCACTGATCTCCAGTAGCATATTGGGGACCTACTGACCTGGGGAGTTCATCTTTCAGTATCCTGTCTTTTTGCCATTTCATACTGTTCATGGGGTTCTCAAGGCAAGAATATTGAAGTGGTTTGCCATTCTCTTTTCCAGTGGACCACATGTTGTCAGGACTCTCCACCCTGACCCATCTGTCTTGGGTGGCCATAAATAGCATGGCTCATAGTTTCAGTGAGTTAGACAAAGCTGTGGTCCAAGCGATCAGATTGGTTAGTTTTCTGTGATTATGATTTTCAGTCTGTCTGCCCTCTGATGGAGAAGGCTTAAGAGGCTTATGGAAGCTTCCTGATGGGAGAGACTGACTGAGGGGGAAATTGGGTCCTGTTCTGATGGGCAGGGCCATGCTCAGTAAACCTTTAATCAAATTTTCTTTTGATGGGTTGGGCTGTGTTCTCTTCCTATTATTTACCTGGGGCCAAACTATGGTGGAGGTAATGAAGATAATAGTGACCTCCTTCAAAAGGTCCCATGCATGCACTAATACACTCAGTGCCCCCAACCCTGCAGCAGGCCACTGCTGACCCACATCTCTGCCAGAGACTCCTGGACACTCACAGACAAGTCTGGGTCAGTCTCTTGTGGGGTCACTGCTCCTTTCTCCTAGGTCCTGGTGCATACAAGGTTCTGTTTGTGCCCTCCAAGAGTCTGTTTCCCCAGTCCTGTGTAAGTTCTGGCAGCTCTTTGGTGAAGTTAAAGGTAACCTCCTCCAAGAGGACTTATGCCATGCCCAGGTCTGCTAAACCCAGAGCCCCTGCTCCTGAGGCAGATATTAAGAAGGGGTGGCAAGAATACACAGAAAAATTATACAGAAAAGATCAGATCATCACGATGGTGTGAGCAGCAATGCAGAGCTAAACATCCTGGAATGCAAATTCAAGTGGGCCTTAGGAAGCATCACTACAAACAAAGCTAGTGGAGGTGATGGAATTCCAGTTGAGCTACTTCAAATCCTAAAAGATGATACTGTGAAAGTGCTGCACTCAGTATGCCAGAAAATTTTGAAAAGTCAGCAGTGGCCACAGGACTGAAAAAGGTCAGTTTTCATTCCAGTCCCAAAGAAAGGCAATGTCAAAGAATGCTCAAACTACTGCACTCATCTCACACGCTAATAAAGTAATACTCAAAATTCTCCAAGCCAGGCTTCCACAGTACATGAACTGTGAACTTCCAGATGTTCAAGCTGGTTTTAGAAAAGGCAGAGGAACCTAAAATTAAATTGCTAACATCCGTTCGATCATCAAAAAATCAAGAGAGTTCCAGAAAAACATCTACTTCTGCTTTATTGACTATGCCAAAGTTTTTGACAGTGTGGATCACAACAAACTGTGGAAAATTCTGAAACAGATGGGAATACCAGACCACTTGACCTGCCTCCTGAAAAACCTGTATGCAGGTCAGGAAGCAACACTTAGAACTGGACATGGAACAACAGACTGATTCCAAAAAGGGAAAGGAGTATGTCAAAGCTGTACATTGTCACCCTGCTTATTTAACTTATACGCAGAGTACATCATGAGAAACGCTGGTCAGGAGGAAGCACAAGCTGGAATCAAGACTGTCAGGAGAAATACCAATGACCTCAGATATGCAGATAACACTATCCTTGTGGCAGAAAGTGAAGAAAAACTAAAAAGTCTCTTGATGAAAATGAAAGAGGAGAGGTAAAAAGTCGACTTAAAACTCAACATTCAGAAAACAAAGATTATAGCATCCAGTCCCATCACTTCATGGCAAATGGATATGGAAACAATGGAAACTGTGACAGACTTTATTTTGGGGGGAGGGCTCCAAAATCACTGAAGATGGTGACTACAGCCGTGAAATTAAAAGACGCTTGCTCTTTGGAAGAAAAGCTATGACCAACCTAGACAACATATTTAAAAAGAGACATTACTTTGCCAATAATGGTCCGTCTAGTCAAGGCTATGGTTTTTCCAGTAGTCACGTATGGATGTGAAAGTTGGACTATAAAGAAAGCTGAGCACCAAAGAATTGATGCTTTTGAACTGTGGTGTTGGAGAAGACTCGTGAGAGTCTTTTCGACTGCAAGGAGATCCAACCAGTCCATCCTAAAGGAGATCAGTCCTGGGTGTTCATTGGAAGGACTGACGCTGAAGCTGAAACTCCAATACTTTGGTCACCTGATGCGAAGAGCTGACTCATTTGAAAAGACCCTGATGCTGGGAAAGATTGAGGGCAGGAGGAGGAGGGGACGACAGAGGATGAGATGGTTGGATGGCATCACTGACTCAATGGACATGAGTCTGAGTAAACTCCAGGATTTGGTGGACAGGAAGGCCTGGCACACTGCAGACCATGGGGTCGCAAATAGTCAGACATGACTGACCAACTGAACTGAAGCTGATGTAGTGATGAATGGGACATGAATATAACTTATTGCCTCTCCCAGTTTTCTTTCATGAATGGTGGATAGCTGGATACAGGCATTCTTATGATTTGCTTTGCAGCTTTTCTTCAAATCCTCTACTGTAACAGGTGGCTTCCCAGATGGCTCAGTGGTAAAGACTCCATCTGCTAATGCAGGAGATGCAGGTTCAATTGCTGGGTCAGGAAGGTCCCCTGGAGAAGGAAATGGCAACCCACTCCAGTATTCTTGCCTGGGAAATCTCAAGGACAGAGAAGCCGAGCAGGGTTATAGTCCACGAGGTCACAAAAGAGAGTTCAACATGATTTAGCGACTAAACAATAATAACTGTAATAGGATCGATCTGCAGGAAGAATTTTAAAAGACTGAAGATAATTTAGTGTTTTCTCTAAGTCTTCTCTCCTCCATCTCCTTAACACTTTCCACAAGCAGTAGGTACCTGCCAAGTGAACTAATCCTTTTGTAAAATATTATTTTTGTTTTTATCCTTTTAATCTATCAGTTGTCCTCAGTTCTACTTAAAGGTTTTAGATTAACTCTGCAAATCACTGTTCTGGATTTCTGTCTTCTCTTCAGATTTTACTCTTATCATTTATTCCTTTAAAAGCTGCTATTTTCTCTCTCTTCACTTTTCTCTGTTTGTCCATGAGAGTGGTATTATATAAACAGAATTGCAGAATTTCAGTTTTAATTCTCTCAGAATTTTATTCAAGAATTCTTACTGTTTGGAAAAATACACCCCAGTTATCAATATGGCTTTAAATAGATAATTTTTTTTGGTAAATGAAAATGTTTATCTTGTAATTGAAAATTAAAGTGAACCTATAAAGTAATAACAGGACTTAAATGATATAGCCCACTCAAAGTAAAATGTAGGATAGGAGGAGACGTGAATAGCTAAGAAACTGAACATATTGCTAAGTGACTCTGAAGCACAATCAGCTGTGGTTCAAGGACAGAATACTGACAATGTGATACCAAGTCTACAGACTTAGCCTTAAACAATGGAGAGAAGCAAACCTAAGCATTTTTGCTTCATTGAATCCACCTCTAATGAGATCATAGATGGGTTTCAGAAAAGTAATGAAGCATTTCAAGTTTGTGTATCTTTCAGATCTGAACTGCTTGTCATGACTAGGGTACGTCCAATCCTTCTTTTTAAGCAACTTTTAAGAGTTGAGATATGCTTATAGAGGAATATACAATGGACCCTAAAACCCAGTTTTAAGAGCAAGAGTTGTGATAAAGGGCACAGTCAGATATAAGTGCCAGTCTAAGTGATGTACTAAATAAATGTTTGGGTTAACCAAATCCACCAAGTAGCCCTAGGAGAAACCATAATGCCACCCCAATTTCTGCCACTCCCAAATTGGCATAAATTTCCTTTTATTAGTTACCCATGGTTTGTCTTTGATCTTGAGTTTTTAACCTCTTAAGATAAATGAAAGCATATTTAAAGGTAAGAAAAAACCTGAGGGTTGCAACCACAAGTTAATCAAATTTATAATGTAAAGGAAGGTTGCAGTTACAACTAGACACAGAGGGACACTATATTTTTGGAAAGCATATGGTTAAATTGAGGACTATTATAAATGAAATGAATAAACGAGAAGTAAATTTTAAAAAACAAGTGTATAGGAAATAGAAAAGGGTATAATATGCTAATCATCAAGGAAGGCAAACTTAAAATAGACAACAAAACAAAACGAACTAATGCTCAGTATGGCAGTTAAACGAAATCAAAGAGATTAAAAATAAGATTCAGAAAAGACTGGGACAGGATCACTACAAAGAACAACAAAGGAGATTTGGCAGGAATGTTAAATAGCTCTTTTCTTAACTTTCTGAAAAAAGGTTAATAATAAGAAGATAAAGAACATTATATAAGACACCAGCAATTGAAGACAAAAGTTGAAAGAAAAAAAAAAAACAAACTACAAACCTAAAGGGTTAATAAAGAAATTGGAAAGAACAGTTTCTGTAATTGTATTTAAATCTACAGTTTTGTATGTAGTAGTCTTAAGAATGAAAAATATGGAACACATAATAAAGCTTGGAGTCCAGGGTTAAGTCTGTTATCAAAGGACAAACAAAAAACAAACAGACAAAAATATTCTACTTCCACATTCTCAAGATAACAGAATTAGAAACCTTGTGTTACATAACCTGGCATACGCTCCATGGAAACGATAAACTCACTGCTAATTCATATGTAAAGAGTGAAGAGAAAGATGACCGATTACTAGCAACCCTAATTTTTCCTAAATAACCCTTACCAAATAAACCACACAGGCTTTTCATAAAACTTAGGATTTACCTAATGGTAATTTAGAATGGAGAGAGCAAGAATATTTGGATATCACCAGGCAGTGTGCAATAGCTACTCATTATTTTAAAAACTCTCTTGTGATAAGGAAAAGATTCCAAAAACATAAAATTATCATGGGCTGATTTCTATATGACAGAGTCCGTAAAGGTGACACTGAAGTCCCAGTATTTCATTTTTGTCAAATATTGCCTGATTACATGCAGTTGTAATGAACTGAGTACAAAAGAAGGTGAATTAGAAGTTCACCATAGTATATGTTAAAGTCTGATTAATAACTCGGGGATAAAGAATAGTTATCTATGGTAAAAGGAATAATAATAGAAAAACGAGAAGAAACAGAATTAAACTCCACATTACTTTCCCTTTTTATCAGTGTCTAAGCATTGACTCTTGTTTTAAGTTAATGGAATACATATCCGACTTTTAGATTTTATGCACAAGGAAAAAATAGTGACTTTTGAAATCTCTTATCAAAATTTTGTGGAAAAGACAGAGTAATATGGGACAAAATGAGCTAGGAAGAAAAAGAAAACATTTTAAACTGACATCTAGAGATATCTGCAGTACTCAGGGATGCTTCAGAAATCCTTATGGGGACATCAGTTTGAAAGATATTATAGATTCTATTGTGAATACCTCTATAAATGTCAACATCCCTATAAAGGAAAGTAACAATAACTCAAGTGAATTCAAATTACAATGAAAGAGTTAGCAGATCAACACTAGATGAAGTTTTGCAAATGATCTAAATGTTGTTACATTTTGTAACTCAAAGTTTAGCATAGTACTTGTGTTTTTTTTCTGTATAGTGTAGGAAGTGGATTATAATTATACAAAAAAGTGTGTAGAGATCTTTCTCATGACTAGAATATGTGAATTACAATAATGGAACAGAAATCTAGTGTAATAATTAGGACAATTCTGTAACTGTTTTAATATTTGGTTAGTCTAAATAAAAATATGAAAAATAAGGGGCAATAATCTGAAATTAGGAAAAAATTCATAGGGAAATTCTCTAAAGAGACAGAACAACTGAGAAATGTAAAAGATAAAGACAAAAACTGAACAGCCAGATTCAGAATAAATTACCTATTTGTTAAAGTGAAATAGTAATCATATTGTTAAAATGATGAATTTCTGAAATAACTAGGCAAACTGAGGCAATCAGTAATTCTAACCTTACTTTCATAAAAGCACCAAGAAAATATCCCCCATGATCTTCCAAGTAGTCCCTGATAATACTTTTTAGAATCAAAGACAAATCCATATGGTAAGATAATGCAAATGTAGGTAATAACCATGGCTCCCAAACTTCGGTGACCCATTACCCAAAAGCAGTAGTAGAACTTGATAAATTTAAAAAAAAAAAATTTTTTTTTTTTACACATCATGGATGTCAGATCCATAGTAAATTATAAGGACTCCTAGAAATCTCTAACCTTCTGAGATTTGAAGTGTGGTGAACAGATAACTGACTTCCATAAAACATACTTTGGCATCACATCTGGAAGCTCAGTACCATTCTGGGTGAGCAACGAGTATGACAAAGTATGAGCTTCCCTTGTGGCTCAGTTGGTAAAGAATCCACTTGCATTGCGGGAGGCCTGGGTTTGATCCCTGTGTTGGGATGATCCCCTGGAGAAGGGAAAAGCTACCCACTCCAGTATTCTGGCCTGGAAAATCCCATAGACTATAGTCCATGGGGTCGCAGAGAGTCGGACACGACTGAGCAACTTACTCACTCACTCACTCATGACAAAGTATGGCAAGTCTTATTCTTATGTTTCTTAGATCATAAAAAGACTATCTTCTATTATGACTATATTGATTATATTCAGAACGGAAAGTTGGAACATATCCTACCAAAACTACAAGTCTAGCAACAAATTTTTTGAGCTATATCACATCAACTCCCTTCCCCCTGAGCTCTTTATTTCTAAATTGCAGATGTACATACAAGTGTTTGAATATTTTAACTGTTGTCAAGACTGAAGGTTTTTAACTTCAGAGTTACTACAGTAGCAAAAAGAAAGCATCTCTCAACTTTGTTAACATTATAAAAAATCCAGTTTGTCTTATACTTTTGCAATAGTAAGGACATTGGAAATAAACATATTCTACATTTAACCAAAACTTATCTGGAAGTTTAGAAATATAAAATACATTTTAACAACACAGAGTTTATTTAAAGATGCCAGAGTTACATGGGATTATTCCAATCCATGGCTATGTAAAGGCCAGTATATCACAGGTGATGACAGATGGAGTAAAGCAAGAAGGATGATGAAAAGGGACCATGATAGCTAAGCTTCAGAGTGAATGAAACATACAAATATCTTAAGACTTCTTAGAGGGTGGATATGGATTTTGACTCATTTATTATGGAGGGGATCAAAAGTCGTAGGCTAAGACAAAGGGTCTCAGGATAAAAATTGAAGAGTTGGGGAGTCTATTTGCCATATCTTTTCAAAGGTGCTTCCAGGTGGTGAAGCCAGCAAGAGAAATCCACCACCCATCATGATACAAAGATTAAACAGAAATCTGGAAATCTGCAAAATGAATGGGCTAATAAAATCCTGCTCCTGTAAAAAGAAAAGGAAAACAGCCAACAATTTAATTTCACTACTGGTTAACCAAGTTTGCATTTCATTGTAACAGACATCTTGTTGCTCAGTTTTTCTGTTTTACAATTTATCATAAAAATTATTTGATGGAAATACAGGAAGCTGGTAAAGGCCAGATCAAGGCTGTCATTTTAACGAAGAATATTTGGAAAATGATTACAGTGAAACATAATTGGCCCTACCTAAGACAATGGACATGGGTTTGGGTGGACTCTGGGAGTTGGTGATGAACAGGGAGGCCTTGCGTGCTGCGGTTCATGGGGTTGCAAAGAGTTGGACATGGCTGAGCAACTGAACTGAAGTCAAGCAGCCCTTCCAAACCATAAATAGTCAAAATGGTTCTTAATATTTTGACTATAACATTGTGAAAGATAAAAAGATATGCTAGGCAGCAAAGAACTCATGGTCAAGGGAACAGTCTTAGTTTGTAAGGAAGAGATACAGATCTTAAGACCTAAATAAGAATTTTAAGATAGTAAACTAATGGCATCTAGGAGACATGGATACTGAGGAATATGAAGCTTTCTAAAGGAACTAATTACATTTTCAGTTCAGTTCAGTTGCTCAGTCGTGTCCGACTCTGTGTGACCCCATGAATCGCAGCATGCCAGGCCTCCTTGTCCATCACCAACTCCCAGAGTTCACTCAGACTCACGTCCATCGAGTCAGTGATGCCATCCAGCCATCTCATCCTCGGTCGTCCCCTTCTCCTCCTGCCCCCAATCCCTCCCAGCATCAGTCTTTTCCAATGAGTCAACTCTTCGCATGAGGTGGCCAAAGTACTGGAGTTTCAGCTTTAGCATCATTCATTCCAAAGAAATCCCAGGGCTGATCTCATTTAGAATGGACTGGTTGGATCTCCTTGCAGTCCAAGGGACTCTCAAGAGTCTTCTCCAACACCACAGTTCAAAAGCATCTAGACAAACACAATTAGTAAATCAGATTCTTCTACACTTTAAATTGGTGGACAAGATCAGTTTACTTTATATTGCTGAAGTGACTGCAGAAATATCAGATATGTCTATGACAGATGGGTGAAAATAAAATTATGACAACTACTCCAAGAATACAAAGGAGGCAGCTTCTTGGAGTTTGCTATAAAAATATCTAAGACAATAATGAACATTATGAACTGTTCAGGTACAGAAGCATTACGCCCCTTTTTATTTGTCATAATGAAGTTTTTAAAAATATTAATTTTAGAAGTGCTTATATTTAACTTTTTAATCTCTCCATCCTTCTGGTATTTGGAATTCTGAATGTTATGAGAGTTAAGATTAGGCTGTCTAATAATGAATAATGTAATAACCAAACATACCACCTAAGCAACTAGAACCCAAACTAAGGGTGTTCTTATTGTACTTTATATATTCTTACTATGATACATGTGAAATTTCCTATATTTTATTTTGAAGAGCTGTTCAACAGTGAGGAGGTTTATTGAAAGAAGTGAATGGGTGATATTCTATTTTGTTTTGTACATATTTCAAGACAACAAAAATTGTGTCTGGACTTACAGGCATTCAAGTAGCCAATGATTAACACAAATGTTCTCAAAGAATGAGAAGACACCTTAGAAAAGATTTGATCCAGTCCTCCAACCAATGTAGCATTCTCCTCAGTTTCTCAAAAACACACACAAGTAAAACCGACTTATTTCATCATTCAACACTCTTTCGCCAACCCTGTGGGGGTGGTCTTTTCTTCAAGTCTGTGAGCCCATGATAAGGAGGAGTTTGAGACAAAATCTCAAATATCCTTTTTAACTCATTGATTCTCATATTTGCTGCTACCTGGAACTTATTGAGCTTAAACATTATGTGTACTCTCATGATTATGAGTATTTTTTGAATATTTAAGTGTGAAAGTTAAAGAAATAAGTATTCTTATTCTTAAGCCATAAAAAATGAAGATTCATATACTTTTTTGTGTTAAGAAAACTTTTAAAAAGCACAGAGACTTTCCAAGATTACAGAAGAGTAGAACATGGAGTTCATTTCTCCCCAGAAACACATCAGTAAAACAGCTGCAAATGAAGAATTCTAACAGAGCACCTGCTGAACACTAGCAGCAGACCCTGGACACCTAAAAGAACAAGAAAGATCCCCGTGTAACTAGGTAGGATGAAATAAAAGAATAAGGTAAAAGGAAGAGGAGAGGAAGTGGGATGGGACCTGCACCCTTGGCAGGGAGCTGAAGGTGTGGGGCAGTTCCTGCATCTGGGAAAGCCCCCTCACCAGGAGATCAGCTGGGACATAAGGCAGCTTCAGCCAAGAGGGGAGCCCAGCAATCCTCCCATAGCAGGCAGGACAGAGTGAGAGTGACACAGATGGTCTATGCCACAGCCCCAAGAGCCCCAGCCTAAAACTCCTGTCCACCAGTGCACACAGGGGCTGGGTGCTGGAATGTGCAGTTTGGAGAGCAGACCCAGGGAGGGACTGCTATTACTGGCTGCAAGGAGACAGCTTGAGTGGATGGAGGTGAGGAGCTCTTCAACCAGAAACGCTCATGGAGGAATCCTAGACCACGAAAGAAGCGAAGCACCATCGTTTCCTGGTAAAAAGCACAGGGCTGCCATTGCAGTCTCTCTCCTCACAAGCTGGCCTTTGCCTCCACGTGCACTAGGAAGGGCTTTGACGATAGGCAGCTTGTATGCCTCTGCTATCACCTCCTTCACACACACACTTCACACTCCTGCCACCCAGTACTTCTACCCAGCACCATCCCACTGGGGTGGTCCACTTGCCCAGACTGCCACGTGAGGGCCCGCGGATTCCAACTGTTACACCAGCACCTTCTCGCCTAGGATCCTACCTGCCTGATGGGCTTATCTGCTCTAGCCAACCTCTGGAACAAACCCCTATGGGAGGAATATAGGCAGAGGTGGGGCTGAAATCACAGCTGAGACCCAAGAGCCAAGAGATTATGGATAGAGAGCTGAAATCTCTCCTTCCTGTGGCACGAACCACAGAGTTACACCTCTGCTAAAGGCTTCCTAAATTCACTATCAGTGAAATATCTGAAAGGACAGCAAGCACTCCAGCAGCTGATACAGGTCTGGCTTTAGCAGCTGTCAGCTTTGTGGGCACAAACACACAGAGGCTGAGCAAGGCCAGAATCTGAGCTGCCTGGATAAGAGCTCCCACTGCAGGTCCAGGGGCAGGCTACTGCAGCCCCTGGGACCTGACCTCAGCGGATCTGCACCAATTGCCTGGTGAAAACAAGGCCTGAGCGTCACCAGGGCCAACTGCCGACATACGCATAGTTAAGGTGGGACTGCAAACACTGCTAACAACAATATATTTTGTTAGCCCACACAAGGGGTAAAAGGGGACACAAAAGAGCACAGTCACAAGTGAACAGCTCCAGAGAAGGAATACTCAGTGGCTTCTCTCCTAGAGGGAGTGCTCCAATCCTGCCTATCTCACACCTCAGATCAGAAACACAGCTAAAAACAGGTATGGGGGCCTCTATTCCAATATCTAGGGAGCAGACACTGCCCCTGGCAGGGCAGTCACAACCACAGAGCAAAGAGGAGGCCCCATTCAATATTCAGCGCAGGCTCTGGTCACCACACCACCAGTCAAACCCCCCATCAAAGGGATAATGGCATAACCCTCTGGACCAACCTCACCCACCAAAGGGCAAACACCAGAAGCAAGAACTACAATCTCGCTTTTTCAAAACCTCATGGGAAATACAAACCAAAAAACTACAATAGATAAACATACAAGAATGAAAAAGCACCCAAACACAACACTAAAAATGGTCATCAAATCATAAGTGAAAAGAACAAAAGGGACCTGGTGGCCCAATGGTTAAGAATCCACCTGCCAATGCAAGGATCATGGGTTCAATCCCTGGTCTGGGAAAATCCCACATGCAGCAGAGCAACTAAGCCCGTATGCCAAAACTACTGAAGCCAGCCTAGAGCCCATGCTCTGCAACAAGAAAAGCCGATGCAATGAGAAGCCTGTGCACAGTAACAGAGTAGCCCACGCTTGCTGCCAACTAGAAACTCCACAACAGCAAAGACCCAGCACAACCAAAAATAAATTAAAAATAAATATATCTTTTAAAATAAGAAGGGAAGTAAAAAAGACCTGCAAAAACAAACCTAAAACTATTAAGTAAATGGCAACAGGATCACACATATTGATAATTACCTTATGTAAATAGAATCAATGTTCCAACAAAAGACATAAAATGGCTGAATAGATACAAAAAAACCCATATACATTCTGACTACAAGAGACCCATTTAAGATCTAGGGACACATACAGACTGAAAGTGAGGGGATGGAAAAAGACACTCCGTGTAAATGGAAATCAAATGAAAGTTGGAGTAGCAATACTCATTTCAGATAAAATTGACTTTAAAATAAAGACCGTTATAAAAGACAAGGAAGGACCACTTAACAATCATGGAATCAACCCAAGAAGAAAGTATTACAATTGCAAACACATACACACCCAACATAGGAGTACCTCAATATATAAGGCAAATGCTAATCATAAAAGGGGAAATCTACAGTAACACAATAACATCAGAGGACTTTAACACCCAACTTTTATCAATGGACAAATCATCCAGACAGAAAATTAATAAGGAAACACAAACCTTAAATGACACTTTAGACCAGATACTTAACTGATATTTAGAGGACATTCCCTCTAAAAGCAACAGAAAACACTGTCTTCTCAAATGCACATGAACATTCTTTAGGACAGATCGCATCTTAAGTCAAAAAACATGCCTTGGTAAATTTAAGAAAATGGAAAACATATCAAGTATCTTTTCTGACCACAATGTTATGAAATTAGAAATCAATTACAGTGCTCACTTCAGCAGCACATATACTAAAATTGGAACGATACAGAGAAGATTAGCATGGCCCCTGCGCAAGGATGACATGCAAATTCGTGAAGCATTCCATATTAAAAAAAAATCAATTACACATATGAAAATAGATAGTCAGTGGAATTTGCTGAATGACATAGGTAACTCAAACCTATGTGCTCTGTGACAACCCAGAGGGGTGGGATGGGATAGGAGGGAGGTTCAAGAGGGATGCGACATGTGTATACCTGTGGCTGATTTATGTTGATGAATGGCAGAAACCAACACGATATTGTAAAGAATTATCCTTCAATTAAAAATGAATAAATTAAAAAAAATAATTCAATAACAACAACAAAGAAATCAATTATAGGACAAAAAAACTGTAAAAAAAATGGAAGCTAAACAACATGTTACCAAATAACCCATGGAACACTCAAGAAATCAAAGAGGACATCAAAAAATATCTAGAGACAAATGACAATGAACACATGACAACCCAAATCCTTGGGAGGCAGCAAAAGCAGTTCTGGGAGGGGAATTTATAGCAATACAATCTTACTTCAAGAAACAAAAATCTCAAATATCCTAATCTTACACCATAGCTTTAAAGCTATGGTTTTTCAAGTTGTCATGTATGGATGTGAGAGCTGGACTATAAAGAAAGCTGAGCACTGAAGAATTGATGCTTTGGAATTGATGTGTTGGAGGAGGCTCTTGAGAGTCCCTTGGACTGCAAGGAGATCCAACTAGTCCATCCTAAAGGAAATCAGTCCTGAATACTCATTGGAAGGACTGATGCTGAAGCTGAAATTCCAATACTTTGGCCACCTGATGCGAAGAATTGACTCATTAGAAAAGACCTTGATGCTGGAAAAGATTGAAGGCGGGAGGAGAAGGGGATGACAGAGGATGAGATGGTTGGACGGCATCACTGACTCAATGAACATGAGTTTGAGTAAACTCTGAAAGTTGGTGATGGACAGGGAGGCCTGGCATGCTGCAGTCCGTGGGGTCGCAAACAGTCAGACATGACTGAGCTACTGAACTGAACTGAATCTTACACCTAAAGCTACTACAGAAAGAAGAACAAACAAAACCCATAGTAGAAAGAAATCATAAAAATCATAGCACAAATGAGATAGAGACGAAGAAAATAATAGAAAAGACCAGTAAAAGTAAAAGGTGGTTCTCCAAGATAAACAAATTGATAAACCTTTAGCCAGACTCATCAAATAAAAGAGAGAGGACTCAAATCAATAAAATTAGAAATGAAAAAGGAGAAGTTACAAGGGACCCCACAGAAATACAAAGGATCATAAAAGACTAGTACAAGCAACTATATGCCAATAAAATGGACAACCTAGAAGAAGTGGACAAATTCTCATAAAGGTCCAGACTTCCAAGACTGAGCAGGAAGAAATAAAATAAGGAACAGGCTAATTAAAAGTACTAGAATTGAAACTGTGATTAACAATCTTTCAACAGGGCTTCCCTGGTGGTCCAGTGGTAAAGAATCCCCCTGCTGATGCAGGGGACATGGGTTCAATCCCTAGTCTGGCAGGATTCTACATGCCATGGAGCAATCAAGCCCATGTGCTGTAGTTACTGAGCCCACACTCTACAGTCCACAAGCCACAACAACTAAGCCTGCAAGCTCCAGAGCCCACATGCTACAACTAGAGAAAGCCTATGTGCAGCAATGAAGACTCAATGCAGCCAAAAATAATTACTTAATTTAAAACACTTAAAAAACAGTATGGTACTGACACAAAATCAGACATATAGATCAATGAAACCAGATAAAAAGATCCAGAGTTACCACACAGCTATGGTCACCTAATCTATGACAAAGGAGCCAAGAATATACAGTGGAGAAAAGACAATCTCTTCAATAAGTGGTGCTCGTAAAACTGACAGCTGCATGTGTAAGAGTGAAATTAGAACACTACCTAACACAATACGCAAAAATAAATTCAAAATGGATTAAAAACCTAAAGGCCAGATCTATAAAACTCTTGTAGGAAAACATAGAATATTCATCATCATAAGTCATAGAATTTTTTGACACACCTCTTAATGAAAATAAAAACAAAAATAAATAATTGGGACCTAATTAAACTTTAAAAATTTTGCACAGCAAAGGAAACCATGAAAAAAATTAAAAGACAACCTTCAGAATGGGAGAAAATGTTTGTAAATGAAATAATCTATCCTATAAGTGATTAATTTCCAAAACATACAAACAGCTCATATAGCTCAACAACAAAAAAACAACCCAAAGACAAAATGGACAGAAGATCTCATTAGACATTTCTCCAAAGAAGGCATACAGATGGCTAAAAACCTAATTATTAGAGAAATGCAAATCAAAACTTGCTCCTTGGAAGAAAAGCTATGACAAACCTAGACAACGTATTAAAAAGCAGAAACATTATTTTGCCGACAAAGGTCCACTTAGTCAAAGCTATGGTTTTTCCAGTAGTCATGTATGGATGTGAGAGTTGAACCATAAAGAAAGCTGAACACCAAAGAACTGATGCTTCTGAGCTATGGTGTTGGAGAAGACTCTTGAGAGTCCCTTGGACTGCAAGAAGATCAAACCAGTCTGTCCTAAAGGAAATCAACACTGAATATTCACTGGAATGACTGATGCTGATGCTCCATTATTTTGGCCTCCTGATGCAAAGAGCTGACTCATTAGAAAAGACCCTAATGCTGGGAAAGATTGAAGGTAGGAGAAGGGGACGACAGAGGACAAGATGGCTGGACGGCACCAGTGACTCAATGGACATGAGTTTGAGCAAGCTCCGGTAGAAGGTAAAAGACTGAAGCTTGGCATGCTGTAGTCCATGGGGTTGCAAAGTCGGACACAACTGAGTGACTCAACAACAGCAACAAAATCAAAACTATAATGAGACATCACGTCATACAGGTCAGAATGGCCATCATCAAAAACATACAAACAATAAATACTGGAGACCGTGTGGAGAAAAAGAAACTCTCTTATATAATGGTTGGTAGGAATGTAAATTAGTACAACCATTACTGAGAACAGTATGGAGGTTCCTTACGAAATTAAAAATAGAACTGCCTTATGATCCAGCAATTCCAGTCCTGGGAATATATCCAGAGCAAACCATAAATTCAAAAAGATACATGCACCCCAATGTTCACTGCAGCACTATGTACATTAGCCAAGACATGGAAGCAACCTATCTAACAGAGGAATGGACAAAGATGTGGTACATGTATATAATGAAATATTAATCATAAAAATGAACAAAACAATGCCCAATGAAGCAACATGAACAGACCTAGAGATTATCATAATGAGTGAACTCAGACAAAAAAAGGCAAATTATTATATTTTTTACTGTGGAATTTTTTTAAAAAAAGGTACAATTGAGCTTATCCACAAAACAGAAGCTGTGTTACAGATGTAGAAGACAAACTTATGGTTACCAGGGTTAAGGGAGGGAGAGATAAACTGGGAAATTGTGACTGACATATACATGCATGCATGCAAGCAAAGTCACTTCAGTTGTGTCTAACTCTATGATCCTAGGGACTGTAGCTTGCCAGGTTCCTCCATCCACGGCATTCATCAAGCAAGAATACTGGAGTGGGTTACCATGCCCTCCTCCAGGAGACATATACATACTGCTATGTATAAAATAACTGATAGTGGCACACTGTATAGCACGGGGAACTTTACTCAGTACCTCCGTAATGGCTATATGGAAAGAGAATCTAAAAAGAGGGGATACATGTATAACTGGTCTACTTTGCTGTATACCTGAAACTAACACAATGTTGTAAATCAAGTATACACCAATAAAATTTTTTTTTAAAAGACACCAAATGCAAAAAAAAAAGTATCTATTTTGTAACACTTTATAAGCATATGTGGTCATCCTGAAAAGAGATTTCTTGTTATTCTACATGACTTCTTGCCAATGGATGATAACATCTTGGGGCAATCTGATTCATGCTATGATCATTAGAATATTGCATTGCTATAGGAATTCTGACCTGTGGTTTATTTTGGCTGTTATTTACTTAAGTATTAATTCCAATAATCTCCTCAGATGTTGCTTTTGCTTATGCTCTTTGTTCTATGGCTGCTGGTAGGGGCATACGCATGTATTTGCAAATAAGGTTTGCAGCATTTAGATGAAGATGTGACAAAGGCAGAAGTCAGTTTTAATGAGCAATCAAGGAATCCTATACATAACTGAATATAAATTAAAATAACATATTAGAAAGAAGCAGTTTGTAAATTTAATTTGGGATAGAGGGGAGAAGATTAAAGAGTTAGGTAAACTGCTCTGAGGTTTAGCCTAAGTTGTATATCTTGAAGGAAGGGTCACCTACATGGGATATGAAGTAGAATCAGCAACTATGAATGGCAAGACTAGTCAAATAGCTCAGTATAATTTGCTGATGGTGAATATACTTCTCTGTAGTGTTCACAGCTTAATCATTTTTATTACTACTTATATTGTGTTGATGGCAGTTAGGTACCAACTTGACACAGAACGAGTTCTGTCTTTTGATGTCATTTTACCATTAATATGAAGAACAGATTCTTCTGTTCTTTCTCTGTAGCAAGCAGTATATATAGCTATAATCTTCAAAATCACTACATCATAAATTTGTTTCTACTTTATAATTCATTTTCACCCTTAGGCCTTTTGATCATTTAATGACTTTCAGATTTTGCTCCCTTTGAATACCTATTTTATTGTTTTTCTCCTAAAGCAATTGTAGTTTCTATTTTGAAGGGGCAGAATCTCATTTTGTTGTTTCCACTCCATATTTCTGAGCTCTCTGGGTACCTTTATATTGCTTTGCTGCTCTGTTATTTGCATCACCTGCCAATTTAATATCATCTGTGAATTTCATTAATATTAGTTATATTCCTTCTTCTACATCATTAACGCAGCTGCTATATAAGATAGGGCAAAATACAGATCTCGGCAGCACCTACACGTATTCCTCAACTTGATCCATTTCCATTTATTGTTTATCAATATTTTTTATGATTCTGCAGCCAGTTTTGAATCCGTGTGACTCTGCTTATATCCAGGACAATCTGAATTAATTGTGCATAGATGTCACGAGACACTGCATCATAGGCTTCACTAAATTTGATACATACATGTACCATATTTTTTCATTTACTAGTATTATATGTAGAAAACTGATATTTTCAGTTTAGCTCAATGTTTATAGTTCTAGTAATTGCCACATATTTACTTTTCTTTTAATATTAGAATCACTATTTTCATATAATGAATACTGATGGCACCATGGTTTTTACCTTTTTCATTGCTTTTAACTTTTAATTTTAAAATAATTTTAAATTTACAGAAAAGTTACAAAGATCATAGAGTGCGTTCCCTTATATGATCTAGGACATCATATTGCATTTAGCAGTCATGTCTCCATAATCTCAATGATATGTGACAATTTCTCAGTCTTGTATTTTCATTACGATGACACTCCTGAAGAGTACTGGTCAGATATTTTATAGAACGTCCCTCATTTTTGGTTTGTTTAATGTTCTCTCACAATAAGACTGGGGTTACAGCTTTTGGGGTAGACTATCATGGAAGTTAAAAATACCCTTTGCATTTTATCATACTTGAGGTATAGGGTATTAACATGATATCACCACTGGTGATATAAACTCTGATCACTTGTTAGATCACTTGCCAGCTTCCTCTGGAGTAAGTTAGAAATTTTCCCTATCTATACTTTACCCTCTGCATTCTCTGTGAGGATTATCACAATGCCCCTAAAGGAATAAAAATTTGATCTTGGGGGGAAATTTTACTCTATTATGCATTAAACATTGATATTCATATAATACATAAACAGATAAAGTATATTTGTGATATTAAAACTTCATCAGGAGTATCGGGGAGAGTGTCAAGAAAAATGTTCATGTGTGTGTTTGTGTGTGGGGGAGGAGGTAGTAAAAAAAAAAAAATGGACTGGCAAATTCCTCTCTATTCATTAGGATCAAATTACTAAGTCCAGCCCATATCCAAGCAGATGGAAATAAAGTTCTACCTCATAAAGGAGGGAGTATCTGCTACATATGCTATTTGGTATTTTTCTCTAAAAAACATTCTTTTTAAAAAGTTAACTTTGGTCAATTTTCTGTTAATAGTTTGAGTCTATGTATTAGTCTGGGTCTTCCAAAAAGCAGATGCAAAGATGGGATTGAGCATGCGAAACACTTACTAAAGGATTTACCTGTGAAAGGCAGCAAAGAGGGAGCAAAGGGGGGCAAGAAAGCCTTAGGATACCTATGAAGGAAAAAATGGAATAAGAGAGAACCAGGTAGGAAGTCTCAGGCTGCTAAACATCTAAGGTTTTGGACCAGTCAAATGGGAGCCCTTTGACAAAATATTCCATTAACACAGTCCTTTATGTTATAGCAAAGAACCTGGATTACAATCGGCACCATATGGACTCATGGCCTGGAAGGATCACTTGGGAATCATGGCCTTGACATGAATATGGGAATGGGTTCCAAAACATACCAGTACCTGGATCTACCAGTCAATTATGGTCCCTGAAGAAAGAGGTGGAAGTAGGACACTTTCATGCCCACCACAGCCCATAATTTTACACAATATTAAAATACCAGAAATTATTTTTGAAAGAATATTACCTGATTCTTTCTCCATTCTAGGAGATGTCCATGAAACCTACAAGAAAGTTACAGGCAAAAGACTAAAGGAACTAAGTAGAAATTTCAGCAGTTTTCGAGTGATGAGTCAGAGTAAAAACATGAGGAATTCCAGTCAAGATATAAAAACTAAAATTAAAAATCAAATGGAAATGCTAGAACTAAAAAATATAATATTCAAAATGATTAATGAAATCACTGAACAGAATAGCAGGTTGAATAGTGTAGAAGAAAGGATCAATAACTTTGAAGACAATTCAAGAGAAATCACCTAAACCGAGGCACACAGAAAGAAAAAGTATGAAAAAAAGGTAGCAGATTAATGATGTGTGCGTTCAAAATTAGGCAATCATGGATGGAGGCGCCTGGTGGGCCGCAGTCCATGGGGTCACTAAGAGTCGGACACAACTGAGTGACTTCACTTTCACTTTTCACTTTCATGCATTGGAGAAGGAAGTGGCAACCCACTCCAGTGTTCTTGCCTGGAGAATTCCAGGGACGGGGGAGCCTTGTGGGCTGCTGTCTATGGGATCGCACAGAGTCGGACATGACTGAAGCGACTTAGCAGCAGCAGCAGCAGCAGCATGCTTAAAATTGGAGTCCCAGAGGAAAAGGAGAAAGAGAAAAGTACAGAAAAAATATTTGATAAAATACTAGACAAACCTGCCAAAATTGATTAAAATATAAGTCTATAGCTCCAACATGCACAGCAAACCACAGGCAGAACACATGAGAATAAAACCACAATTTAGAGAAGAATTAACACCTATCCTGAACATTTCCCCTCCCCTGCAAAAAAAAAAAAAAAACCCTCACAGAGGAAGGAACACACCCAAACTCATTCTATGAGGCCACCACCACCAATTACCAAAACCAAAGATATCACACAAAACCAAAGATATTACACAAAAAGAAAATTATAGGCAAATATCACTGATGAACATACACACAAAAATCTTCGACAAGATAATAGCAAGCTGAATCCAACAATATGTTACACAGATCATGCACCATGATCAAGTGGAATTTATTCCAGTGAATCAAGAATTTTTCAATACCTGCAAATCAATTAGTGTGATATACCACATCCACAAATTGAAGAATAAAAACCAAATGATCATTTCAATAGATGCAGAATAAAGCTTTTGGCAAAATTCAACACCCATTTACGATTAAAAAAAAAAAAACTCACCAGAAAGTGGGCATAGAGGGACCCTACCTCAACGTAATAAAGTCCACATAAGACAAACACACAGCAAACATTATTCTCAATGGTGAAAAGCTGAAAGCATTTCCTCCAAGATCAGGAACAAGACAAAGGTGTCCACTCTCACTTTCATTCAACACCACTGCTGAGCCTGCTTGCTGTAGCTACTGAAGCCTGCACGCCTAGAACCCAAGTTCATCAACAAGAAGCTGCCACTCGCCACAACTAAAGAAAGCCCACGTGCAGGAATGAAGATTCAGCACAGCCAGAAAGAAAGAAAGTGAGAAAACTCTTATCGGAAAACATAAGCAGAACACTCTTTGACTTAAGTTGCAGCAGTATCTCCCACAGTAATTGAAATAAAAACAAAAGATAAACAAATTAAACTAAAAAACCTGTGCATAGCATTGGAAACCATAAACAAAGAGACAGGACTTCCCTGGTTGCACAGTGGATAAGAAACCGCCTGTCAATGCAGGGGACAAGGGTTCGATTCCAGGTAGGAAAAGATGCCACATGTCATAGAGAAACTGAGTCCTTTTGCCATAATGACCGAGCCTATGTACCCGTGCACTCAAGGGCCCATGAGTGCAATTACTGAGTTGCGTGCTGCAACTACTGAAGCTGGAGCACCTGGAGGCTGTGCTCTGCAATGAGAGAAGCCACCGCAATAAGAAGCCCACGCATGGCAACGAAGAGTAGCCCCCACTTGCCACAACTACAGAAAGCCTACACAAAGGAACAAAGACCCAGCACTGCCAAAAATAAGTACGTTTTAGTTTTTTTTTAAAAAAGAGTGCAGCAGAGCCCACATCCTGACTACATCCCAGGATGGCAAAATAGAATAGATAACCCACAGAATGGGAGAAAATACTTGCAAATGAAGCAACCGACAAACGATTTATCTTCAAAATTTACAAACAGCTCATGTCCCTCAAAAAAAACTTGAAAAAAGACCTCAACAGACATTTCTCCAAGGAAGACATACTGATGGCCAAGAGGTACATGAAAAGATGCTAAACATCACTAATTATTAGAGAAATGTAAATCCAAAGTACAGTAAGATATCACCTCACAGGAATAAGAACAGCCATCATCAAAAAGTTTATCAACAATAAATGCTGCAGAGGGTATGGAGAAAAGGAAACCCTTCTACACTGTTGGTAGGAATGTAAATTGGTACAGCCATTATGCCGGGAGAAATATCAATAACCTCAGATATGCATATGACACCACGCTTATGGCAGAAAGCAAAGAGGAACTGAAGAGCCCTTTGATGAAAGTGAAAGAGGAGCGTGACTAGGTTGGCTTAAAACTCAACATTCAGAAAAACTAAGATCATGGCATCCAGTCTCATCACTTCATGGCAAATAGATGGGGAAAAAATGGAAACCGTGACAGACTTTATTTTCTTGAGCTCCAAAATCACTGCAGATGGTGACTGCAGCCATGAAATTAAAAGATGCCTGCTCCTTGGAAGAAAAGCTACGACCAATCATATTAAAAAGCAGAGACATTACTTTGCCAACAAAGGTCCATATAGTCATGTATGGATGTGAGAGTTGGACCATAAAGAAGGCTGAGTGCCAAAGAATTAATACTTTTGAACTGTGGTGTTGGCAATGACTCTTCAGAGTCCCTTGGACTGCAAGGAGATCCAACCAGCCAATCCTAAAGGAAATCAGTCCTGAATATTCATTGGAAGGACTTATACTGAAGCTCCAAAACTTTGGCCACCTGATGTGAAGAACTGACTCACTGGAAAACTGACTCACAGAATCTTCCCCTGACTCTGGGAAAGACTGAAGGCAGGAGGAGAAGGGGATGACAAAGGATGAGATGGTTGGGTGGCATCACTGACTCAATGGACCTGAGTTTCAGCGAGCTCCGAGATTTGGTGATGGATAGGAAGCCTGGTGAGCTGCAGTCCATGGGGTTGCAAAGAGTTGGACATGAACAACTGAACTGAACAGCCATTATGGAGAAAAGTGTGGAGGTTCCTTAAGAAACTAAAAATAGAGATTCATAAGATTCAGCATTCCCACTCCTGGGCTCATATCAAAAAAAAAAAAAGATTTGAAAGGATACATGCACCAGAATATACATAGTGGCACTATTTACAATAGCCAAGACATGGAAGCAACTTAAATATTTATCAATAGATGAATGGGCAAAGAAGATGTGGTACATATATACAAAAGCATTATTAGTCATAAAAAAAAGAGAATGAAATAATGCCATTTGCAGCAACATGGATGGACCTGGAGATTATCTAAATAAATGAAGTCAGAGAAAGACAAATATTGTATGATACCACTTGTATACAGAATCTAAAAAAAAAAAAAAATTGATACAAATGAACTTTATACAAAACAGAAACAGACGCACAGACTTAGAAAATGAATTTATGATTACCAAAGGGGAAAGGTGGGGAATGGACAGATTGGGAATTGGGGACTGACAATTATATTTAAAACAGATAACCAACAAGGACTTACTCAATAGCACAGTACTGCTCAATACTCTGTAATAATCTAAATGGGAAAAGGATACATGAATAAGCATAACTGAATCTCTTTGTTGTATACCTGAAAGTAACACAACACTGTTGATCAACTATACTCCAGTATAAATTTTTTAAAATATGCAAATTCATGTGCTTCACCCAGGACCAACCAAACAGGAGTTCATACAGAGTCCAGCAACCTACTTATGAAATAAACACCTCATGTAAATTTTAGCCACACTGTTTTGCAAACTAGTGCCTTATATAAAGTTTACCTAGTTCTGTAGACTTACCTTTTCAATGTTTCTCATCTATTTATCTCCCTTTCTATGGCCTCTACTCTAGTTTAAGGCTGCTTCATCTCTTAGCTGGACTTGTGTAATAGGATTTCCTTGCCTCTAGGATATTTTCCACTCTAATTCATCCTACACACAGGGGCCTTATTAATCTTACTAAATCACAGCTCCACTCATTTAACGTGACAAGAACTTATTGAGAGCGTACTATATACCAGGTGCTTCAAGGCAGAAGGTTTTAAGTGGGGTTGATAATCTGAATCATTAAGCGGGAGAAAAGTTTTAAAGCAGAGATTCTCTACCACTTCCCTAGGCCTACTAAATTACAATCTACAGAGCCAGAGTTGAAAAAAGTTTACTGTTAAAAAGTTCCTATATAATACAGGGTTCTCAGTTTGGTTCTCTCTGATGACCCAGACAGGTGGGATGCGGCGGGGGAGGGAGGTTCACAAGGGAGGGAATATATGTACACTTATAAACACTTTGGCTACCTCATGCGAAGAGTTGACTCATTGGAAAAGACTCTGATGCTGGGAGGGATTGGGGGCAGGAGGAGAAGGGGATGACAGACGATGAGATGGCTGGATGGCATCACTGACTCGATGGACATGAGTTTGAGTGAACCCCAGGAGTTAGTGATGGACAGGGAGGCCTGGTGTGCTGCAATTCATGGGGTCGCAAAGAGTTGGACATGACTGAGCAACTGACCTGACCTGATACCTGATTCACGTTGTATAGCAGAAACTAATGGAACATTGTAAAGCAATTATCTTCTAATTAAAAAAAAAAAGTTACCCAGGTGACCCTGATATTTTAAATAACACTGCTGCCACTGCTAAGTCACTTCAGTCATGTCCGACTCTGTACGACCCCATAGACGGCAGCCCACCAGGCTCCCCCATCCCTGGGATTATCCAGGCAAGAACACTGGAGTGGGTTGCCATTTCCTTCTCCAATGCATGAAAGTGAAAAGTGAAAGTGAAGACGCTCAGTCGAGTCCGACTCTTAGTGACCCCATGGACTGCAGCCTACCAGACTCCTCCATCCATGGGATTTTCCAGGCAACAGTACTGGCGTGGGGTGCCATTGCCTTCTCCCTAAACAACACTAGACTGGAGCATATAAAGATTAAAATATTCTTGAGTATTTCAGATTGTACTGGGGAAATGTGAACATATGCAAATAACATATAAGACATTTGTTGTTGTTTAGTCACCAAGTCATGTTCAACTGTTTTGTAAACCCATGGCAATGTAGCCTGCCAGGCTCCTCTGCCCATTGGAATTTCCACGCAAGAATACTGGAGTCTTGTTTCTTCAGATACAACACATTGATTAATGCTATATTCGAAGTACCAAATACTATATAAAAGAATAATTCTAACTGCATTAAATACCTTTAGTAATACGCCAACCTTGAAGAAATCTTTTCCTCCTTTAATTTCCCACAGTAGTTTATAACTCTCCTATGGTCTCATTTTTATCTTGCACTATAATTATTTTCATATATGTGTCCTTTCCTCTCCACTTGTACTTAAGATCAGAGCCTTGACCTTATCAGAGCACACAATCTCATAAAGACTTTTCAGAGTTCTAATTCACTTATAGGATAAACCTGTACCACTCAAAATACTAAATTATGCATGGTTGTGCATATGGTGGTGGTGTTGTCTGGTCGCTAAGTCGTGTCCGATTCTTTGCAACCCTGTGGATTGTAGCCCAGCAGGCTTCTCTGTCCATGGGATTTCCCAGGCAAGAATACTGGAGCGGATGCCGTTTCCTTCTCCAGGGGATCTTCCCAACCCAAGGATCGAACTTGCATTCTCAGACAGATTCTTTACCACTGACCCACCTGGGAAGCCCATGCATTTTATAAATTTAATAAAAAAAAAACTGGATGTCCTTGTAACAATTGGATATATGTGGACAAATTTATGGATTTAACCTCAGTGAGGCACTTAGTACAATTCCTTCAACAAAGTTATGTGTGAACCAACGGGGTCTGGGGAAAACATCTTTTGGATATGGAAAAACATACTATGTCCAGTATCCATTTAAGAGGTTATAGATTCCAAATGAAATATGCTGGTGGTTTTTGTAAACCTTCCCCCTGTGAGCCAAAACCAATCAGCCTGCTTGTTTTGTTGTTGCTGTTTATTTGTTTGGATGACCCAGGATTGTGTGGTATGCTGATGTATGTGTGTGGGATGTGTTTTCTGTTTTTTGACAAATTTCAATTTGAAAGTCTTTGGCAAATATTCTCTGATTTACCACAGGCTCTTCCATTCCCTGGGCTTTCCTTGTGTCTCAGGTGGGAAACAATCCACCTGCAATGCAGGAGACCTGGGTTCGATCCCTGGGTTGGGAAGATCTCCTGGGGAAGGGACAGGCTACCCATTCCAGTATTCTGGCCTGGAGAATTCGCCAAGAGTCGGACACAACTGAGCGACTTTCACTTCCATTCCCTATTATCTTACACAAACTTGATGTACACAATTATGTTATCTACAGGTCTAAAGATGAGAGTGCTAACAGACAACTAATGCCAATCATTTCTGCTTTCTGAATGTTGATTATTGTATGGACTGAACTGTGCACCTCCAAATGCATATTCTGAAGTCCTAATCCCCAGTACCTCAGAACACAACCATACTTGGAGATAAGGATTTTAAAGAGGTAATTAAATTAAAATGAGGTCTTTTGGATGGGCCTTAATCCAGTATGACTGATGTCCTTATAAGAAGAAATCTGGACACAGATGGGCATGAATTAAAGACCGTGTGAAGACAAAGGCAAAGCTACATGTCCAGGAGAGAAGCCTCAGAATGAAATTATCCTTGCGGACACCTTAGTATTGAACTTTCCAGCCTCCAGAATTGTGAGAAAATAAATTTCTGTTGTTTACGCCCTCAGTCTGTGGTATTCTGTTACAGCAAACCTAGCAAACTAATATTTAATATTAATCTTGACAGTGGCATTTTTACATCAGAATTATGTTTACTGGGGCTTCCCTAGTGGCCCAGTGATTAAGTCTCCGTGCAGGGGGCCCAAATTTAATCCCTGGTCAGCGAACTATATCCTACAGGCTGCAACGAAGAGCCTGCACCTAGCAATAATGATCCAATATTTGGCAATGAAGATCCCACGTGCTGCAATTAAGACCCCACACAGCCGAAAAAAAGAGATTGAAAAGAATGATGTTTACCATGTTCAAGTCATTTTGCCATGTACAGTGGTGAATACAACTCTAAGTAGCTTAAAATCCAACAGATAAGGCAAGTTACATGTAAGATACATTCATCAACATAAATGAGAAAAACATTACCAGGCCTAAACGGAAAGAAAAAAGCCAAATAAACAGTGTATTTTTAATTCTATAGGTGTTCTGAAGGAGACAGTTAACTATGAGTTACAGCTCAGAAAAACTCAGAATTTGACCTGGGTATTCAGAAATAAGATTCAAAAAAGCAGGAGTAAGAGGACATTTAAGAGGAATGGAGGGTACAAAGTCAGATGCTACTACAGAAAACACTGTTTTCCCAAGTTCAACTAACTTAGATTCAAGTCTCCTTTCTAAACTCTATAGTCACTATACACTTTTAAATTAAAAGTTCTAAATCCTTATATAAAATTTAGGCATTTCCCCCTGCAGATAAATAACAGTGCAACTGACTTTTTCAGTACAATACTGACATCCAAAGGATAGTCTAGTTCATCTCTAATGCCTCTTGGGCTTCTGCTGAGAGTTGGTTTTATTTTCAAATGGTCTATGAGGGCAATAAGCAGCTCACAGAACATTCTCTTTTGAAATCTGGCCATTTTTTGATCTCTTGCCTATCTATCAAATCTCATCATTTTAGATGGCTCCACAACGCAGGTGGCCTATGTTTTCTTAAGTGCTTCTTCTGAAGAATGTTACTCAGTTCGTTAATGTTTCATACCTAAGTATTCTAATATATTTAATTTTTTATTTAATGAAATTTCTAACCTCCAGGCTGGAGGTTATTCAGAATGTTTCATCCAAGCTGCTGGAAAAGTGCTCATTAGCAGGGAGTTCTGAAGTTGGAATTTTAAGAAAAGGGTTGGCAGAAACCTAAACATATAGATCTAAGCTTTCATAAATGTTTCCCTGTCTTAAGTGTAAAGGAAGAAATTCTTCTTGATAAGCAGACACATTATGAACATTTCCTTTTAGATTTTGGTGACAAGAATTTAACAATGACTTTTGTTAAAAGATGTGTTTCAAAGCTAAATTTTTGGTTGTTTTTTTTTTAAATAATTGTCTGTAAAAAGCCTTGTTTTTCCTCCATCATTTCAACAGTGCTTAACTTTCTGCCATAAAGGAGAGACTGACGTGAGACCATTATCGCCAAGAGATACACAATGAACTAAAGGAGCCATCCTTAGCATCTGGTTTCAATTATTTTAGATTCAAGTGATTCTCTATAAAAGGAGGCACCTCAGCTGAATTAGTTTGATTCTTGTAATGGTCTGGACTCAAAGAATCTGCCCATCTTATACCATCTAACTTGAGATTTATGGGAGATTAAGAACTTAGAGAAGCTTCTAGATGGTTACATAAAATTTTAAAATTAAAGGTCTTTAATATACCCGGTTCAGATGAAATTTGTGGGTCCTAAAGAACCAGAATTTTAAATTTAATTGTAAATAAAATTGCACCCAATATTTCAAGACTACAAACTGCGTACAATACATTTTGTAAAAATGCACACGGTAAAATTTTACTAAATGTTTAGAAATTCAAATTTTCACTTTTTTTTTTTTAGTACCCACTCCCTGGTGACAAAGTGGACTCAAGTTTCCGTTACCCTCAAAAAACAAGGGAGTGGTGTTATACTACACGCTTACCTTTGGGAAACAACTTGCACTTTATAACTGGACGGGTAAATCTTTTGTTGAGCAAGAAGGCTAAAGGAAACGAAGGCCAGTGGCGTGACCATGGCACTGGCCCGCGGTTACTCTTGAGGGGACCGCCTCAGCCCCAAGCCACAGTGACCACCTAACAAGACCGCTTTTCCCGCGGACTCTCGCCTTCCGGCGGTAGGTCACCGCAGCACCGGAAGCCGTCGTCAGGACAACGCTCTTCTGCCCACCCCGACCCTTCGTCCCGCCCACCACCTTGTACGTCTGTAGCCAGCGGGGCTTCCATTGGCCCATTTGTCCTTCACTCTGGGAGAAGTTCGGGGCTCCTGGCTCTGGAACTCTGATTTGAATTTGTGGCGCGGACAGTTCATGAGGTAACAATGGTGCTGGGCGTCATGCAGGAGCTAACAAACTCGGTGGTGAGAGACCCTGAGGGGAGAATGACGAAAAGGGCGGACGAGGAGAAAGGACGCTGCGTTAAACAGGTCGCCTCGAGATGGGGGACTTCAGTCGGGCTGGAACTTCCCTTACTGAGGCAGGCTCACCGTTCTCCTCAGAGCCTCTAGATTCTTCCCTCACGACGTTTTCCTCGCGTCTCAGAGACGACGCTCCCGCCCCACTTCTGTCGCTCCAGGAGGGAGTCTCCCCTCCCTTTTCTTTTACGAACGGGTGTCACTCACCTTCCAACGCTCCTCGGTAGCAACCCTCCAACTCTGACGTGCTTACACCTCCCCCAAGTGTACTTGACTCCCGCCTCATTCCTACTCTCCCACCTCTTTCCTAGTTATATTCTGCTCTCCATCACCCACACTGTCAGGAACTTTCTACCTGCCCGTGATAGGGTGGGAAACTCCCCAGCGACCTGGGGAGCGCCCCACAGCTCACAAACTGAGTCCAGAACTTTCCTTATCAAGGAATAGGATGCTGCTGTCCACTTGTTCCCAACTGAGACGCGAAAAAGGTCCCGTGGAAAGCGACAAGTGCAAGCTCTGTATAGAACTCTACAGAAAAGTAAGATCTTGACTCAGTTGCTGATTCTGAATGAGCGGATTCCTGTCGAAAACATGATTACTTTGTCCTTGGTCGGACCCTTTTGACACATTTCGTATTGGCATTGTGAGTACTGTGTGGATCTTAGAACGAACCCAGTAATCTTTTGGAATAAAATGAAACTCTGAGGCTTGATCAGAAACATTAAAAAACGAAACAAACAAAATAACTCCCATTGAAAAGTCTTCTCTTTATTAACCTTCTGAGTCTATTATGATCTGACTCCCCTCACTACACCTCCATCTATTGAATTTCAAGTTGAGATTCAGAACCACTTTAAGGAGTTCTATAGTATGAATGAACATTTTATCTGACATCCCCTGTCTATAACTATGAAAATCCTATATTTTCTTTCTAATTTGATAATTCAACTTGATTTTCTGTATGTCCAGTCTCCGGAACCGAGGTTTAACGAAATTTAACTTTCTTGGGGTTGGGGGAGATGTGGGGGCATAGTCCCCGTTAAGAAGCAAGAAAAACCTTGAAGCTTTTGTGTACAATATGACATATATAAGCAAATTTCGGGCTTCCCTGGTGCCTCAGAGGTTAAAGTGTCTGCCTGGGTTCGATCCCTGGATTGGGAAGATCGCCTGGAGAAGGCAATGGCAACCCATTCCAGTATTCTTACCTGGAGAATCCCATGGACGGAGGAGCCTGGTGGGCTACAGTGCACGGGGTCGCAAAGAGTCAGACACGACTGAACGACTTCACTTAAACTTTCTGAAGAAAGTGGGAAAGTGAGAAACCTTGAAGAAGTTGTTATTAGCACTTCCAAATGAGCACTGGGTTAAGAATTTTAGAGAAGTCACTGAAATGCTTTCTAGAATTGTAGAAAGGTCATTCACAGTTGAGATTTTGTATCTTTTTACAATAATTAGGAAAATACTTGATCAAACCAAAGAGTTAATTTTTGTGCCTTAATGTTTTGGATGCCTTATATTTAAATAATTTTTATTGTGAAATTCCAGTAGCTTGTCCTGAATATAATTTACATCATCAAGTGTTTTTTTTTTTTCCCACACTAAAACTTTACTTCACCTGAAACTTAGTTTTGTGTACTATGTGTAAAAAATGATTTTAACTAAAAATTTTTTTTGTTGTTTTGTTGCTATTTGGAAAACATGCCCATGGCCCAAATCTGGTCCACCATCTATTTATATAAATTAAATTCTATCAGAACACAGGTACATCCACTTGTTTACATATTGTCTACAAGGTCAGAATTGAGTAGTTGTGACAGAGACTATATGAGCTTCAAAGACTAATGTATTAACCATGTGGCCCTTAATAGAAAAAATTTACAAGCCCTGGAATAAGACATCCTTTCTTCACTGAATGGGTAATGTCATGTTCCCATACAGTTTCTATAAATATATGTTTGCCTTTTTTTTTTTTTAGCTCGTTTAGTCTATTTCACTTGCCTCACCCTGCATGTATAACAAGGTGTTTTAATTAGCTTATCTCTGAAAGAGGATAATATTCTGTAGGTTAAACTGCTCCCCTTACTCCCATACCAAGCCGTTCTCTTATTTATTCTTGGCCCTTTGATTTTCTCTATTAATTTTAATGAGAAATCTTCTTAGGTTTTGACAGGAATTGCTCCGATAGGAATTGATGTGTATATTCTACATTAATTTGGGAAGAACTGTCATCTTTACCATATTCATTCTTTCCATCCATGAATATAGTATATCCTAATTGTTTTTATGTCTTTTAATGTGATCTTAATTTTTTTTTGAGTGTTCATAAAGAAGATTGGTCTTTGTTTTGCTTTATTGTGATTTTCTGATTTTAGCATTAGGGCAATGCTGTCTGACTACTGTAAATGATCTGAGATGTGTTATGTTCTTCTCTATTTCTTAAAAGATTTTGTGTAGGATTGGTATTATTTTTTGTTAAAGATGTGATAGAAAACAGCATGCATCCATCCAAGTCTAGAAGTTTATTTGTGAGGAGGTTTTAATGGAATTAAGAAAATGAGCATAAATTTTATTAATATTTGCCCACATCTTACCATTTCTGGCACTCTGTTTCTTCTTATGAAGTGTCAGTGTCTCAGTTGTTGTCCAACTCTTTGTGACCCCACCAGGTTCCTCTGTCCATGAAATTCTCCAGGCAAGAATACTGGAGTGGGTAACCATTCCCTTCTTCAAGGGATCTTCCCCACCCAGAGATTGAGCCTGAGTCTCCTGCATTGTGGGCAGATTCTTTACCATCTGAGGCACCAGAGAAGCCCATTTCTTCTTGTAGATCCAAATTTTTCATTTGTTTTCTTCAGTCTGAAGCAATTTCTTTAACATTGCTTATGGGATGGCTTGCTGGTAATGGATTCTGGTTTTGTTTTGTTTTGCTGTTACTTGAAAATGTTTTTGGTTAACTTTCATTTTTGAAAGATTTATTTATTTTTGGCTGCACTGGGTCTTCATTGCTGTGTGTAGGCTTTCTCTAGTTAAGGTGAGCAGGGACTGCTCTTCATTGAGATGTACTGGCTTCTCATTGCAGTAGCTTGTCTTGGCGAGGAGCATGGACTCTAGGACCTGCGGGCTCAGTAGCTGCAGGTCATGGGCTGCAGCCCATGGGCTCTAGAACACTGGCCTCATAGTTGTGGCATATAGGCTAAGTTGCTCCCTAGCATGTGGAATCCTCCCAGACCAGGGATCGAACCCATGTCCCCTGCTTTGGCAGGCAGATTCTTAACCACTAGACCACCAGGCAAGCCCAAAAGATTTATTTTTAATGTGGATATATAATTGTGTTTTTAGTACTAATTTAATATTCTATTGCCTTCTGCCTTGTGTTGTAAGATTATTTGGAGTCATTCTGATCTTTGTTCTCCTGAATGTAATTTTTTTTTTCCCACTCCCTGATTACTTCTTTTTTAGAAGTCAGTTTTACTGAGGCCTAATGTACATATGGTTAAATTCACTTTTTAGGAATATAGTTCTATGAGTTTTGACAAATATAAACAGTTGTAAACTACTGCCGTAATCAAGATATGGAATATTTATGTAAGTCTGTAAAGTTACCTCATGGTCCTTTATCATCATTTCTCAGATCCCATACCTATCCCCTAGCAACTGCTGATCTGCTATCTGCCACTGTAGATTTGTACTTTGAGAACATCATGTTAATAGAATTCTGTAGTATGCGGCCTATATCTGACTTCTTTCAGTTGGCAAATGAATTTAAGATTTATTCATGTTGTTGCATGTATCAGTTTATTATGTTTTGTGTGTGAGTAGTACTCCATTATACATATGTACCATAATCTGTTTATCTATTAGCCAGTTAATGGACATTCGGATTTTTCCAGGTTTTCGGCTATTAGTGATAAAGCTGCCAAAAACATTTCCCTACAGGTTTTTTGTGGTCATAGATTTTTATTTTTGTTGGATGACTACCTAGGAATTATATGATAAATGTTTAACATACTAAAATACTACCAAACTTTTGCCCAAAGTTTTCATTTGTTTTCCAATAAGCAGCATATGACGGTCCTAGTTATTCTACGTTCACATCAGCTCTTAGTCTTGTTAGTAGTTTAAAATCTAACTATTCCATTCAGTATGTCAGTTTATATTTTCCCTTTTACCAAAGACATTGCTACAAAATTTTAATACTATATGGTGAAAAAATCTTTTGTTTTTAATTTCTACTTCTATTGTATGATCAAAATGTTTTTATATTGTTTCTACTTTATGGAACATATTGAAGCTTTCTTTGAGACACATACATTTGGTCAATTTTTATGAAAGTTTCATGTGTACTTAAAAAGGAAATCACTTGTTATAGGAGTTTAAAGATAAAGATATTGACATACTTTTTTTAGTTTATATATTCCTCATCCTTTTATATTTTTTGAATACTTATATTGAGTTTGGTGTGTTGATTTCTTCTTTTTGTTTTCTTTATTTGTTTGCATCTTTACTTCTCCTTGATTCTATTTTATCATGATACTCACTGTGTTATTTGGCACATAGATATTCCTATTCTGTATTTATTTTGAATTGGCTTTTAGATCACAAAATGTTCCTTTTAGTATGCAGTGCTTTTGGTGTTAGTTCTACCGTGTCTGATATCAGAATTGCACTACCTACTTTCTTATTGTTCTGTTTGCATAGAATACATTGTCTAGCCCTTGTATTTTTAGTAATTGAATTACTTCATTTTAGATGAGCTTCTCTAATACATTTTAGAGTTGTTTGGCTTTGTGAGTTAATTCAAAGTTGTGGATTTTTTCTAATAGGAGTGGTAAATCAGTGTATATTTATTGATATGACACAATTCTAACAAAATATTATATTAATATATATGTATATATTAGGGGGCTTCCCAGGTGGTGCTAGTGATAAAGAACCTGCCTGCCAATGCAGGAATGAGATGTAGGTTCAGTCCTTGGAGGGGAAGATCCTCTGGAGGAGGGGATGGAAACCCACTCCAGCATTCTTGCATGGAGAATCCCATGGACAGAGGAGCCTGGCGCACTACAGTCCACAGGGCTGCAGAGTCAGACACAGCTGAAGTTACTGAGCACGTACACACACATGTATGTTACTACATTTCCTTGCTTTCATGTTGTATTATGTTCCTCCCTTTTTGTGTTTTCCTTGGCATTTTGGAAGGTTTATATTTTCGTTCTAGTGGTTGTCTTTATATTATTATTTATAATGCCCTTATTTTTGTCCCTCTTTTGCTTGCTTAGGATTTCACTGTTCAATTTCATCAGTTTAAATAAAATAATTTGATTCCTACCTTCCTACTATCTTTATTTGTAGGTTACTGCTCAGTAGTCTGATCCCAGTTTGATTTTTCTTCCTTTGCAAGTGATCCCAGATAATTTTTTCTATCTTTAAAGTCTAATTAAACTTCCCTGGTGGCTCAGAGGTTAAAGTGTCTGCCTGGAATGCAAGAGACCCGGGTTCAATCCCTGGGTTGGGAAGATCCCCTAGAGAAAGAAATGGCAACCCACTCCAGTACTCTTGCCTGGAGAATCCCATGGAGGGAGGAGCCTGGTAGGCTACAGTCCATGGGGTTGCAAAGAGTCAGACATGACTGAGGGACTTCACTTTCACTTTCACTTTATGTGTTTTTAATAGATCTCAGAATTGTTTGTATCAGTCTTCCCAGGCCCTTCTTAGACCTTTATAATATTCATGTGTTTTCTTATTTTGGTTATTTTTTTTATTAGTTTTAAATATTAGCTCTTTAATTTTATGTATGTTGGGTCCTCTTTCTCTGGTATGTTATAATGTTTCCCTGATCCTTATTACACTCTTCCTTCATTTTGTTTTATTCCCTTGGTTATATTCAGGCTTTTGTTCAGTGCCTCTTGTATTTTCATTCAATCCTTTTCTCTCTTGAGTACTTTATAATTTATTTTTGGTTTCTAAAATAATTTTTGTCTTCTCAGTTTCTTTCATGAGACCAGTTATCTCTTATTTCACATCTTCCTGAAGTGAAGACTTTTGCCGAATTCTGTTCTATTTCTGTTCTGAATTATTGAATGTTTGATTTAAGGTTTTTGAAAAATGTCTGTAAATGCTGGTTTAACAATATATGGTTCAATTTGAGACATTGTTGTAGTTTTCTCTATGGTTTCTTTTTCCCTTTTTCTTTATGGAGAGGAGTGTTCATCAGCTGAAGAGTTTTTGTTCTTATTTTCTATATTATTTCATAATAATTTTTACAGTTGTTGCCTACTGTTTTCTGATCCATTTAAAAAGTTTTATTTTTCTTGACCAGTGATACTAGTTTATATAGAAAGTTGTGAGAGAGTTTACAAGGTTTCATAGTTCAAAAGGACCCTATTCTGTTGCTATAATGAAGAGCAGTATTTTAAATTTATGGTGCATTTGTTTGGAAGGTGAAGTTTTCCTTTCTTTAATTTTGTGCTTCTTTTTATTTCTGAGGGATCATTTATTACTTCTCTCTTGTTTTCTTCTTTCTCCTTACCACTAAACATCCAAATAATATCACTTTTAAGTCACTGTCCTCTCCCCTAGAAGCAGTGCTTCCGTAAGACATGTGTGCACGCATGCTAAGTCACTTCAGTCATGTCCAACTCTTTGCAACCCCATGGTCTATAGCCCACCAGTCTTCTCTGTCCATAGGATTCTCCAGGCAAGAATTATGAAGTGAGTTGCCATTTCCTTCTCCAGGAGATCTTCCCCACGCAGGAATCAAACTCTTGTCTCCTGTACTGCAGGCAGTCTCCTGCATTGCAGGTGGATTCTTTACCGACTGAGCCACCAGGGAAGCCCAAGTGCTGAAACTTCAAAATTTTTTTCCGCTATATGTGATTACTACTAACAGTTCTGCTTAGCTTCTCTGCCTCCTGAGGGTTGAAAAATGACTTAATAAAGCCCATGCTGAAAGTTGAGCTTAGCTTTCTGAACTTCTCTTTTATACTTCTTGACTGCCTTCAGTAGCTCTTTAGTACCTTCACATTGTTGTTTTCCATATTTACCTACTTTCTCTAGCTATTTTTTACTGGGCAGGTCAGTCTCTTCTGAGATAATGTGTGAAAATCTCTTGACTGGGTTTTAAAATTTCAACTACTGTGTATTTAATTGTATAAATGTCTTGTGAACATTTTATGTCATGTGTTGTTTTTTTTCCCATTCTGTGAAGATGTTTTTTCACTTTAAAAATTATTGTAAACATATTAAACAGGGTTTTATGATAATTCCAAAAAATGAAATCCTTATAGGTTTGTTTTTACTGGTTCTCTTTCACAGTGCCTTGTTTATTTGTGTATTTAATAAGTTTGTTCCAGCAGTTAACATTTGTGTTTGTTGCATTTTGGCTTCTTCGAGTATGACTAGTTGCATACCATTTTATGTTTGTTTGTTTATTTGGTCCCATTCAGGTGATGTGAATTTGGTGTGTACATTTACTTGAGTGCTAGATTGTGGTTGCAATTTGTTGCTCTTTTTTCCCCTGTTTTGCTCATTTCCAAGATAGCTTTCCTTATAGTCCCTTAAACTAGACTCTTGGATCACCTTTACTTTGAGGGAGTAACCGAGTTCTCAGCTTCTTGTTAGACAACCTCTTGTTAGACTGTTAGGTGGTATTTAATTTGTCTTCTCTGCTTCATTGCAAACCAGATCTGTACATCTTAACCCTGTTTAAAATTGGCAAAAGCAAAAAAAAAAAAAAAATTGGCAAAAGCAGATTCAGCACACCACCGCCTTCTCTGAATTTCCACTTTCATTTAGATTGTTGCATTGGTACTTCTTCTTTTTCTTTTTAAATATTTTAATCAATTGATATGATTTTTAAATGTTTTTGTTTATTACTTTGCATTTCGGTTGTTTTCAGTATAGTCCATGGGGTCACAAAGAGTCAGGCTTCCTCAGTGGCTCAGCTGGATAAAGAATCCGCTTGCAATTGAGGAGACCTGGGTTTGATCCCTGGGTTGGAAAGACCCCCTGGAGAAGGGAACAGTTACCCACTCCAGAATTCTGGCCTAGAGAATTCCATGGACTGTATAGTCCATGGGGTCAAAAAGAGTTGAACACAACTGAGCGACTTCACAATGATGGAGTTGGTGCAGATACTCTTGTTCTCTACATTGCCTGAAAATTTGATAAAATTTGCAAAGAAAGCTTTCTTATTTTCTTACCATTGTATTTCCACTATACATCCACATACCCACACCCTCGCCTACACATTCACACCTTTAAAAGGAGATAGACTCTTCTATTTTTAAACTTTCTTTTAGGGAAAAGCTTTATGAGATTCATCTGTTATTGTCTGTAAGGTTGAGTTTTATTTTTGGTGCAGGACTGTAATTATTACCAGTAACATTTTTTTAAGCTCTGTAAAGGCCTTGAATAGTTNTCTTCTATTTTTAAACTTTCTTTTAGGGAAAAGCTTTATGAGATTCATCTGTTATTGTCTGTAAGGTTGAGTTTTATTTTTGGTGCAGGACTGTAATTATTACCAGTAACATTTTTTTAAGCTCTGTAAAGGCCTTGAATAGTTTTCAGAAGGTAGAGATTTAGGCTACAGTCAATATATTAATATCTGGGATATTTCTGTTATGCTAAGAATTTACTTATACTCAAGTCATATTAGCTTTAACAGTGAAAAACCCATAAAGGTTTAACATGAAAAGCAAGAATAATTTCCCTTTCTGTTTATCTTCGATCCCTTAGCTCTTCATTTCCTGCATGGTTAGAAATTCAGTAAATTGATGAAAGGTTTTTTGTGTGAGTTTGTATAATCATATGATTATGTTTTATAAGTAGTTTCAGAATTTATTTTCTCTCTTAAAGCCTGAATGTCCCAAAGACAAGGATTTATTTTAAGATGATTTTTAAATAGGTTTCTTTTACGAAAAATTACCTAATCAACGTTAGTTGATGAAGATAGATATTTTATGGTAAAATATTATATAACTTTAATGTTCCTTTACTATTTGGCTTTATAAATAAATATGAAAAGTAATTATCTCATAACACTTTTTAAATTCACTTCCTTCTTTCCCCAGAAAGTAGCAAAGTAAATAAAACCATCATTATTTTCTAATCTTCATGAATAATTTCTCACTGGCCCTTGGTGAGAGGCAGTTTTCAAGGCCATCCCATGGTATCTACAAAGATACAGTTTAGACCTTGCAGTTTATGCCTCGGTGAAAATGCTTCCAAATTACAGAAGTGAAGAGAGCTTACACTTAATCTTTGGATAATTTCAGTTGTGGACTTCACATTGAAGCAGCTAGGGGGAAAAAGGTTGCCTGTTAGAAGCATAAAACCTACTGACTATATCTTGGCCAGTGTTCCCTTTTTTCCAGTAAGCTGTCTGCTGTACAGAGGTGTATAACCCTAATGGCTTGTTGTATGCCATTAAAAGGTATTGTACACTCATAAAAGAATGACATTTTGATCAATGCTGTTAAAAGAATTACTGTCTTGACACAAAAAAGCTTTCCTGCTGCAAGTTTAAAAATATGCCTTTAAAAGCTTTTTATTGAATACCTTTGCATCCCTCAGAAATGTGCCATTTTGGCATGAGGTTACTCTGAAGAATTCCACATTGTAACTTAAATACAAAATCTCCTATTTACCTTTAAAAGTAGCAGAGATAAACAGGTATTTTCCTACAACTGGAACTTGAAGACATGATAGCACCTTAAACCAATGTATCAGATATAAAAATAGAGTTTTTTTAAAGAGAAAGCTGAAAACTAAATGAATCCTTTTTATTTTGTGAGGTATTGATTTTTTTTCATGCTGTTTTGTTTAACTTTGTGGTTTTAATTTCCCTTTGGATTAAGGAATCATGCCTTTCCACCCAGTTCAGAGATAGATCTTTTCTAATCACCAGGGAATTGGTTCTCTTAAATGGTGNTTGATTTTTTTTCATGCTGTTTTGTTTAACTTTGTGGTTTTAATTTCCCTTTGGATTAAGGAATCATGCCTTTCCACCCAGTTCAGAGATAGATCTTTTCTAATCACCAGGGAATTGGTTCTCTTAAATGGTGATATGTTGAATGTATTTTTCTACTGTTTATTTTCCTTTTGTTATATTTTTGATTAGGAACTTATGAAAACCATGTCATAATAAACATATGGTTTCTTCTATATACAGTCTTCTACAGATTTTCAAATGTACTGATGCTATAATTTTATCTTTATTTCATTGTTTGTAATACTTCTGCTCTTACCTAACTTCTGACTTTATATCGTGTTTTCTGACTTGTGAACTGAGAAGTTTAAAATTTAATACTCTGAAAGTCACAGATTTTCTTAAATATGTCACTACTTAAATATGTCAGTCACTCAGTCACATCCAACTCTTTGTGACCCCATGGACTGCAGCATGCCAGGCTTCCCTGTCCATCATCAATTCTTGGAGCTTACCCAAACTCATATGCATCAAGTCAGTAATATCATCCAACCATCTCATCCTCTGCCATCACCTTCTCCTGCCTTTAGTCTTCCCAGCATCAGGGTCTTTTCTAATGAGTCAGTTCTTCGCATCAGATAGCCAAAGTATTGGAGCTTCAGCTTCAGCATCAGTCTTTCCAATGAATATTCAGGACTGATTTCCTTTAGGATTGACTGGTTGGATCTCCTTGCAGACCAAGGGACTCTCAACAGTCTTCTCCAACACCACAGTTCAAAAGCATCAGTTCTTTGGCACTCAGCTTTCTTTATATTCCAACTCTTACATCCATAAATGTTTACTGAAAAAACCATAGCTTTGACTATATAGACCTTTGTCAACAAAGTAATGTCTCTACTTTTTAATATGCTATCTAGGTTGGTCGTAGCTTTTCTTCCAAGGAGCAGACATCTTTTAATTTCATGGCTGCAGTCACCATCTGCAGTGATTTTGGAGCCCCCCAAAATAAAGTCTGTCACTGTTTCCATTGTTTCCCCATGTATTTGCCATGAAGTGATGGGACCTGATGCCATGATCTTCATTTTCTGAATGTTGAGCTTTAAGCCAACTTTTTCACTCTCCTCTTTCACTTTCATCAAGAGGCTTTTTAGTTCCTCTTCACTTTCTGCCATAAGGGTGGTGTCCTCTGCATATCTNAAGTGATGGGACCTGATGCCATGATCTTCATTTTCTGAATGTTGAGCTTTAAGCCAACTTTTTCACTCTCCTCTTTCACTTTCATCAAGAGGCTTTTTAGTTCCTCTTCACTTTCTGCCATAAGGGTGGTGTCCTCTGCATATCTGAGGTTACTGATATTTCTCCTGGCAATCTTGATTCCAGCTTGTGCTTCATCCAGCCTGACATTTCACATGATGTACCCTGCATATAAGTTAAATGCGGGGTGACAATATACAGCCTTGACATACTCCTTTCCTGAGTTGGAACAAGTCTGTTTTTCCATGTCCAGTTCTAACTGTTGCTTCTTGACCTGCATACAGATTTCTCAGGAGGCAGTTCAGGTGTTCTGGTATTCCCATCTCTTTAAGAATTTTCCACAGTTTGTTGTGATCCACATAGTCAAAGGCTTTGGCATAGTCAATAAAGCAGAAGTAAATGTTTTTCTGGAACTCTCTTGCATAATGTACTTATAAAAGTTGACATTTAATCCCAGTCTAATGAACTTTATGTATGTAGGCATATTTTAAGATAGATGATATTGAATTTTATAAAGCATGTTACCTTTGTCATCTATTTTACTTTTAGAAGCAGGTCTTTTGGTGGTGGTAGTTATTTTAATTATTCACTGCCCACTAAATGCCTGGTGAGTTATATATAGTATTTATAAAATTAAAACTTGTTGCAGTTTTTACGTGTCATGTTCTGTGCTAAACTACTTTATGTGGCTCAAAAAGGTTATATAACTTGGTCAAACAAGTAGGTTGTGGTTTTAAAATTCTAAGTTTGGTAGTGTGACTCCCAACTTGTACTGTTCTAACCATTTTTATATGTCATTTGTTCTAGGTGGTATTATTCCCACTTTACAAATGAGGAACCTGAAGATCAGATAGAGTAAGTACTTTGGCTGTTGTTGCAGAAGGGAGGAATGACAGAGGTGGCTCTGTTAGACTTCAAAGTATATTTCCTATGACATAGTATTAGGTTGGCCAAAATGTTTCTTTGGCTTTTCCTATAAGATAACTCTGGTAGTGCTTAGTTGTCTTTAACTTCATGCGAAACAGTTTTGTTAGATTGTATTGTGACAGCTGTCATATTAGTGTTCATTTAAAAAAAAACTTCACAAAACTGGTGAATTTTGTGTAGCTGTTTTAATAATGAAGGTGGAAAAAAATGTAATGCTTTTGGCATGTTTTGCTTTATTATTTCAAGAAACATAAAAACACAACTGAAATGCACAAAAAAAGATTTGTTCAGTGTATGGAGAAGGTACTGTGACTGATCGAACATGTCAAAAGTGGCATGCAAAGTTTCATGCTGGAGATTTCTTGCTGGACAATGTTCCACTGTCAGGTAGACCAGTTGAAGTTGATAGCAATCAATTCGAATATTAATTGAGAACAGTCAATGTTACACCACGAAGGAGATAGCTCTCAAAATATACTCAGAATATCCAAATCAGACATTGAAAATCATTTGTACCAGCTTGGTTATGTTATTCACTTTGATGTTTGGCTTTCACATACGTTAAGTGAAAAAACCTTCTTACTTTTTTGGTCTCATTTCTGCATGCAATTCTCCACTTAAACTTAATGAAAATGTTCCATTTTTAAAACAAACTGTAATGAGTAATGAAAGGTAAATACTGTACAATAATGTGGAACTGAAGAGATCATGGGGCAAGCAAAATGAATCACCACCAACCATATTGAAGTTCAAGCTTCATCCATAAAAGGTGATGTATATACAGTAGAATTGGATGGGAGTCCTCTATTATGAGCTCCTTCTGGAAAACCAAACAATTGATTCCAACAAGTAGTGCTCCCAGTTAGACCAAATGAAAGTGGCATGCGACAAAAAGCATTCAAAATTAGTCAAAAGAAAACACATGTTCCATCAGGATAATGCAAGTCTGCATATTTCTTTGATGACCAGGCAAAACTGTTACTTGGCTAGGAACTTCTGACTCATCTGCTATATTCACCAGAAATCGTACCTTTGGATTTCTTTTTATTTCTATACTTATAGAAGTCTCTTAATGGAAGAATTTCAGTTTCCTGGAAGATTGTAAAAGGCACCTGGAATAGTTCTTTGCTCAAAAAGATAAAAAGGTTTGGGAAGATGGAATTATGAACTTGCCTTGATAATGGTAGAAAGTAGTGGAACAAAACAGTGAATACATTGTTCAATAAAGTTCTTGGTGAAAACAAAAAATGTCTCTTTTATTTTTTTAAAAAAACCCAAAGGCACTTCTTGGCCAACCCAATACTAGTTATTTTTCATTCATCTTTCTCATCACACTTCCCCATAATTATCTTTGTGTATTTGAAGATAATTTTTATTAGAAATTTTGGAAAAGGAATTTATCTTATGATTTTTACTTGTGTCTTGAAGAGAAGCATATTAACAGATAATTGCAGTAGGTGTCAGGAGACTTGAATTCTTGTATTATTTCTGATTCTAGCCATATAACATGGGACAAATCACCTTTTTGGGGTCTTATAAAATGAGGGCACTGGATTAGATGATTTTAAAGATTTCCTCAAACTCTAAAATATAATTTGACTCTATTTTGATTTAATGTTTATACTTGTTCTTGTTAGTACAGGTAGAACTTTACCACCTGTATTTTAGCACATTAAATATTATACTTTATTAAAGTTAGAGAGCAAGGAGCTTTGATTTTTATTCTCTTCTTGTACTATTATATCCAATGTTGAAATTCAGTAATTGGAAGAAGTTCCATGTAAAGAAGTAATTAATCTTATTATAAGGACAACCTTGTAAACTATTGAGAATTCTCTTAGTTTTTACACTCAGAAAGAATAATTCTGAAAATCTTAATATTATAAAAGGAAATAAATTGTTTTTAATAAAAAATGTTTCCATCAAAGAAGACAGGAATGGGTGACTGCCTCCTTCAGTGCACTTGCAAGTTCTTACCTGTACAATATACTAATAGCAATGATAGTAATAAGTAACTTTTATTGAGAATTAATTTTATACTTAGCATTTTATATACATTGCGTCATTTAATAATCATGAAAACCCTATAGTAGAAAGTAGAGAATTGATAGGTCAAGTAATTTCTTTTAAAGCTACATTGTTGGTAAGTGGTGAAGCTGAGATTTGAACCTATAGAATGCCAGAGATTTTCCTCATAGTTATAAAACAGAGCATAATTGTAAGAAGTTTATGCTTATCAACACATGAATGAAACATGCAACTTTTTAGGAAAGAGTAGGTCTGATGGCTTGTGATGAATGGCTGTTTCTAAGTTCTCAGATTTGATCACTGCTAGTTACATATTTTATTAATATAGTCATAAAATGTGTAACAGCTTTTAGATTATTTTTATAACACCACTTATTTTCTAAAGAGATAATAAATTCATTGTAAGTTATAGGAAGCCATTTCGGGGGGCTTGGGATGGTGAGTGTTATGGGGGTTATACGCATAAGCACATACATGCAAGGTGCATGGATTGGGAGCTATACATTAGGGTAACTAATCTTCCAAGTTTGCCTAGGCTTGAGTTTCTAGATCATGAAACTTTCAGTGCTAAAACTAGGAAACTTGTGAAAACAGGTAACAGGCAAGTATGTATCTACATATGCATGTATGTATATGTGTGTGTATGTCTCTAAAGCAATGGTAGTAGATGCTGCTGCTGCTAAATCACTTCAGTTGTGTCCGACTCTGTGCGACCCCATAGACAGCAGCCCACCAGGCTCCCCCGTCCCTGGGGTTCTCCAGGCAAGAACACTGGAGTGGGTTGCCATTTCCTTCTCCAATGCATGAAAGTGAAAAGTGAAAGTAAAGACGCTCAGTCGTGTCCCACCCTCAGCAACCCCATGGACTGCAGCCTACCAGTCTCCTCCATCCATGGGATTTTCCAGGCAAGATTACTGGAGTGGGGTGCCATTGCCTTCTAGATGAGCTACAAGGAATTCAGATTTTGCAGAGCATAAAACAGCTCTGAATTCAGTGCCTAGACTGATATTTGTCTGTTTTATTAGCAGAAAGCTCAGTCTCCTGTGTTTTCCCCGTTTCAGATAACCTTTTCTTGTCATGAAGAAATTAATTTCTTTGTTGGAATCATTTCACATAAACTTGATAGCAGGAGTCCTGTTATTGAGGCAGCTTACACAGTGATTTGCTAAGTACAGCCTCTTCATAAAAGGTGAAGCAGAAGTCAATTTATTGATCACTACCAGGATTTCAGTAACCTGTTGAACTGCCTGATTTTTTTCCCCTTCTCATAAAGCCCACTATCTTTATTTCTCTTTATACCTTGCATTTAATTGTTTCATTTGGAAACATTTTTTACATGTATTTTCACATCATGTAAACAATTTTTTGTGTGTATTTGCTGTTTTCTGAAGTTTGAACTGTCTAAAAGATGTATTAGATTAAAACACATGAAATTGCCAAGATTTGGCTATTTTTGAGATACAGCAATGGCATCGTCATATGACCCAAGTAATACTTAATTCAGCTTTTGGTTATGTGAAAACATTGGGCTACCAACCTAAATCTAAGCAGAGTATTCCATTGAAAACCTGGTTATTATTATGGAGGAAGTGAGATGAACTTTGGGCTTATTACTCTATTCTGGCAATTTGCTAAAATTACATTTTAAAAAGTATAACTCGTGGAAAAGCTGAGTGTTGCACAACCATTAATATTTTAACCAAAGGTTAAGACCAAATTTAACCACTTTTCTTTCTCAGAATTTTGACCCATTGTATTAATTTTAAACTATAGTGGGTATGTAAATTTTCTTTTTGAGAGAACAGTGCTCCTTTCATTGAATTTGATTTAAATTTGCCTTCTTGGATTATTTAGCTTCTAGAACAAACACAGGATGTAACTGTTAAATTTTTTTTTTTTTTAAGAAATGTAGCCAGTTACTATTTATCTTAGCCTCATATACTAGGAGCCTGGAAGGCTGCAGTCCATGGGGTCGCTGAGGGTCGGACACGACTGAGAGACTTCACTTTCACTTTTCACTTTCATGCATTGGAGAAGGAAATGGCAACCCACTCCAGTGTTCTTGCCTGGAGAATCCCATGGAAGGCGGAGCCTGGTGGGCTGCCATCTATGGGGTCTCACAGAGTCAGACACAGCTGAAGCGACTTAGCAGCAGTAGCATTTACTATCATAATTTTGAGATTCTTGTAGTATGTATAAAATTGTACATGTTAACTTTTTATGTTAAAAGCATACTTTTTTCTCTTTTGCCCCATTCATCCCACATTTGTATAACACTTGGCTCATAAAAAGGGAAAGGATCCCTTTATGTTTCCAAGCTGTGCATACACTGGACTAAACCAACTTGAGCAATGATTTTACTTTAGAAAAATAATAAGCTAATATAGGATTTTAAGGAATTAACTTTAAGACTAGTATTTTGCATAATTGGAACTCATATCTGGGTTTCATTCATTCAAAATATCATTTTCCCATCATGATATTCCTTAAATACTTTTGACAGTGTCTTAGTATATCTCTTGATCTACCTCTGTCATTGATATCAAATATTTTGAGTGCCTTCTATTACTGAAGTATTGTACTCAATCTTATATATATTTTTACAAACTACTTTGTGACTATTAAAGAGTAATAAGCATGAATTGTGGTTTGGTAGATATTCTCAGGAATAAGGTATCATGATTATCAAGACTATTAAAAAAAATACCTTCCTAAGTCTTTAGAATAGAAATCATTTTCATTGTTATAAGTTAAAAGATAATTGGCCCAAATGTAATGAAATATGTTCTGATGCTGTAAGATAATATCTAACTTGAGTTTATCCTTAAACTGTTTAGCTTGAAAAGCTAAAAAACAAGTAAGTATAAAGCATCTAGATAAGATGGGAATTTGATACTAAATTCTCAGAGACTAAATTCATGGGGCGATTGACTAGAGGATGTGACATTTCTTTGATCACAAAGATTCATATATTGTAAGTGTATAGTTCGGTAAATTTTTATAATCTGATGATACCTATGTAATTTAGCACCTTGATCAAGTAATAGAACAGCTGCACCCTGGAACTCCTGTTAGCTATAACTTCTAAACCTAACATCAAGTTTTAATTACTCAGCTAAACTTTTAGTTGAGTATTTAGTAATCAAGATTTAAAACTGCCTGAAGAACAAGACTACTTAATTTGCACAAATTATCCAGATAGTTACATTTTCATATTTGATATACTATCTGTCAGTATTCAGTTTAAATCTACAGAATTTTAAATGTCTAGAGTTTTCTTAGTTGTCTTTATGATTGCTGAACAAGGATTTAGACAATTTCTGAATATCATCCCGATTTTTCTGATTAACTACATTGCTTGGACAGTGATTGACAGTCAAAACTGATTTGATTGGCCCCTTAAGTTCTCTATTTTGAGCTGTTGAGATTACAAAACTCAATCATATGCAGAGAATTTGCCATTCAGACTGACAGTTCTGTCAGGTCAGATGGTAAAATCATTATGCATGCAGCAAGTGCATTGTTATTGCTATGTGGGTTTGGTGGGAGCTGGTGTTTTGGTTTTGGTTTTGTTTTTTTTTTTCCTTGAAATCTAGGTGGAAGCTCTGGTCTCTGAAGGTGAAAAGCTAAAACATCAGTCTATCTCCATTTGGATTTAGTTTCACTGTTATTTCCTTGTGCTGAGCTTTTCCAGTCACTAAGCCCCAAACTTAGTTTTTTCACTAATGTTTGTCAAAGAAAGATCTGTCCTCTTTGAGAGATTAAAATGAATGATAGTCTTTTGATGCTATTGACAAGTGGCTTTCACAGTCCACGGCAAATCTAATGAGCTACATCTGCCTGCTTGGAAAATTTAGCCTTTGATCATGTAAAAGGATTCTCAGAACATAAACGTGAATTTCTGTGTACATTAAAACACTATCTTTACCAACTTATAAATGTGTTATAAATTGTTTATCTTAAAGCTTAACATTCAGAAAACTAAGATCATGCATCTGGTCCCATCACTTCATGGCAAATAGATGGGGAAACAGTGGCTGACTTTATTTTGGGGGGCTCCAAAGTCACTGCAGATAGTGACTGCAGCCATGAAATTAAAAGACTCCTACTCCTTGGAAGAAAAGTCATGACCAACCTAGACAACATATTAAAAAGCAGACATTGCTTTGTCAACAAGGTCCATCTAGTCAAGGCTATGGTTTTTCCAGTAGTCATGTATGGATGTGAGATTTGGACTATGAAGAAAGCTGAGTGCCGTAGAATTGATGCTTTTGAGCTGTGGTGTTGGAGAAGACTGTTCAGAGTCTGTTCCACTGCAAGGAGATCCAACCAGTCCATCTTAAAGGAAATCGGTCCTGAATATTCATTAGAAGGACTGATGCTGAAGCTGAAACTCCAATACTTTGGCCACCTGATGTGATGAACTGACTCATTGGAAAAGACCCTGATGCTGGGAAAGATTGAAGGCGGGAGGAGAGGGGGACAACAGAGGATGAGATGGTTTGATGGCATCACCAACTCAATGGACATGAGTTTAAGTAAACTCCGAGAACTCGTGATGGACAGGGAGGCCTGGCGTGCTGCAGTCCATGGGGGCACAAAGAGTTGGACATGACAGAGTGATTGAACTGAAGGTATTTTATAACAACATTCAGTGGTATTCAGTTTCAACTGTAATATTTACTTTTTGCAGAAACCTGGAAAAATGAATAATATAAACTATTTGACAAAGGTAGTGGGTTTATATCAGGAACTGAAGTTTTGGTATTTTAGTTCTACAAGGTCAGTTCATATTTAAAAGAATAATAGCGTGAATTGTACATGTTGATCTTCGCTTCTTATAGCATCAAGTTCTTTCTGCACATCAACTAGGTATACTATGATGTGGGAATAAATTGAATCTTATGGAATCATATGACAGAGTGTGATAGACTTGTGATTTACGGATAACCCAGTATATATAAACACAGTTACACTCAAGGTTTGCATCTTCAGTTCTTCTGATAGTCAGAGAATGGAGGCTGATCTCTTATAATACTCATGTAGAAAAGTAACAATCATTTCATCTAAGCTCATACAAGGCAAGTATTTCATCTCATGGTTGAAGGAACCCCTTTTTATGGCTTGGGTAGTGGGTATTTTATTAATTTAAATAAACTGTAAATGTAATGTGTCAGTTTCAGGAAGGTTTTTTTTTCTTTGAAATGGCTTTGTCACTTGTTCAAAGTGATGATTTGAAAAGTAGTTGATTATTTTCATATCAACTATAAGAAAGCTTCATGAAAAACCTTGCCTGACCTTCCACTTTTTAAGCATAACTACTTTTAAGCATAACTAGTGACCTCTGACAAGCAGTTTTTCCTCTGCTGTGGTGTTTGGATAAAGGGGGTATCATTGCTCTTGAGAAAGAGAATGAAGATGAAATGCAGAGTGCTCATTCAGTAACTTTGTATAGTTACAACTATACAACAGAGCAATAATTCTTTGAATTTAATATGAGAATTGTGATACAAGGAGGCATGAATCTTGCACAGGCCTATTGTGGCATGTGGAATGATTTAGGGAATATGAAGAATCAGCACACAACACAGAACAAGGATAATAAAACATGAGCATCTTAAAGAGGATCAGGATGGGAACATTCCTTCATTCATACTTTGTTGTGTTCAGTCGCTTAGTTGTGTCTGACTCTTTGTGATCCCATGGACTGCAGCACACCAGGCTTCCCTGTCTTTCATCATCCCCCAGAGCTTGCTTGGACTCAGGTCCATTGAGTCAGTGATGCCATTCAACCATCTCATCCTCTATCGTCCCCTTCTCCACCTGCCTTCAATCTTTCCCAGCATGTAGTGAATCGGCTTTTCACATCAGGTAGCCAAAGTATTGGAGCTTTAGCTTCAACATCAGTCCTTCTAATGAATATTCAGGATTGATTTCCTTCTGGATTTATTGGTTTGATCTCCTTGCATTCAAAGGACTCTCAAAGAGTCTTCAACACCACAGCTCAAAAGCATCAATTCCTTAGCATTCAGCCTAATTTATGGTCCAACTCTCAACAACCATACATTAGCAATGGGAGTTAACATTGGAATCACATTCTATATTGTTTATAATTTTTGGAATAAGTTTGCTGTGTATGTTGGTATATATTAATTAATTAATACACTAAAAAACAAAAAAGGAAAGAGGTGGAAAGTTGTGACTTTTCCAAGAGCAGAATCTTTAAAAAACTAGAATAGAGAACAGAAAGAGGAAAGTAGCAGATGTTAAGGAAGATTCTTCATTAAGATCATAAATTGTGTAAGACATCTCCCCCGCATTTCATCCTAGTATTTAATCAGATCATCCTTTCACTGACTTCTCCTTATGACCCATTTTAACAACTTTATTGAGATATAATTCAATATCATAAAATTCACTCACTTAAAATATAGAGTGCACTGATTTTTTTTTGTTATTCACAGAGTTATGCAGCCATCACCACAACCAATTTTAGAACACTTTATTTTCCCGAAACAAAACCCCATACTCAGCAGTGTCTCCCTATTCTGCCTCAGTCTCCCAGCCCTAGGCAACCACTTATCTACGCAATCCAAGTTTTAAAAGTTGTTGATTTGAAACTCCCTCCTGTCTTCCAAGGACATTCTACTTCAAGCCATTTGATTTATTACACCGGTACAATCAGAAAAGCACAATTATTCTCTTTTTTTAATTAAGTCTTGTAAATCAAAAAGTGAAAGTGTTAGTCATTCAGCCATGTCTGACTCTTTGGGACCCCATGGACCCCATGGAGCCCACCACGCTCCTCTNGTTTGATTTATTACACCGGTACAATCAGAAAAGCACAATTATTCTCTTTTTTTAATTAAGTCTTGTAAATCAAAAAGTGAAAGTGTTAGTCATTCAGCCATGTCTGACTCTTTGGGACCCCATGGACCCCATGGAGCCCACCACGCTCCTCTGTCCATGGAATTCTCCAGGAAAGAATACTGGAGTGAGTTGTCATTCCCTTCTCCAGGTGATCTTCCTGACCCAGGAATCAAATGCGGTTGCATTGCATTGCCTGCATTGCAGGCAGCTGCTTTACCATCCGAGCCACCAGGAAGCCCAAAGAAGGTGGCATATAACTGCATTCATAGATATAGTTTCTTAAAAATGGTTTTCAAATGGTTGTTTTTAACATAGATATAGACCTGTTAAATATACCCGAACTCTGATCCTTAAAGATTCAGAATATTGATTTTGTCAAAATCCTAAGTTCCTGGCCAAAATGTTCTGGCTCATTCTGACAGCACTCAAAAGATACTAATGTGTGACTCAGAAAAAAAATTAGTCAATATAATATAAAATGTATATGCTCAGAGCTTAGGACATTGTACCCACCTCCCCTACCCCACCCCCAGCACACAGCACATTCTCTTCCTATAATTAAGTTTTAGGGCAAGCTAAAGGGTTGTCAGTAAGTTGCCTCACACATGTGAAACTAGAATAAGGAGGCTAGTTACATTGTTTAAACTTTGAGTGACACTGTTCTCTTAATCATACTGAGAATAATGCTCCCTACCAATCCCCATAGATACCTATGTCCTAACCCCTGGAACGTGTTAACCTTACACACAGCAAAGCGGACTTTGTAGATGTGATTAAGTTAAAGTATATAAGATGGGAAGATTATGATGGTTTATATAGGTGTGTCTAGTCTAATCAGCTGTTCTCTTATAATTGGAGAACTCTTTTGTGGTGAAAGGGTGATGGGATAATGGAAGAACAATGGAAATGGCAGTGAAAGGAGAGCTCACCATTGCTGGCTTTGAAGATGGTGTCCAGAGTCCATGGCCATGGATTGCTGGTGGCCTCTAGCAGCTTGAAGAGGCAAGGAAGTAGATTCTCCTCTAGAATTTTCAGAAGGGAATACAGCCCTGCTGACTCTTTGATCTTAGACCAGTGAGACTCCTGTCAGCTTTCTGACCTATAAAACTGTACTGTAATGAATTTCTGTTGTTTTAAGACACTAAATTATTTGATTATAGCAGCAATGAAAACCTAAAACACAGATTTCTTATAATATGAATCTAGTCAGTAAGCCCTGGGCAAGCACACTGTCTCCTAGAATACTGCGTGGGTGGGCCTTGCCCATGTTTGGCTCAGTAGCTCGCTCTTTATATCGCAGGTGTCTTCCTCAAAGCCCTTTCTTGAATGACTTATTTATTAAAATGCATTTAATAAGAACATGGACTTGAGAGAATGGGCCTGGGTTAAATTCTGGCTCTGCCATTTTACTAGCTGGATAACCTTGGATAGGTGACTTAATATTCTAAGCCTTGATTTTTATGAACAAAGTGGGAATAATAATATCTACCCTTTGGGATATTTGGAGAATAAGTGAGATAATATATGTAAAATGGCACAATGTTGATAAATAGTGATCCTCTAATAAATGATTGCTAGTATTATCTTCTCATAAAGGCTAGAAGAGATTTGTCAATAGCATGCATTCTAACACTTTATCAGATACAAATATATTAAGAATGATTGTTACAGCCATTGGATTTATGTGACCATTCCACAGAATTCTGTTTATATCCCTCTGACTCCTGGTACCTGAGCCTTTTAACTGAAAAAGGCTTACTTTTGGAAACTTTAATAAGTAAGTTAAAACCACAACTATGAAGTNTGATTGTTACAGCCATTGGATTTATGTGACCATTCCACAGAATTCTGTTTATATCCCTCTGACTCCTGGTACCTGAGCCTTTTAACTGAAAAAGGCTTACTTTTGGAAACTTTAATAAGTAAGTTAAAACCACAACTATGAAGTTAAAAGATGCTTGTTCCTTGGAAGAAAAGCTATGACAAACCTAGACAGCATATTAAAAAGCAGAGACATTACTTTCCCAACAAAGGTCCATATAGTCAAAACTATGGTTTTTCTAGTAGTCATGTACAGATGTGACAGTTGGACTATAAAGAAGGCTGAGCGCCAAAGAATTGATACTTTCAAACTGATGCCGGAGAAATATCTTGAGAGTCCCTTAAACAGGAAGGAGATCCAACCAGTCCATCCTAAAGGAAATCAACCCTGAATATTCATTGGATGGACAGATACTGAAGCTGAAGCTCCAAAACTTTGGCCACCTGATGCAAAGAGCAGACTCATTGAGCAAAACCCTGATGCTGGGAAAGGTTGAAGGCAGGAGGGAAAGGTTGAAGGCAAGAGAAAAAGAAGGATGCAGAGGATGAGATAGTTGGGTGGCATCACTGACTCAAAGGACATGAGTTTGAGCAAACTCTGGGAGATAGTGAAGGACAAGGAAACTTGGCACACTGTGGTCCATGGGGTGGCAAAGAATTGGACACAACTTGGTGACTGAACAAAAACAACCTTTGATTTATAGTACAATATGTAATACCTTGTAATATTTCCTTTCTCCTTAGAGCTAATGTGAAATAGAATGCATTAAGAAAACCTGCAATTCAGGTTTCTACAACTAAAAATTATTTCTACAACTAAAAATAAATCCCTAATGACTGGAGTTATTTCTTCAGTTTAAATCCCTAGTGCCTGACAAATGGCTGATATTTAACAGGCAGCAGTGTTTGCTGAACTGAACTAATCTTACTTCTAAGCAACTTATTCTTTCATAATCTGTTTTGAATTAATCTATTTTGTAGCTACTCTTCTTTAGGCCTATATGTTTGGTGCCTTGGCTACTAGAGCAGTTTTGAATGACTCCTTCTTCTCCTTGTCTTTCTCTCTTCATCTTCCACAGAACCACCAAACCAGGCAATGACTGTTGTATAGTATGTATGCATGTGTGCTAAGTCACTTCAGTTGTGTCCAACTCTTTATAACACTACAGACAGTAGCCGACGAGGCTCCTCTGTCCATTGGATTCTCCAGGCCAGAATACTGGAGTGGGTTGCCACACCCTCCTCCAGGGGATCTTCCCAACCCAGAGATGAAACTCACATCTCTTGTGTCTCCTCCATTGGCAGGCAGATTCTTTACCACTAGCGCCAGTAGGCCCTCTTCAATTTAGTCTTTATCTTCATCCCATTGCATACTTCCTCACAGACATGTTTTAAACTCAATGTTTCCCAACTTTTTTATGGCATACTACACTTAGAAAATGATGATATTAGTCTGGTATACTAGGATAGGAAGCAAGCCATCTTAGGACTGGAGGGTTTTATTCTAAAGGCTGAATCACCCTCTCAGTATAGCAGTTACCTAATTTGGGCACACTGGTATGCCTTGGTATACTTATTGGGAAACACTTCTTAATCTTATTTATTTAAAAAAATATTTATTTTATTTATTTTGTTGTGTTAGGTCTTAGTTGTGGCACACGGGATCTTTCTAGTAGTGGCATGTGGGATCTAGTTCTCTGACCCGGGATCAAACCCAGGCCCCCTGCACTGGGAGCACAAAGTGTTAGCCACTGCACCTCCAGAGAAGTCCCTTAATCTATCATGATATACTGACTGCAGTTGGAATTCATTTTTTTACATAGATATTTAATGAGCACTGCTTGTGTCCATGCTAAGGTCTGGGGAATGGAATTGAGAGCACTGTATCAGGTATTCTACATGAGACCTCAGTTCCAGGCAAACAAATCTGTTTACTGGTCTCCAAATGGGACTTCCATATTCCTCTCATACCTTTGCTCATGTCTTTTACTGTTTTTGAATAATTTGTATTTCCTTTGTCATCTATATGAATCTTCTGTCTTCTCTGTGATGCTATCCCTAATACAGTTAAAATATGGCAGTTTTGTTTGTTGTATTCTTTTCCATTTGATTACATCATTAACTCATTCGAGTTTGATGTCCTCTGTAAAGCCTGGATTTCTTCCCTTTATATATATATAACGATTGTTCTTAAAATGATATTTACCCTACTCCTTCCCCCTGTAACTTTATATCATATCAGTTCAGTTCAGTTCAGTTCAGTTGCTCAGTTGTGTCCGACTCTTTGCGACTCTGTGAATTGCAGCACACCAGGCCTCCCTGTCCAACTCCATCACCCAGAGTTCACTCAAACTCAGGTCCATCGAGTCGGTGATGCCATCCAGCCATCTCATCCTCTGTCGTCCCTTTCTCCTCCTGCCCCCAATCCCTCCCAGCATCAGAGTCTTTTCCAATGAATCAACTCTTTGCATGAGGTGGCCAAAGTACTGGAGTTTCAGCTTTAGCATCATTCCTTCCAAAGAACACCCAGAGCTGATCTCCTTCAGAATGGATTGGTTGGAGCTCCTTGCAGTCAAGGGACTCTCAAGAGTCTTCTCCAACACCACAGTTCAAAAGCGTCAATTCTTCAGTGCTCAGCTTTCTTCACAGTCCAACTCTCACATCCATACATGACTACTGGAAAAAAATTCTGATAAGTATTTNTTCTCCTCCTGCCCCCAATCCCTCCCAGCATCAGAGTCTTTTCCAATGAATCAACTCTTTGCATGAGGTGGCCAAAGTACTGGAGTTTCAGCTTTAGCATCATTCCTTCCAAAGAACACCCAGAGCTGATCTCCTTCAGAATGGATTGGTTGGAGCTCCTTGCAGTCAAGGGACTCTCAAGAGTCTTCTCCAACACCACAGTTCAAAAGCGTCAATTCTTCAGTGCTCAGCTTTCTTCACAGTCCAACTCTCACATCCATACATGACTACTGGAAAAAAATTCTGATAAGTATTTAATACTATTATAAATACAAAATAATGTTCATTATGCCTATGTTTTTATCAAGTAATAGGAAATGTTTTTCAAATCCATACTTGGACTAGGCATTATTCTAATACCTTTATGTATATTTAATGTATTTAATATACATTAAATGATTGGATATACATTAAATGGTTGGATGACCTCACAGACTCAATGGACATGAATCTGAGTAAGTTCCAGGAATTGGTGATGGACAGGGAAGCCTGGGATGCTGCAGTCCTTGGGGTCGCAAAGAGTCAAACACAACTGAGCAATTGAACTGAACTGCACTGAATATATTTAATCTTCACAGCAGCCTTATAAATCAAAAATGCTGTATCTCCATTTTAGAAATGAGAAAATTGAGACACAGGTAAATTAATTTACCAAAAGTTGATCAGTATTAAATATCAACAGCAGAACTGAAGTATAATTCGTTACCATGGGCCATATTGACACTGAGCCCATACTGATAACTATTCTGTAATACTGTGTTGCAAGAAAACCAAGTTATATATATGTGAGCCCTGGTGGCTCAGCGGTAAGGAATCTGCCTGCCAATGCAGGAGACTTTGGTTTGATCCCTAGATCAGGAAGATCCCCTGGAAAAGGAAATGGCCACTCATTCCAATATTCTTGCCTGGAAAATCCCATGGACAGAGGAGCCTGGCAGGCTATAGTCTAGGGGGTGGCAGACTCAGACGTGAGTTAGCAGCTACACAACAACAAAACAACAGACCAGAAGATATTTATACCTAATGCTAAATATTCCCACTATCGTGCGTTAGAGAATATTACAGATAAGAAAAGGGATTATAGTCATAAGAAATGTATGATCTGGAAAGAATATTATCTACAACATACAATTAGCAAATGATCAGTGTTATAAAAATCTAAAGTTAAAAGGAATATTATTAATGGGGCATCAACTATATACATCAAGAAATGAACTGGGTACTTTACATGTATTATCACATTGAAGCCTTTCCACGACAGTATTGACTAGTTGCTATCATCTCTATTTTATAAATGAGGAAAAAGAATCAAAAATAGGTAGGCTGCCCAAAAGTTACTGAGCTGGGAAGTGGTAGAGCTGAGGTGGGAACCTGGACCTGTGTGCCATTTTCTCTTCACTGTGCTGCCCTGCCTCTCTGATGTAGGGTGCCCTTGCAGAAGTGCAGGAGACGGGCAGACAAGCCACTGTTAGAATAGAGCTGTGCTTAATAATGGAAACTAGTGCTATGATCTTGGTACTTTTTGTCTTCAAGTTAGAATTTGAGGAAGGAATATAACCAATATTCTGGAATAAGCCCAGTAAAAGCATTACTCATTTTTGCTAAACCATTACCTTGTGATCTTGGCTAAGTTTCTTTCCCTTTTTGTGCTTCAGCTCTATCCTGTACAACATATAGTTGATAGATATCTATTTATATCCAAAAATGTTTTATGATGTTAGGAGTAGTGTTCAGACTCTGGAATTAGGTAGCAAGTACTACACAAATATTAAGTTTGAATTCTTAGTCTTAATATTAAAGTTTGACACCACCATGTTTTTCATTTATAGCATCAGACCTTTACTTTGCTATGTCTTTTGTTTTCTTCCCGACACTGACAAAGAGATTTGTTCATAGAGAACTGACTCTGAAGATGACACACTTCATTGTATCTCAGTGGCTTAGGCTCCACATGCAGTTTCTTCTCTGTCTTTAATTAAACTTGTTTTTTTTTTTTAGTGCTATAGCTGGGAGCACTGTGTTGACACAACTCATTCTTGTACAGAACAGATTAAAATGTCAGTGTTCTAATGTTCTCATCTGTGGGAAAAAGAAAATATCTGGGATATTTTATTTATAACTTTTAAAAGACTCCTCTGTGGAGAAAGATTACTTGTAGCCTGGAAAGCCATTTGACAGTTAAAGGGACAGACTCTATTTAATATTAACCTAACAGAAAAGGGGGAAAAAGTATGAAAGCTTACTAAAACTCTTTTTTAGGGATTTAGAATCCATTTTTCTTTCTATTTCCTTCTTAATTTTCACTCAATTGTATCTCTTAATTTCCTAGTGTTCTGCTTAATTCTTCTAGATGCTGTGTATGCATATATTAATATTTATTAATTAATATATTAATATTAAATATATTAATATTTTGTGGAAAAGGCAGTTGGTTATAACAGTTGGTTAAACACATATATTATGTGGAAGAGGGCTACTAGTCAAGGGAAATGGAGTTACTGTATTGAGCCTTTAACCTTCAAATCACAGGTCTGAATGAATTTTACAATGGAGTCTTTAATATTTGTTTGGTAATTAGTGGTGGGGACTCCCCTGGTAGCTTGAGAATCTGCCTGCAATGCGGGAGACCTGGGTTTGATCCCTTCCCCTGGAGGAGGGCATGACATCCACTCCAGTATTCTTGCCTGGAGAATCCCTATGGACAGAGGAGCGTGGCAAGCTGCAGCCCATGGGGTTGCAAAGAGTCGGACATGACTGAGCGATTAAGCACAGTTATTGGCTAGCAAATTCACCAATCATGCCACAGCTTGAGACTCTTTCCTTGAGACTCTCACAGGATATGCTGCTGCTGTTGCTGCTAAGTTGCTTCAGTCGTGTCCTACTCTGCGACCCAATAGAAGGCAGCCCACCAGGCTCCGCTACCCCTGGGATTCTCCAGACAAGAACACTGGAGTGGATTGCCATTTCCTTCTCCAGTGCATGAAACTGAAAAGTGAAAGTGAAGTCGCTCAGTCGTGTCCGACTCTTAGCGACCCCATGAACCGCAGCCTACCAGGCTCCTCCGTCCATGGGATTTTCCTGGCAAGAGTACTGGAGTGGGTTGCCATTGCCTTCTCCAATTCACAGAGTATAAGCCACATTAATTAATGCTGGTGCCATGCAAATTTTAGAAGTCGTAGTAAAGAGACAGGCTTGTTGCAAACCAATAAGATAGGGACTTAATAAAAGAACTAAGACTAAGGGAACACTTGTCTGTATCTGAAATAACGTTTTAAGTGTCTATATGTATTGATGTATTGACTGTCTAATCTACATAGCTCTATAAATAGGTAATATATCATCTTCACTTTGCAGATGGTAACCTGAGGCCTATAAATGTAAGGTAACTTGCCCAAGGCAACACAGGAAATGAAGAAGCTGGGTTTTCAATCCATGGAGTTTGGTTCTATAGCCTATTCCTTTTGAGAGTTTCTGAAAGTTTATCAACTTCGATATTGTGCATTTAGGAGCTTTTACATTGTTAAACCAACATGTAATATTGAAGAGATGAAGAAGATAAATAGTAAAATCACAAGGAAAGTCCTTTCCTATGTTTATGTGCTAGATGGTGGCCAGGCAAAATTTCTAGTCTTCTTTGGGTATATCTTAACTGGCAAAGGAATTATGAATTGTTCTTGTTTGCCCGTATAAAGACAAAAGGTAGCTTTCCAGAAAGGCAGACATTAGCATTCCAAGTGCCCACTCCATACTCCTGGTTTTGGAAGTTGGCTGCCCTCTAGCAGATCATCTGCTTTTCAGACCTTATTTAGAGATTTGCTTGATTTGAGTTGTCCCCTGGGTTAACAGCTGTGGAATCTGTATTTCTTTGGCATTTCTCCCTTCTATGTAAGTTACAGATGTTCTCTAATGCCCTTTTGGGTTGCTTTTGAAAAAAAGAGGAAAAATTAAAAGCTTTTTTTTTTTTTTAAAGGAATCTAGCCTAGGTTCTAAGTAGGAGGAAATATATTTACTGAATTTTTCCCCATTTATGTTTGCCTTCAATCTTTGAAACTACTCCTTGCAGCCCTGCTGCTATGGGATCAATTTGTTGGCAAGGGTTATTCAAACATGAGCAGAATTTGTGTCCTCTTTGGATTAAAGTGCTAAAGCCAACAATAACAATTTTCATGTGGGAACTGGTGCTTGATATCCAAGTCAGACTATACTTGGTGGTCTGTAATTTACTCCAGATTAAAAACAAGCATTTGAAGGGGAGGAGGGTCTTTTCCCAGGTTTTTGATTGTTTATATTTCCAGTCTTTTTGTTACTTTCTTTTTTAACCTGTTGTTTTTAAATAGGTATTGTTTTAGATGTACTTTTTGGACTCTTGATTTGAAGGTGAAAGGAATAGGGTACTTGAACTGAGATGTATAATAGAGTTCTTTTTTAAAAAAAATAATATTTATATTAAGGTGTAACTTAAAAGTTGAGTGAACAGATCTGCAGTATACAGCTTAAATGAATTTTTGCATATATGTAACTCATTTCTATCTTTCCCACTTCCATTTTATTTAACTTTTACACTTTTATCTTCTATGGCTGGAGGGAAAAATCACGTAATATTGAAGACTGCTATACATGGCAATCCACTCCAGGACTATTGCCTGGAAAATCCCATGAACAGAGGAGCCTGGTAGGCTACAGTCCATGGGGTCGCAAAGAGTCAGACACGACTGAGCGACTTATATACACATACTTAGTGTAGATTTTTGGATTTAACTTCATTTGGAACCTCTAGTATTATGTGGCAGCTCTCTGTGTTTCCAATTCAGCTTTCTTCTTTTTCTTTCAACAGTTATTTCAAACTTTTGTCACTGTCCTCAGAGTTTCTTTCTTATGAAATAAACTTTTAGCGTGTGACTTCACCTATTAGGTTACCACGAAAGTTGAGTCATTCAGAAGGGAGCTCCCTTATCTTTATGGGACCTTCTCATTGCTCCCCTATATTGATATACCCTTACCCATTCTTTTTGTCTGAAACTGTGATTACATCCCTTTTGATCTTTTCAGTGATTCACTTTATCAACTTATTCCTTTTTTCCCCCTTAGCTTCTCTGTTGACTTCTTTCTACTCAGTATATATGCATGGTTAAGATGTCTTAATTAAATAAACAAGTTAATATGAAGTTTTCCATTGACCCTGGACCACCCTCCTTTCTTCTTTACCTCACACTCAAGCTTCTTGACTCTTTTCACTGTTTCCACTTCTGATCTCTCATTTGCTCTTCCTCAACAGTAGAATGGCTTTTTACTGACCTTTCTCCACTGAAACTGCTTCTGCCAGAATCACCAGTTTTTAAATTTCCTTCTTTGATATTTTTTTCTCTGATTTTTTTCCTTCTTCTTTAATCCCTCCTCAGACTCCTTTTGGGAACTCCGATTATTTTCCCTATCCCTTAAACATAGGAGTTTTCCAAGATTCAGTCTTTATTTGGCCTTACTTCTATTTTATGCATTTAGTGGACAATCTGGTCCACATGCACAAGGTTTTAGTTATTGCCTGTACCTCCTACTCTCTGATACTTACTAATTCTATTTTGAATCCCTCTCTTGATCTTAAACTTTCAGACTCACAGTTTGTATTTGCACATGTCATAGTCACATAAGGAAAATCTAACATTATTATCTTACCTCAGCGTATTCCTTCCCCAGAATAAACCTGCTTCTGTTATGTATTTTCTATCCTAGTTGGTGGCATCATCTGCATCCTTCTTTATTTCATAAGTTTTTATTTTTCTTTTTGTTTTTAAATGTTTTATGCCAGGCACTGGAGTACAGAGCTATTAGAGACGTTATGAGATAAGGTCCTTGCCCTCTATCACAGAGACTAATAGGAGAGAAAACACATGAACAGAGAATAACATCACAATTTAGTTAACACAATGGTAGAAGTGTGTGCCATAGACATTTATATCACAAAAAAGAACATAGAACTCAAATAGTGGACTCAGGAAAAGCTTCTTTGAAAAGGTGATGCCCAAGTAGAGTCCACAGAAGTAAGAGCTTCCTATGACTCCTCCTTTTTTTCCCCTTTTGTCCTCCATTGGGTGCTGAGTCCCATTAATTCTAGACACTTAATGTCTTTCAAGTTTGGTTCATGTTTCCCACCACACCTCCTATTGCCTTAGTTCAGGCATCTTTGGGATATAGCAGCAACTTTCTAATGTCCTTCTCTTTTCCAATCTTAGTATATTTGTTTTTTCAGTCTCTACATTGTCGTAATTTATAATGTATTTGTGCTGTAAATTGTTGTTTTATGCTTCATTGNATATATACTTTACCATGTGTAAAACAGATGGCTAGTGGGAAGTATTAACACAAGGAGCTCAGCGTGGTGTTCTGTGACAACCTAGAGGTGTGGGATTGGGTGGTAGGAAGAAGGCTCAAGAAGGGGATATATGTATACTTACGATTGATTCACCTTATATGGCAAAAACCAACAAAATGTTATAAATAAATTATTCTCTAATTTTAAAAATATTTAAATACTCTTTAAAAAGATACATGCATCCCAGTGTTCATAGCAGCATTATTTGTACTTGCCAACATAAGGAGGCAACCTACATGTCTGTCAGTAGATGAAAATGATAGAGAAGATGTGGTCTGTATGGACTACTATCCAGCCATAAAAAAGAGTGAAATTTTGCCATTTGCAACAAGATGGGTGGACTTGGAGGGCATGATGCTAAGTGAAGAAAATCATACAGAGAAAGGCAAATACTGTATGATATCACTTATATGTGTAATCTGAAAAATACAACAAGCTAGTGAACATAACCAAAAAAATCAGACTCATAATATAAAAAACTAGTGGTTACCAGAGGGACAAGGAAAGGGGGAGGGCAGTATGAGGGTGGGAGACAAATGTACAAACTATTATGTATAAAATAAGGTACAGGATATATTGTACAACAAAGGCATTTTAGCCAGTATTTTATAAGTAGAAATGGAGTATAACCTTTAAAAATTGTAAATCATTATATTATACACTTGTAAATTGTATTGATACATCCATTTTTGTTATTGTTTTGCAACCTCATGGCCTGCAGCATGCCAGACTCCCCTGCCCTTCACTATCTCCTGGAGTTTACCTAACTTCATGTTCATTTGACAGTCAGTAATGCTAAAATCTTTTTTGATTATGTCAACTGTACTTCAGTTTAAAAAAAAGTTGTTTCAGAAGAAGATAATCAGAGATGTGAAGTTATTCTAGAAGATAGAATAGAATCTGGCTCTTTAGAGAACTATATGTAGAGTCACACTGTTCCTATGCTTCTGAACACAAAGGGTAGCTTTCTTTTAATTTAAATTTATTTTAATTGGAGGCTAATTAATTTTAAAATCTGGGTAATTTACACATTTTATGCAAGGAAAGGTCAGTGTTTTTATTTTACTCCATGAAAAGTGTTTTATGTGGGTTCTTGACACAGTGAAAACACCACAGTTGTAGTTCTGACTGCTAACTTTTGTGACTACACTGTATATGTAGTCATGAGACAATTTGTATACCATTCCTTTTATTCTCCATCATAGACACAGAGCAAAGGATACATGGAGCCTTGGATGGAATCAGCAGGCTCAAAGAAAGATGCCTGAATTTGGGCAACTTTATTAGTAAATAGAGACTTCTATGAACAGCTTGTTTATCTGTACCTTTTTAATCCCTTTCGGTATATAGCAAAGGACTTTCCATGCTTGCTTTAGACACAACTATAAGGGTAAAGAGAAAAGGCCATGGAAGCTCCTGTTTGTTTGTTTGTTTTGACTATCCTATCTAAACAATGGCCTGTTTCCTCAAAGGAGACTCCATATATAGAAAGTCAAATCTATAACCTATCAAGGACTTCTGACTTCAATCCTTCTTGGCTTTCTTATCCTTATTTGTTATTTCAGGATATTTATTACCTTTTTTTTTTTTAACTGAAAATATTTTGGAGGGACTCTCCCAGTAGGCCAGTGATTAGGACCCTGGGCTCTCACTGCCAAGGGCTTGGGTTCAACCCTTGGTTGGAGAACTAAAATCCCATAAGCCACGCAGCATGGCCAAAAATATATATATTTATACTTGAACAGGAAATGTTTCCACAGTATTAAATTCTAAGAGGCAAAACAGTCTTAAGTGAAATATAACATTACCCTTATGTTCAAACCACTCAGGTCTCTTCTTCAGAAGCAACTACTATCACCAGTTTCTGATGTGTATTTCCAAGATATTTTTATGTGTATGCAAATATATAAAAATACATGCATATACACACATTCTTTAGAAAACACACACCTACACATAGTATTCCTTTTATTTTGTCCTTCACCTTGCTTCTTTAAATTAAGACATCTCAGATCATACTATAATAGTTCCTAAAAAGTTGCCACATTAAAAAACAAATGAAATTTTATACAGATTGGTTTAGGCAGAATTGCATTGTGTTGCATACGTGCTCAGTTTTGTCTAACTCTTTGCGACCCCATGAATTGCAGCCTGCCCACCAGGCTCCTCTGTCCATGGAATTTTCCAGGCAAGAATACTGGAGTGGGTTGCCGTTTCCTACTCCACGGGATCTTCCCAACCCAGGGATCAGAACCCTCATCTCCTGCGTCTGCTGCATTGACAGGCAGATTCTTTACCACTGCACCACCCTGGTATATAGATGTCTTTGCATTTCCTTCATTTCTGACATTTAAGTTGTTTTCAGGTTTTTTAAATTATGAATTCTGTTATGATGGCTATTACTACTTGACGATTTTATATGTATATATCTAGGAACTACAAGATTAAAATGTATGTGCATTTTGCTGGTTTTCTGTCTTACTGCTGTTTTTTTTATTTTGACAATGTCCACTCATATATTTATTATTTCCTCCTCTCTGCTTACTTTGATTTAAATTAGTGTGCTTTTTTTTTTTCACTTTTTCAGATAGAAGCTTAATTTATTGTAAATCTTTTTTTCCAATTAAAGCACTTAGAGCTATGGATTGCCCTTCAAACCCTGTTTTAGCTGCACTATAAATATTTGATATGTTATTTTTGTTATTATTTCAAAATATTTTATGATTTTCCTGTAATTTCTTATTTGACATAAGTGTTGTTTAGAAATATGTTGTTTTAATTGTCAGTACATGGGGGGTTCTGAGATATCTTTTTGTAATTGATTTATAATTTGATTTGGTCACAATACAAACTGTATATTTTCAATCTTTTAAAATTTATGTGACTTCTAAAAATTCATTGAAACACAACCTATGAGTTGGTAGGTGTCCCTTCTGTGCTTGAAACAAATATATATGCTGTAGTTTATGAATTTACTCTATTAGTGTTAATTAGGTCAGTTTGATTTTCCAAGTTTTCTATTTCGTTTTTTGTCTCATATTCTTGTCAACTGTTAACAAAGAGATATATGAACATCTCTACGATTGTAAATTTGTCTATATCTTTATGTCAGTATTTAGAAATGTATTTTGAAGCTCTCTTAAGAGATGGATACATGTTTACCATTATTATGTCATCTTAATGAATTGATCTTTTATTATTATGAAATGTCTTTCTTTGATAATATTCCTTGTTCTGAAGTCTATTTTGTCTGATCTGAATATAACCAATTTAGCTTTCTTATGCTTAGTTCTTGCATGGTTTTGTTTTTTTTTTTACTGTTCTTTTACTTGTAATATATCTGTATTTTTATAATGTGTGCTCCTTGTAAGTATTGGTTCATGTGTTTTTTATTGGCTGACAGTTTCTGACTTTTAATGAGAATATTTTGTCCACTTACATTTATTGATAATTTAATTTTGAATAAGTCTTGGGTTAAGCCTACCATCTTGCTATTTGTTTTCTATTTGTCTTACATCTTGTTTTTTATGTTTTTTCAGCTTCCTTCCCTGCCTTTCAAATTCATGGTTTTTAATGTATGATTTTTCCCTCTTTCAACTAATTATCCATATCTTTTGTATTATTATTCTCAATGGTTTGTTTATCTCAATTATTATTCTCAAGAATTTGTAATTTCATCTTCAAGTTATCACAATCTGCCTTCAAATAATATACTACATCACATATAATTTGACACCCCTTCTATTTGTTTTTGTTAAACTTTCTTTATATCATATTATAAACCAACTTTACAATGTTTAAAGAAATTAAGATATGAAAAAAATGCAGTTTGTATTTACCCATACAGTTTTTCATTTGCAAAGCTTTTCATTCTTTGTGTAGATCTGGTATTTCCCTCAGCCTGAAGAACTTCCTTTAACATTTCTTGTAGTACAAATCTTCTAAAAACAAATGCCCTGAGCTTCTGTTTGTCTGGGATGTGGAATTCTTAAAAAGCCATTTTAATTAAACTGCAGCTTTTAGACAACACCGTTGATGCTTCTANTTTCCCTCAGCCTGAAGAACTTCCTTTAACATTTCTTGTAGTACAAATCTTCTAAAAACAAATGCCCTGAGCTTCTGTTTGTCTGGGATGTGGAATTCTTAAAAAGCCATTTTAATTAAACTGCAGCTTTTAGACAACACCGTTGATGCTTCTAGATAAAATACCTATTTTATTTGCTTACCTTTACTGTGCTCTTTCCTAGCTCCCTTTGAAGGCAAATGCTTCACTACCAAATTACAAGATGACTCTATCAAACAGTTTGGAAGATGATAATTTCTTTAACTGTCACTTCACCACCGCTTTCCTCTTTTTATCATTTCTATTATTAGGAATAACAGTCCATGTCAAATTTAATGTAGAAGACCTGCTTAGAAAGTTTCTAGTCCCATCAACTTTGACGATTTGGCCTGGTAGACCTAGCCATTTCATCACACTACAATCTGCCCTCTGTATCTGTGGGTTCTGCATCAATGGACTCAACCAACCACAGATCAAAAATATTTGAAAAAAAATCTCAGAAAGCTCTACAAAGTAAAACTTAAATTTGCCACACACTGCAATTATTAATATTTACATAGCTTTTACATTGCAAAGTAGTATAAGTAATATTGAGATGATTTAAGGTATGTTGGGGAATTCCCTGGTAGTTCATTGGTTAAGAATCCACCTTGCAATGCAGGGGACACAGATCCCATCCCTGGTTGGGAAACTAGGATCCCACATGCTGTGGAGAAACTAAGCCCTTGCATTGCAACCACTGAGCCTGCGCACCACACTTGAAGAGTCTGTACACTGCAACAGAAAATCCTACATGACAAAATGAAGACTCCATGTGCCCAATCTGAGACCAAATACAGCCAAATAAATAAATATTTTTAAAAATAATAAAGTATATGGAAAGATCTGTGTAGATGATCATCCATGGACTTTTGTATCTATGGGAGACCTGAAACAATATCCACCCCCATGGATACTGAGGGATGACCGTGTAGTTCTTTTTAAGAAAAGGCAACACTAGGGCATGAAAAGAAACTCTGAAAGACTAGTAGAAGTGTTTTTATAATTTATTCTAATATTGTCTACAGTGATCAACAGTTCTATTCTTGTACATGGGCAGTTGAGGCCTTTTAGGAAAGTTAAGGGAAGAGTTTTCAAGTTACACGAAGTTCATTTCCCTATTTTACAGTTAATATTTTTTTATCTCTTGCTGCTAACCAATCTTATTTTCATCAACTTTAGGACACTGTTCTTCAACTGCCAGTCTTCCCTCACTCTATATTAAATCTATCAGCAAAAGCTGTCAGGTTTACCTCCAGAATATATCCCGAGTCTGACCATTTTTCTTCCCTTCTAGCGCCCTCCCTTAGTAAAAATATTTTGATCTCTTATCTAGCCTCTATCTAGTAACTTCTTAACCTGTTTCTTTTCTTTTACCTCCTAAGTCATTCTTTACACAGCAGCCAGAGTCATCCTTTTAAAATCAAAGTCGATCATATTACTTCTCTGCTCAAAACCCTCTAATGGTTTCCCTTCATGCTTAGAGTAGCAGCCAGTCTTCATCATGGTATAGAGTGCCCTGCATATCTGGTTCTACTTCAACATCCTGCCATTTTATCCCTCACTGATTCTGCTCCAGACACACTGTCTTTTCCTTGAACATGCCGAGCATGCTCCATTTCCTGGGCTTTATTCTTATTGGTTCCTCTGCCTGAATTTTCTCCTAGATATTTTCAAAGTTGGCATCATCTATTTACTTATATCTCTCCCCAGAGCCCTATCACCGAACACTTTTAAAGTGGCAACTCTCCCACTTTGCCCCCTTGCTAGCATAGAAAGATAGCTCTTTGTCCATAATAAATGAGGAGAGACATCAAGAATATAAGTCAGGGTTCAGTTCAGTTCAGTTCAGTTCAGTTGCTCAGTCGTGTCCGACTCTTTGCGACCCCATGAATCGCAGCACGCCAGGCCTCCCTGTCCATCACCAACTCCCAGAGTTCATTCAGACTCACGTCCATCGAGTCAGTGATGCCATCCAGCCATCTCATCCTCTGTTGTCCCCTTCTCCTCCTGCCCCCAATCCCTCCCAGCATCAGAGTCTTTTCCAATGAGTCAACTCTTCTCATGAGGTGGCCAAAGTACAGGGCAAGTGAGGATTTCTAGCAGAAGCCCCTTTCTGATCATGTATGAAGTACACGTGCACATTATATGTGTGTGGATTTTATGCTTCTTAAGAAATTGATGGATCATGGAAATAGCAAATGAGTTTTGGAAAGACTTTGACTTCATTGACTATGCTAAAGCCTTTGCCTGTGTGGATTACAGCAAACTGGAAAAGAGATGGGACTACCAGACCATCTTACCTGTCTCCTGGGAAACCTGTATGTGAGTCAAGAAGCAACAGTTAGCACCAGATATGAAACAACTGACTGGTTCAGAATTGGGAAAGGAGTAAAACAAGGCTGTGTATTGTCACCTTGTTTATTTAACTTCTATGCAGAATACATTATGTGAAATGCTGTGTTGGATGACTGACAAGCTATAATCAAGATTGTTGGGAGAAATTTCAGCAACCTCAGATATGCAGATGATACCACTAATGGCAGAAAATGAAGAGGAACTAAAGAACCCATTGATGAGCATGAAAGAGAAGAAAAAAATGGGAAAGAGGTGAAAAAGATGACTTGAAACTCAGCATTAAAAAATCTAAGATCATGGCATCTGGTCCCATTAGTTCATGGCAAATAAAAGAAGAAAAAGTGGAAGCAGTGGCAGATTTTATTTTCTAGGGCTGAAAAATCACTGTGGATGGTGGCTGTAGCCATGAAACTAAAAGACGCTTGCTCCTTGGAAGGAAAACTATGACAAACCTAGACAGTGTATTAAAAAGCAGAGACATCACTTTGCCGACCAATGTCCATATAGTCAAAGATATGGGTTTTTCCAGTAGTCATGTACAGATGTAAGCTGCTGCTGCTGCTGCTAAATCACTTCAGTTTTATCCAACTCTGTGTGACTCCATAGATGGCAGCCCACCAGGCTTCTCTGTCCCTGGGATTCTCTGGACAAGAATACTGGAGTGGGTGGCCATTTCCTTCTCCGTTGCATGAAAGTGCAAAGTGAAAGTGAAGTCACTCAGTCATGTCCAACTCTTCGCGACCCCATGGACTGCAGCCTACCAGGCTTCTCCATCCATGGGATTTTCCTGGCAAGAGTATTGGAGTGGGTTGCCATTTCCTTCTCCGACAGATGTAAGACTTGGATCAAAAAGAAGGCTGAAGGCCGAAGAATTGATGCCTTTGAATTGTGGTTCCAGAGAAGACTCTTGAGAGTCCCTTAGACTGCAAGGAGATCAAGCCAGTCAGTCCTAAAGGAAATCAACCCTGAATACTCATTGGAAGAACTGTTGCTGAAGCCGAAGCTCCAATACTTTGGCCACCTGATGTGAAGAGCTGACTGACTGGAAAAGATTCTAATGCTGGGAAAGATTGAAGGCAAAAGGAGAAGAGGGCAGCAGAGGATGAGATGGTTAGATAGCATCACTGACTCAGTGGTCATGAATTTGAACAAACTCTGGGAGATAGTGGTGGACAGAAGAGCCTGGCATGCTGCATTCCATGGGGTGGACTGCAGTCCCAGAGCTGGATACGACTTAGTAACTGAACAACAAAGGAATTGGTTCATTGCCTAATGTATAATTATGAATTATAACTGGTGAAGTTATTAGAAAACTCAACTAGTTATTAGGAAACTTATCATAAAACTTTATAATCTACCTGTAGTGAATGTGTATCCCTGCAATATAGAATACATTATTTATGATTCCATTTTGTTTCCACCCTTGCTTTTCCCTCTTTTGTATCACATTTAATTTATGTTCTGGCGTTATATAATATATATTTTTTGAGCTGGCTTAAATTCTTTCTGGAACAAGAGAGGATATAAACAAATAAACCCAGGAGTTATAGCATTGCCCACAGACATTTAAGTTGGTAGAATTGCCAAATAAAATGAGATCAGTTCTGTTTTCTCTGTTGTCACTGTTTTTAGTTCAGTAGGGAAAAATGCATAGTAACATTAATAACCTTTAATATGCATTTTTTTCTGGGAGAGAATTTGATTTTTTTTAGGGTAGGAAACATCTGTGGGATAATGTGTCCAGCATATCTCTTCTGGAAAAATTTCACCCCATTCATATGCCTGACATGACTTTTGGTCCCAGATGTGTAGTTTAGGTACTATTTGCCCAAGCTTGGACACAGTTCTTTACCTACCCAGGCAAAGTTAATTTGTCTAGGGATAGATACATGACTCATAAATTAGGTCAATGAGAACCTTCCCTAATAATTTTGAATTTAGGACTAAAGCACCATTATTGAAGCTGTGAAATGTACAACTCTCTAACTCTAGGCAGCCGTGTTTTTCTTTATGTGGAAAATGGCAGACTGCAGTGATGATAGAAAACTAAGCTGGCCTGTGGAAAGAGATATGAGAAAGACCCTTTATAAGTATCCAGTGTTTCCATTTGTACCATTCTTCCCTGTACAATTTTGCTAAGCCAGTTCAAAATAGTTTTGGTCACTTATGACCAGAAGAGTTCTAACTGATAGTCATAGGCAAGGTGAGTGGGTAGTAGAAAGTACATGTGGGTATAGAATCCATTTCCTAGGAATTTCCAGGTGGTCCAGTAGTTGGGGTTCTGCGCTGTCACTGCTGTGGGCCTGGGTTCAGTCCCTGGTCAGGGAGCTAGGATACCACAAGACTCGAAGTGTGGCTGTATCCTTACCCTGAACTACCTAAACCTTGGAGTGTGTCCAAATATAGAAAGCTCTTATCCTAAAATTGGGAAGATATACAAATTGTCGAGTAGTTAAGAATATGTAACACTTCTCATTAAAACACTTTTTTTCCAAACTTAGACTGTTTCAGGTTTTTTGTTTGTATAATATTCTTATTTCAGAATCACATGCCTATGCTTTTATAGGCAGTAATGAAATCAGAGATAAGAGTAACATTAGCCTGCATTTGATCATTTGGATGAAAAAACCCTTGGAATAGAATGAATTTTTGTGTAATATACTTTGTATCATGTGACTGACTGTTAACCAAGTCCCCAGGGACAAAGCTTTTATCGCTGGCGGAGTGTAGCAGCAAGAACTTTTCATCTTATGTTGCAATCAGCACTTTGTGTTTAATGTTTAAAAATATTTGGCAAACACAACAGAAGCAAGGTTGTAGATGTTACCTTTAATTGGACTTTAAAAATTAATATAGTGAAACAGTGTTCTGGTTTTTGCCCTCTTGCCATTGACCAGATTAGAAAGAACCCAGAGTACTTTTTCTCAGCTCTATTTTGTTCTTAATGAAGGTAATGGTATTAAGAAGAAATTATTTGCTCTAAATGGTACTGTGATCAGTGCATTTTTAGTGAATTTTTTCTGTGTATATAATCTATGTACAGCAATATATAATGGTTCTTTACATATAAGAGAGATTATTCCAATAAATATAACAGGAACAGGTATACCAGACCTCATTTCAACCAATAATCTCAATTTTTTCCCCCAAAGATGCTAGATAAAGAATAACTGATTCGTTTTTATCTGCTCTTCTAAGCCCTTGACAATTTCTGAAGGATGTACAAATGAAACAACAAAACAGAGAATGCAAACTAGACTACCTGAAAAGCAAAATTTTTCCATTTTTTAAGTAATTAAAGGCAAAGCCCCTATTTCTTCAAGGTTCAGAATTAGATTGATACCACCAAAAGGTGAAAGAGGGTCTTTCTTGAGAATTAATAACTTTTGATCTCTCTATGGATTAATGTTCCAAGCCACCAATATATGTCACAGCTGACTCCATTGAGAAAATTCTATCCTTTAGGTGCTCTTAATGATTTCTACCAAGACAGAAGTCTAGGAAATGAACTACTCTTTTCCCAGTGTATCTGAACTAGGATTTCTTTGGTAGCACCAACAGAATCTGTGCAAAGATCATTGTCCTTAACTCCTACTTAATTTGCACCTGGAGCCTAGAGCATCTGGCAGGCACAATTTATTAACATAAGAGTTTAGACTTAGATCTTAAGTAAAAATCATTACACCTGTCTTTGAGAGTGGTTTAACCTTGAGAAGCCTTCCCTGGTGGCTCAGATGGAAAGAATCTGCCTGTAATACAGGACACCCAGGTTCGATCCCTGGGTCAGGAAGATTCCCCTGGAGAAGGAAATGGCAACCCACTCCAGTATTCTTGCCTGGAGAAAACCCTGTGGACAGAAGAACCTGGCGGTCTACAGTCCATTGGATCCCAAAGGGTCAAGCACGACTGAGTGACTAACACTTTAACCTTGAGAAAATTATTTAGCTTCTCAGTCTTAATTTTCTGATCTACTACAAATCTTGTTATGAGATATTATATCTGAAGTATCTTCTGTAGTACCAGGTATTTTTAGTTTCCCTAACATTCTTTAGTTCACCATGTTCCATATTTCTGCCTCGCTTGATCATGAGTCCAAATACTAGCCACTGTAACAGTCCTTTTTTTTTTATCTTAAACTGTCATCCAAGTAATGCTCTGTGCTTGGTCTCATGATCTCTCAGTGCTTTTGATCCTCCTCAGCTCTTCCATTGTAACTGGTGGAACTGGTCCTCTGAAAAAAAAAGGTACCCTCAGTCCTGAGGCTTTTCTCAGAATTATTCCTGTACTGACTTTATTTGGAGCTACACCGAGAATTTGACTACCCCGATACACTCTAGAGTAGAAGCTCTATATCTTCTTCATTATATATTCATATACCTGGGACATTGGTTGCTCAGTATTCTTCAGTTTTTTGGTTTTGTTTTGTTTTGTTTTGTTTTTCTGTAGCTTCTGATTCATCATTCTTCTATCCTTACTAAAAATAATCTCTGGCACCTATCTTTCAATATGACTATCTCGCTTTCCCCAGTCTCCAAGTTACTTTTCTGTTTTAATTAATAAATTATACCAGAATGGGAGTCCTTTTGCCTAATGTCATTGTATTCTGTTCTGCATGCCATCACTGGACTCAGTGAAATGTTCTGTGTGATGACAGAGTCACATGGTTTCTTGACATCCTTTTGTGTCTTGGTGACTCTATCCCTGAAATATTATCTGATACTACACAAAATCTGGAGCTATTGCACAAGCAGTAAATTATTTTCTACAGAAGTCCATCTCTGTGCATCTAGGTGAAAGTCTTAACAGTTGCACTGCCACAACATACCAGGAATTGCTGATCATTATTAGTTTGTCCTTAGCCAGTCAGTGAGTGAATCAGCTCGAGTCTTATCCTTAAAGTATGCTTTGTAGGACCACTTGTATCACCAGTTCCCTTCAGTTGGGTCCCCTAGAAGCAGAGCTCAAGAAAGAGATCCTTGTGCAATGATTTAGTAAGAGGCCACGCTTCAAAAGAAAGTGAAGAAAATAGGAAAGGGTAGAGGAAGAAGCTAGACAAGCTGTGGTTTCAGAAGTCTAGCTTCAGTTTGATCCCATGAGGAGCTCTGGAGAATTAGTGGTACCACACAATTATTCTCTTATGGGACAATCCCTCCATGCGTCCAAGATGATGAGTTGGCTTTTGTAACCCCGTGTTTGTTACTCAGCTGTTGTGGGCCACTCTAGTGACTTGACTCCTATATCCAGTAAAGAGACTCTCATTAACAGAGGGTAAGATTGGCAATTGGTAATTTGGCAATTGGCAATTGGTAAAATTGGTAATTTTAATTAAGTCCTAGTATTCCAATGTAGAATTATATCTATATTTTGTTTAGCAAGAGCTCCAATTATTAGACATTTTGATTGTTTTCATTTTTTTCTATTTTAAACCAAATGAAGATTAACATTAAATAATTGAGCACATACAATTTTTTTAAAAAGCAATAACAAGATAATGGGAAAAACATGAAAAAAACCTGAGACTCTATGTCACACTTATATAATTTAAGGAAGAAATTTGAGTTAGGTTTTGGTTTAAAAGATGGAAATATGTTAAAAGTTGTTGCATGGATATAGAGATGAGAAATAGAAATTAAAATGGAACCCAAAACTAGAAAAAGTAGAAGTTTACATTTGTTAGGGAGTAAGTGTAGTTCTTAAATTTAGGTACCCACACACATTTTCTAATCCCTTAAGAAATATATTGACATGTAAGACTCAGCTGAAGAGTAAGTTGAGGGATCCTCTTGTTCATCTAAGCATGTGTATTCGGACCTATATACCATAATTAGACCATAATAAGTAATTTAGGAATATGTTGTTGTCATTTGGTCACTAAGTCATGTCTGACTCTTTGAGACTGCACGGATTATAGCCCACCAGACTCCTCTGTCCATGGGGTTTTTCCAGATATGTATACGCCCATAAATGAGAAAGAGACAGCACAAAAAAGTGGTCCAAAACTACATAAGTTAAGGGGAATGCATTGAAGAAGCAGCAGAAGGAGAAGAGAAAGTTGCATGTAAAACTAACACTAGGGATTTTGGTAAAGGAAGGATTGAAGAAAAAATGATTGCTTTGTTCCAAATTTATTGAGGCCGTATTTCAAGATATTCATTATTCATGCAGGAAAAATGAAATATTTAGAAAAGAGAATGAATTAGTATAAGATGGAAATGGATAACTAAAATTCCTGAAATAATTCTTGAAAAAAGTACATCTTAGCTATAAGGATACTCAGAGAACTGTATAAACAAAAAAGAAAAATATTTTCATAAAATCATAAAAGCAGTTGCCCCCTAAGAAAAGCAGGTATGCAATTGGAAAGATGTATGTAGGTAGCTGCTAAGGTTACTAGTGATGGCATTTTTAAATCTGGGTGGTGGGTACACACATGTTGTTTTTAATATTCTGTCTTCAAAACACACTTAGAAGTCTGACATACTTCCTCATAAAAATAAAATTTTAAATAAGTTTTAATACAGGAAAATAATTTTAAATAACCAAAAATTAAAAAGAAATTATAAGGACTTCCCTGGTGGTCAAGTGATTAAGATCCTCCTGCCAGTGCAGGAGACAGATTCAATCTGTGGTCCAGGAAGATCCCACATGACTTGGGGCAACAAAGCCCCAGGGCCACAACTACTGAGCCTGCACTGTAGAACCCAGGAGCTGCAACTACAAAAGCCCGCGTGCCCTAGTGCCCATGCTCTGCAACAAGAGAAGTCACTTTAATGAGAAGCCTGTGCACCACAACAGTGAGTATCCCCTGTTCATGACAACTAGAAAAAGCTCATGAGCACCAACGAAGACCCAACACAGCCAATAATTTTTTTTTTTTAACTTAACCTGATTTATTTGAGGAATTCATTTGGTAATTTTATTTTATTTTATTTTTTTTAATTATTTTATTTTATTTTTTTTTAATTTATTTATTTATTTATTTTTAAATTTAACTTTACAATACTCTATTGGGTTTGCTTAAAAGAGAAATTACAGTTAAAAAAATGTAAAGGAGGAACAAAAGAGTTTTGCTCAGTTCACATGAATCAGATTGATCTTGGTTCAACTTATCAATTCCAAAATAACTTAGAAGCATGCTAAATTAATCCTATTCATATATATAACAGAATATTACCATGGTAAATTGGTATCTAAACTTTAAAGTCATTGCACAGCAAACAGAATTTGGAATAAGATATCTTTGTAAATTTACATCATGAACATGAGAACATCAAAATGAGGCTTCCATGCTGTTAGACTACATTTATGAAAAAAGTAGCAATTGCAGGAGGATAGAAAATTGTCAGTAAAAGCATTGTCATTCTCCCGAGAAATGACCATAATAGTGACTTAGCACTAACATTAAGAAATAGCAGCATGATTTCTGTTTTTAGCCCTAAGCATGATTCTGTTTTTAGTCCACCATCAGCCAATTCTAAAATAATGAAACAAATATTAAGTGACAAAATGGTATGTTAAGACTGCAGCAAGACTATAAACATTGAAGAGCATTAGACTTAAAAAATAAACAAATAATAGGAAAACTTTATTAATGATTTATAAGAGAGGATACACATCATGTTAATTAAATTTACAGACAATACTAAATTGGATAGTGTTGACAAAACCAGTGAAGGCAGATAAAAGGACCTAAAGTGGTTAGAAATATGGGCAGGAAATGAAACGTGATTCAACCTAGAAAAATGTAGCTAATACATCTGGGGAAAAATAATCAGAAACACAGCCATTCAATTGGCAGGATATACGGTACTTGGAAAGCAGTAATACCAAGAGACTTTGAGATGATAGTGGGTAGCAAATTATATATGATCTAGTAAATAAAATCAGTCAGTGAGATTGTATATGCAAAAGGTGGAAGATAAAAGTTATTTAAATGGTACTGCTAAGATCACAACAAGAATACTAGTTTAGAGTATAAATACCTCAAATAAATAGAGTTGTGTTCAAACTGGACAATAAATATGTAATGGGCTTCAGACTTCAATTTGTCAGAGAAGATTAAAATAACAAAACATACATTTGTCCATCTCTGACTGAGTCTCATTTTGATAATGTTTCACAAATATTTGAAAAATATCAACATCATGGAAGCCAAGTCATTTTGAAAGGTAGAACAGGGGGTTTATAGTCAAGTAATGGGATGAAATTAAGTAACGGAAATTTAAGACTGAATTGGGGAAATGTTTCCTGACAGTGAAATCTATTAGTCTCTGGAATGGATTCCCTAGAGAGGTAAGGGGAAGTTCCATCGCTCTAGTGATTGGACTAGATCAAGGCTTGGACAACATATTATTTAAAAAAAAAAAAAAAAAAACAAGTAAAAACTAATTTGATCAGTTTGCATTGTCAGGAATGTACACAATAACATTGCTGGGTCTCATCCAATTGTCTTAGATGGTCTCAGACTTCTCTGACATGTTATGGCCTACCATTAAAAACTGCATGTTATTTTTTAATGAATGATTTCTAAAAGACCAAATTCATACTTTCCAGCTCATGGATTTCAATTTCCTGGATTATTATTTTTTCTCTTCCAAGTCATAGGAGTGCAAGAAAAGAAAACACCCCTCCTTTTCCCTATTGATGAGCTTTGGCCTTAAATATTCCAAGCCTTTTGGATCAAATCAGATGAGGGAGCTGAACTCTGAAGTCTCACTTATACCAGTGCATTGAAAACATATTTTTACTGCAGTTTTGCAACCACAACTATGCAATATATAAAAATTCATTCACTTCCTTTTCTGAGTTAATCCACAGAGAGATTTTTACCAGATGGTGTCCTAGAGGTACTATTTACTTTTAGCAAAGCAATATAACTGAGTTTGAAAAATATAGAGTAAAGTATACACTTGATCCCAATGTTAAAACATTCTGTCAGTTGTACTTTTAAATTATCTGGCCTAAAGTTTCTCTGTAATTTTGTTCTGTGTCCCTGGCTGAGTGAAATAAATGTGGAAAAATTCTTTTAACAGATAATTTTAAACCAAAGTGTGATTCTTCCAAGTAAAAACAAAAATAAACTAAAATTAAATTATATACCATATTGTATTGGTTTTGCCATACATAAACATGAATCTGCCACAGGTATACACGTGTTCCCCATCCTGAACCCCCCTCCTTCCTTTTAAAAAAAAATTACATACCAGACTTTGAGGTAAATTTTATACACACACACACACACACACACACACAAATATCTGTGTTGGTGGCTGCTAGGTAAAGAGTCTACCTGCAGTGCGGGAGACCCGGGTTCGATCCCTGGATCAGGAACATCCCCTGGAGAAGGGGACTCTTTGCCTGGAAAATTCCAGGGACAGAGGAGCCTGGTAGGCTACAGTCCATGGGGTCACAAAGAGTCGGACACAGCTGAGCAACTTCACTTTCACTTTATATATATATATATATATCGGAGAAGGCAATTGCACCCCACTCCAGTACTCTTGCCTGGAAAATCCCATGGACAGAGGAGTCTGGTGGGCTACAGTCCATGGGGTCGCTAGGAATCGGACATGACTGAGCGACTTCACTTTCACTTTTCACTTTCATGCCTTGGAGAAGGAAATGGCAACCCACTCCAGTGTTCTTGCCTGGAGAATCCCAGGGACGGGGGAGCCTGGTGGGCTGCTGTCTATGGGGTCGCACAGAGTCGGACACGACTGAAGTGACTTAGCAGCAGCATACACACACACACTCTACATATTTTACCTTATTGTTAATAGTTCTTGTTATTATCTCTAGAGAAAAATAAAATAGAGTCCTTGAAGTGCTTAACGGAATAGCTGGAGAGAAAAATGTGAGAAGCAAATATAGGTGGTATAGATAAATATTAGTAATTTCATAAAAGCATTTATATGGAATTGTGTGAATTATCCAACCAGTCCTTTCTGAAGGAGATAAACCCTGGGATTTCTTTGGAAGGAATGATGCTAAAGCTGAAATTCCAGTACTTTGGCCACCTCATGTGAAGAGTTGACTCATTGGAAAAGACTCTGATGCTGGGAGGGATTGAGGGCAGGAGGAGAAGGGGATGACAGACGAGATGGCTGGATGGCATCACCGACTCAATGGACATGAGTCTGAGTGAACTCCGAGAGATGGTGATGAACAGGGAGGCCTGGCATGCTGCAATTCATGGGGTCGCAAAGAGTCGGACACGACTGAGCAGCTGAACTGAACTGAACTGTGCGAATTATGCAAAAGGTAACAGATAGATTTGATTTAGTGGAGTGGAAAATCTGTTGAGGTTTAATAAGAAATGAGCTGGTTAAATGGGACTACAGAGTTGGAATAGACAAAGTATATAGGGTTCTCCAGAGTAAGAGAGCCAGTAGGATGAAGAGATAGAAAGTAGATATTTAGGAAAGGAAGGGAAAAAGCAAGGAAGAAAAGGAAGTTTAGACCACCTTTCTTTCTATCTATCTATCTATTAAATACTATGATTATGGAGACTGACGAGTTCAAAATCTGCAGAGTTGTTGCTCTAGTTCAACGGCCATCGGACAGGAAGATCAGATATTACAGTTTGGTTGTAAGCTATGAGTGTAAAGAAAGACTACTCATTTGAGTTTAAAAATAGTGTGGTAGTTTAAGAGTTGTTAAGTGAAAATTCAGAACTTGAGATTATTTTGCTTTGTTTAGTTTCCGTAAATGATTTCTTTTGTCTACCTCTGAGCAATTTTGAAAATCACAATTTTATTCCACTTTGACTTTTAAATTTAAAAATATTTTTGAGGGAAATACATGATCAGTTCTGGTTTTGGCATAATTAAAACAATGTACAGTATGTCATATATAATGTAATAATATAACATAAATTTTAGGTGTTAACAAGCCATCCAGGGACTTCCCTGGTAGTCCAGTAGCTAAGACTCGACTTTCAATGCAGAGTTCCTGGGTCCGATCCTCTGTCAGGTAATTAGATCCCACATGCCACAAGTAAAGACTCTACATGCTGCAACTTAAAAAAGACCCTGCATGGTGCAAAGAGCCTGGTGGAGTACAGTCCATGGGGTCACGAAAGGGTTGAACATGACCAAGCGACTGAACACACACACGCACGTGCACGCGCACACACACACGCCACAATGAACAATAACAGTCCCATGTACCGCAACTAAGACTCAGCACAACCAAGTAAATAAATATGGGGGGAAAAGAAAAAAGCCATCTATGTAGAGGTGAGTTACAAAAGTTAGGTACAGTGAGTTGAAAACTACCCATTTTTTTCTTCTTGACTAAGTAAGTTGTATTGCTCCAGGAAAGCAACTCTTCTAATATCACAGATTAAGGATACTTATTTTTTAGTTTGAGGTTTTTATATATTTTTTCTTGTTATAACAAAAATTCAAAAGTCCCTAATCCTACTAGGTGAAAAAAAATAGCCTCATGTAAAGTAGAGCTAAATCTTGACTTTAGAATCTGCCTGCAATACAGGAGACCAGATTTGATCCCAGGGTTGGAAAGATCCCTTGGATAAGAGAATAGCTACCCACCCCAGTATTCTTGGATAGTTCCATGGATAAAGGATTTTTTCACTTGACTTTAGAACAATTCACACTTCTAAACAACATGCCTTAAATCTAATCCTAGAATTCAAACTTACATGAATAGAATTCATAGGTTTGTGTATTATGAATGTGAAACAGTTCTGAGTTACATGGTAGCTTGCTGAGTAACAGTTCCATTTGCATGCACAGTCTTTACTTAGATATATTTATTTATTCTTTTGTTGCTTTTTGCTGGAACATCCAACTTCCAACCTGTAAGAGCTTTCTTAAGAAATACTGAAGAAAGGGCAGGAGTTTAAGTGGGAGGAGTCTAAATCTCCACTTTGTTTCAGCCAGATTATTTTTGCTTTATTGGGTTTCTTAAAAGGCCCTCTTCTCCACTCCTTAGGGAAAAAAAAGAAGTAATTTTGAAAACCACAATTTTATTTCACTTTACTCTTTAATATTTTTTGTCAGAGATTATGCCTAAAAGTAAAGGGGTTTTTTAGATAGTTCATAGTCTATGGTTTGCTCTTAGGACTAGAACCCTTTTATAAATATAGTTAAGAACTATGATTACACTTATTTAAACATAATTTTTGAGATATAATACATATACCATACATTTCACCCATTTAATGTGTACAGTTCAATGCTTTTGATTCACAGTTATGCATCCATCACCACATTCAATCTTAGGACATTTTTATCACCTCAAGGAAATAAGAACTTATGCTTATTAGAAGGCATTCCCTATCTCTGCCTAACCCTCCCAGCACAAAGCAACTTCTAATCTACTTCATGTCTCTATGGATTTGTCTATTCTGGACATTTCATATAATAAAATCATACTATATATGGCCTTTTGTGACTATTTTCTTTCAGCTAACATAATGTTTTGGAGATTTATCTATGTTGAAGCATGAATCCTTCATCCTTTTATTTTTGAATAGAAATATTCCATTGTGTGGATATTGTCACATTTTAACTTTTTGGTTTAATTTTTACACATTCAACTTACTTTCAAATTTGTAGAAGCACATTATGTAGAAGGGTAGAAGACTACTTTTAAGCCATGTGAAGTTTTCAATTCACTCAGATAAAATTGTCATACAAGGTGGTATGCTGGACATTGTAGGAGAGATGAACAAAAGTTACAATGATAGCTATCTTAAGAATTCAATTTGGGGGGACGTCGTTGGTCTGGTTGCTAAGACTCTGGACTTGAAATACAGGGAGACCTGCTTAGGGAAGTAGATCCCGCATGCCACAAATAAAGATCCTGCATGCCCCTATGAAGATCAAATATCCTACATGCCATAACCAAGACTGGGACAGTCAAATAAATAAAAATAAATATTTAAAAAATACAATTATCTGACTTCCCATGTTTAGTCTCACCACAGTATTCTGTGGATAGGCATCATGGTTGTTAATCACAAAGAATTAGGACTTTTTGCAAGTAGTTAAACCTTTTTCAGTTTATTTATCTGAGAAATAGAAATAGTATATATAAAGAGTTTAAACAGGACCTGAAATATAAGTATTTCTTAGTAAATATGCTAAGAAAAGAAAACTAATTCATTTTTCTCCAGGACCAAGTTGTTTAATATGTAGCCCCTAGCCACATTTTAGATACTCATAGCCATATGTGGCTAGTGGTTATTGTGTTGGACAACACAAATATAGAATATTTTCATCATGTGGAAAGTTCTATTTAAAAACACTGCTGTAAAACCTTAAAAATGAAGTATTGTGGATAGTACATATATATGACTACCAAATAAAGAAGAAAAGTCTAATTTTCTGATTTAGACAGTATCATATATGCTCAGTGTGGACTGGAAGCACTTCCTTATGAAATGGTCAAAGCCCTGGAAGAAAATGCTACTTGAGCTATACCATGAAGAGTAGGTATACACAAAGCAAGGGGATCATTTAGTAGCATAAGATTCAGCTATATACCCAAAGCAAAAGGCCTTTAAAGAAAAAGATTTATGAGGAAGAGAGTAGTCAAAAATAACATCAACGAATTAGAGATTACTCTACAGGAGATTTTTCCTTGCATAGAGTGCTTTGTTCTTTGTATCAACATTAAAAGTCATCACCATTTAAGAAGAGAAATGATATGTTAGGACATAGTGATATTATAAAATAGGTAAAATGCATAGGATGGATCATAGACTGGGAGACTTTTACAGAAGGTGTATGATCAGATTTGAACTATCAGTAGCCTGAATTATGATAATGACACAAGAACAGAAATGAAGGTTTGAAAGAATATGAAAGGAGAACCAGGGTGACTGTTTCAAATGGGAGAAACTTGATGACTGACTAGGATTGGAGAATGAGGAAGAGAGAAAATAAAAACAACTAAAGTGTGGAGCCTATAAGAACACTGCATTAGGGTGGCCAGTTTAGAGTAAAATATGATGTTTACTTTTAGATTAAAAAAAAAACTTAGAGTTATGAATAATTTTCTTCCATCACAAAGATGAAATTAATTCATTCCCAAAGATGACCATCTACTTTTAAGAGAACTAATATTATTTGACTATCTGTTATATACCAGACACTTTATGGAGTGGTGACATAGTTTTTCCTTTTTAATATTCATTACTATCTATTTATAGGTACTAGTTACTGTTTATTAATATATTTTACAAATCAGAAAACTTGAAGTTCAAAGTGGTTAATGAAAAGGAACCAACTGCTTTTAGAATCTGCCTATTTTGAAGTGGGAGTCAAAGTTGATAAAAGCTCAAGAAAGCAAATTTGTTGACGTTTTGGAAATTGCTATACATGTGATGTCTGATCCAGAAATTCTACTGTTAAGAATTTATCCCAAGGATATTCATACCTACATGTGAAAGTTTCTATCTCCATGAGGAGTCCTGGCAACATTGTCTATAAATAACAAAAAGAAGGCAAATAAGATACATGTCTACCAGGAGAGGACAATTTAAAAAAACTCTGATGTAATTCTAGGTACAAATCCTCATAAGTAGGGGAGTGTTGTTATAACACCAGAAGTCATGGCGATTCTAATACGATTTTGTTTAGCATCTTAATGCTTTGCACCAAAGTAAGAGTGGCTTCAGATGCTTTTTTATCTATGCTATCTAGCCCATTAATAATTACTGCAGCTTAAACATTGCCCTTGACTGTTGAGGAGCCTATAGCCTGGAAGTTGGGGGGGGCGGGGGGAAATGTCTTAGTTTGGGTTGCNTGCCAAGCCAGGGACTAAATTTCTTAGCCTTTTGCTGTCTTCTTTAGGGCTTCCCTGGTAGCTCAGCAGGAAAGAATCTGTCTGCAATGCAGGAGACATGGGTGAGATCCATGAGTGAAGAAGATCCCCTGGAGGAGGTAATGGCAACTCACTCCACTATTCTTGCCTGAGAAATCCCATGGACAGAGGAGCCTGACAGGCTGCAGTCTGGGTTCACAAAAGAGTCGGCCACAACTTTGCGACCAAACCACCACGACTATCTTCTTTAGCCTATTCTCTCTTTCATTTCATAATAACAATTCTACTTCCCTTCTCTTTACACTAAAACTTTAATATCTCTTAAAACCTTGATTTTATTCTCATTAAATAGCCTCTGTACATCTAAAGACCATATGATTTATTTCCAGTAGAATCTGTGCAGTGTTAAACAGCCTCCCTACATCTAAAAGGACCATACGATTTATTTCCAGTAGAATCTGTGCAGTATGATTTGGTGACTTCTAGGAAGATGGTTAGGAAGCAGTATGTCTTCTTTTGTTTTCCTCTATTTGCTGTTGAAGTGAAAACTCTAAAGTCCTGAGCTGTGGCAGAACTTGGGCTCCTAAAGCATATATGGGAGCTGCCCACTGAACATTTGGACTATTTGTCATGTGTTTATAAACTAATATTTTGTTAAATCACCGAGATTTCAGGGTTTAGTTATTGTAGCAGCTAGTGTTTCCTTAGCCTAAGAGTATGTTACCATTTGAATGTGTCTATAAAACACATTAAGTATATGCTTCCTTCTGTATAGAGTGTGATTGAAGAAATACACAAGAAACTGAGAATGATGGTTCACCCTGGGGGTGTTGATTTCAGGTTCAGTGTCTGAAAGAGACTTACTTTTCATGTTCTGCCTTCTAAAACATATTGTTTATATGTCATATACAGCCAAAAGATAATGAAGTGATAAATATTGGAGCTTAGAAAGGAAACAGTAAGAATTTTAAAGGTACTGGAGAAATAGTGAATAATTGAAGAAGTTCAAATGCAGTAGGAGGAAACTGACTCAAAGGAATAAGTGGAAACATGAATCAAGAAAGGTCGCTCATCCTCTGATATAAAAGGCAGCAGAAAAAACAGTTATATTGCCCACAACAAGACAAATGCAAGTGAAAACTGCAATGACACACAATTTCTCATTTACCAGATGTACAACACCTGCAAAGTTTGCATAATCCCGTACCTCTCATTGGAAAAGACTCTGATGCTGGGAGGGATTGGGGGCAGGAGGAGAAGGGGATGACCGAGGATGAGATGGCTGGATGGCAACACGGACTCGATGGACGTGAGTCTAGGTGAACTCCAGGAGATGGTGATGAACAGGGAGGCCTGGCGTGCTGCAGTTCATGGGGTCGCCGAGTTGGACTTGACTGAGCGACTGAACTGAACTGAACATACCTCTTCACTAGGTCATTTTAAAGTCAATCTCAGGCATAATATTGAATCTATAAATATCCACAAATATTTCATTATGTATCTCTAACACAAAGGAACTATTTTTAAATAATCATTCAGTTCAGTTGCTCAGTCATGTCTGACTCTTTGTGACTCCATGATCGCAGCACGCCAGGCATCCCTGTCCATCACTAACTCCCAGAGTTCACCCAGACTAATGTCTGTCGAGTCGGTGATGCCATCCAGCCATCTCATCCTCTATCGTTCCCTTCTCCTGACCCCAATCCCTCCCAGCATCAGGGTCTTCTCCAATGAGTCAACTCTTTGCATGAGGTGGCCAAAATATTGGAGCTTCAGCATCAGTCCTTCCAGTGAACACCCAGAACTGATCTCCTTTAGGATTGACTGGTTGAAACTCCTTGCAGNCCTTCTCCAGGGGATCTTCCTGACCCAGGGATCGAACCTGGGTCTCCAGCATTGCAGGCAGATTCTTTAGCATCTGAGCCACAAGGGAAGCCCCCATGTTGCTGCAAATGGCATTATTGCATTCTTTTTATGGCTGAATAGTATTCCATTTTATATATGTACCACATATCCATTCATCTGTCAATGGACGTTTAGGTGGTTTCCATATCTTGGCTGTTTTCTTTCTTTTCTTTTTATTATATATGTGAGATGATAGATGTTAGCTGAATCTATTGCAGTAATCATTTCACAACATACGTAAATCAAATCATCGTGCTGTATGTNCATTTTATATATGTACCACATATCCATTCATCTGTCAATGGACGTTTAGGTGGTTTCCATATCTTGGCTGTTTTCTTTCTTTTCTTTTTATTATATATGTGAGATGATAGATGTTAGCTGAATCTATTGCAGTAATCATTTCACAACATACGTAAATCAAATCATCGTGCTGTATGTCTTAAACTGATACAGTGATATATGTTAATTATTTTTCAATGAAACAAGAAAACAATATAAATCAAAAAGATAAAAAATTTTCAAAGATGATGTTAAGATACATTTTTTCTGGGTGTCTACTTTCATTGTAGTGTATTGTAAGATTACTTACTTGTGGTTGTATGGCTTTGGGAACTTTATATTTTTAGAATCGGGTTAATTTTTATAATTTTACTCTCTAAGGGAAATACTAAGAAAGAAGAGACAAATGTAATTACAGAAAGACAAAAGAAAGGCAGAGAGTTGGCATTAATGAATTCAGTGATATCTTTGGAAGTTTTAAGGAAGATTCCTGTAGTAGAAATCTGTAGCTGAAGAATTAAAGTTAAATCTTATATCTTCCAGCATTTATTAACTAACTGAAATATGCAGGTATTTACAGTAATTAAAAAAGAAGCTTCAGATGTTTTTACCCTATACTGGATAACTGAATTTAAGGATAAAGAATAATAGTGACTGGCCAAAAGTAGTATTGTAAAAGGTTTTAATTGTAAGAAATCGAGAATTGAGATAGCAGGTGTCAGAATCAAGTGACTAAGAAATAATTCTGTATGCCAGTGTTCTACTAGAGTTTTACGAGTTTTAGTGCTAGTTTGGAGTGAAGCATTGGATGCACAAGATTTCAGTTAGGGTTCTAGTGATGAAATAAGTAAGGACGGAAGAGAATAAATCTTAATGGATTGAAAGTATCTGCTGAAATGAATCTCCTCCATGCCTTTCCTCTAATTGTAGGAGATGGTTTATTGGAAATCTCAAGTTTGAACTACTCAGGTCCTGTATCCCATCCCTCTAGGGCCAGCTCAGCCCTTCATCCTGTCAAAGCAAATAAAACAAAACAGCCTGCAATTTGCTATAAAGGGGTCCTTGGGATGAAGCATTTTAATGTCCATAAAGAGTAGACAAGACCTTCATTGTTAAAGACTCCCATGGAACATTTCAAATGGCATGGATCTGTCTTAATACCCTTTGCCAAAATTAATAGATTTGGGCTACAGATTTGGAGAAAAGTTGAGCATTTAGGTCTGCTTATTATCCAATAATATTTTGCTATATTTGATCTTCTTTTTGCCAGGATCCTATAATACCAACAATGCATTAAGTAAGGAATACTAAATAAGATGGCTACTCGTTTTTAGACCTGTGTCAATTAAACATAAGAAGAATACAGAGTTACAACAATAGTATTTTAGAAACTAAAAATCAAGTATAATGATCTAGAGAATAAATTAAATTGATCTAATTTAACCCATTGTTTTTTTTTAAATTTTACCTCGATTTATCAGTCTGTGGTTGAACTATCTTTCTGTTTCCATTCCAACCAAGAGCCTTCTTTTGAGGAAATAACGTGGAGTAATAAAATACCAAGTGTGTTATTTTGAATTCTTCTCATGCTTAAGAACAGAAATATCTTAAGCTTTGATAGAATGGTGCAATTTTATATTTGACTACTTTAAAAGGTTCATTGTCTTTTAATTAAACTACAGGGGGGAAGAGCAGAGATTAAAAGATGTAGTACTATAAAGGGGATGGCTTTTAGCTACTAGTACTTGAGTGGAGACACTACGATAAAAGCAAGATGGAGTGCAGCAACAAGTTTTGTGCCTTGAAGCCTCCTCCTGTTTGACTGTGGCAGTAATTTGAAGTTAATTTGTACAGCTTCTTAATAAAAGACTGTGTTTTATATTCCTTGATTCTCCCCAGCATCTTTTCTCAGCTGTTCTTTTATCTTCCCTTTCATGAGACCTGCTGCAGCTTACAACTAGATATGATAATGAGATAAACCAGTTTAGATGAGAAGCTTTGACCAGGCTCAGTACTGGATGGTTCCTACTCATCAACATTTTTAACTTTCCACAAAATAACCACCTCAAATAGCCCCTGCCTCTAATCTCCCACATTCTGTTCTTACTGATGAGTGGAGGTCTACTTCCTCCTGTAGTGATTTGTAGTTTTAGCATGGAGTGAATGTTTGGGTTTCTACATTTGGGAATATTATTGCCTGGTAGTTCTTAGTTTCCTTTGTCTGCACGAAAAAAAATTTTTTTTTCCTTTGTGTCTGTTTTTCTCCCTTTGCTTTCTACTCCCCCACATGTCCCCAAGTCCTTCAAGCCAATGAGGCTGTGGTGACACCTTCTGGGCAGTGCTGGGAGTGAATTGCAGCCATAAGTTCCATGTTGGTGTTAACATACCAAAGATTTGGTGTGTGCTACTAAATTTAGTTTGCTTCATCAAAAGAACTGAAACAGCATTCTGCTTCTGCTCAGTTTCTAGAACCTGTTAAATATCAAAGTCATTTCTTACAACGAGCAGGGATTTGCAGTTAGCTAAATAAAATGGTAGTGAGTATGCCTGCTTAATAAATTTAAGGGTATGGTACTTGGTTGAGACTAAAAATAATGTTAACAGAGGAAAAATTAATAATTACCTGTAATTAGAATATCAGCACTGTACACTATTGGTTTTTTCCCATGTTCTGATGCAACAATATTATGGCAGCAGGAGAATGTGCTATAAACAATCTTGGTAGAAACAGTGTCATCCATCATGACCATCCACTGTTGGGCCAGTGCAGGATGAAGTTTTCTCCAGAGATGTTCTTGTCCTCCCATATTGCTCATTAGTTTTAAGAAACGTGTAATAATTCTTAGTAGGTTCTGTTGGATCCTTGCTGTCTTTTGATCAGACTTCATTCCTTCCACCTCTACTTCAAAGTTAGTTTAACACTTGTATTAAAAGATTTTAAATTATGCTCTTTCATACACTGATGAATACAATAATGGTTTACTGTTACCAATTTATTTATTCATTTTTTACCTGGCCTTTGTTTGAACACTGAGCGTGATAAAAGCTACAGTTTTAAAGGAAATCACTAGGTAGTACTACCAAACCTTATGAAGTTTATTATGAAGTAATTTTAGAGAGCTTAGGAATCTTTCCCCTGTTTTCTTCAATAACTGAATAGCAAATGCAGAAGTATCGGACAACAAAGCTGCTACTTGCTGTCAAAGCAGCCATAAAGCTAGCCATCTCTATAACGTTACCTTAGGGCAGTGTCAAATGGGAGAGCACAAGACACTAGACATAAGGACAAGGACACCTGGTACTGCTGGTTATACAGCATTTAAAACAGCACTGTGTGCTCTTTGCATCATTCTTTGGTCAAATATTGCAAACTCCATAAATGATATATGCCCTATATTTGCTATAGAAACCAGTATTCCTGTTACTACTACCTAATAAAATCGAGGCATGTACACACTGCCTTCTAATTTTGACTTGCAAACAGATGGTAGATAGCTGAAAAATTGGGGGAAATTCTTTTCTGAAGTTAAAATAAAGCTAATTCAAAATACTAAGTGTGTGAATAAGTAACAAAAATCATGTGGTAACTGTGGAAATGATGGTTTTATTTGAAGAGTGGGGGAGGGAAGAGAAAGCTAGAAGGAAGCAAAAACACAATTTGGCCTAAAATTGAATTTCTCTGATAAGGCATTTCAGAAGCGGCTTGTCTTATTCACTCAGCAGCAAAATAATCATATGCGCTTTAATAATCTTTATTTTACAGGAGTATGTTGCCAGGGTAACGGGATGTAAGCAGGGGAACAGCACCTTGCAGATCACAAAGGCAAATCTGTGGAAAGAAATTTCACTGAGTTTCTCTTTTCCTTACCAGTGTAATAATGACTCTTATTTTTCCTGCAATATTTAATAATCTCACATAAACAGTCTTTTCCCTTTCCCCTCTCTATATCTGTTTAAACATGGGCAATAACATAAATCTGGAACTGTCAAGCTCAGTGGGTTAAGCAAAAAAACAGATGTTATATCTTTAGCATTTTTATGTAATTACTTTTTATTACTGTTTTACTCCATCTCCATCCCTCCCAATCTTACTGTTATTTCCTTCTCTTCTGCAAACCAATCTGATGATAGTGTGCCAAGCAGGGCGGGCTTGAGGTGGGAGTTAGTATTAATATTTGGCTACATTAATCAAAAATTTTTATTAGCTAAGCTTGGCTGCATGAAGATCTTAAAGAGGCAGAAATTGCAACTTAAAACATCTATCTTTTCGTAAGGGGGTAAATTGAATCATAGCAAACAGAGTGACAAGCATTCAGGCCAAAAGCTGCAAAAATAATGTTTTCATTACATTTGTGCACATACAAACATATATACACATATATACGTACATATGAGAGGAGTGAAGAAGGAAAGGAAGCAATGTTCAATTCCTTCAGCTTTTCACTGGGCACTGGAACCTCAGTTTGTTCTAGGAAATTGACTGGTTGAATTTATGGCTCAAACAAAATGAAAGTTGCCAATGCCTTTCAAAAGAAATAGAAAACTAGCCATAAGAATGTGACTGCTGATCATTTGATTGGATCAGATTTATGACAAAACTATGGCTTATAAATGTTTGCCTGTCATTATCCTTGCCAAAAGCCATAGGCTGTGAAAGTGCATATAGAAACAAAGTAATAACAGGCTGTGAGGCTGGAAAAAAATTTTTAAAGAGCTTTCATGAAATTAGATATGAAAATCTATATTCAAATTATGATTAAAGGTTTGACTTCTGCCAAGAATTTTAAGTTAATGCTTTTAGTTTTAACATGCTCACTGTGAACCCAAGTTATATAGCTCATACAGTTCTTTATCTAAGTCCAGATAATCAGCAACCAAAAACAAGTGCTGAGAAGCCATTTCTGGATGGATATCATTATACATTATATTCTTTCTGGGTTTTGGTGAAATTTATTGAAGTATAGTTTTTATTATTTTTATTCCTAGACATTACTCTTTCATCTTAGATAACCCTGCACAAATACTTAAAATTTTCAAGCTAACTAAACCGATCTTAAAACAGGTAATGGTAAAAGAAAAAGTAAAATATTAAAAGGCCAAAGACTCATTAAAATGGCAAATTGTAAAGAAAACATTACATAGTGGTATGGATATTGTCTCTCAGATGTTCAGAAAAATGGAAGGTTACATTTGAAATAGTAAGATTTCGGATGTTCCAGAAATCATTTTAAACCCAAATGCTACAGGAGCCAAAGCTTGATTATCTTCAAGCATCATTGAATGTTCTTGAGAAAAAATTTTAAAATCAACGGAGTCCATTTAAAATTTTACTCTATATTAAAAACCTCTTGGTTTAAACTCAGCTCGTGATTATTCATTCTACATAGAGTCAATTTATTGGGGGAGTTTTTTTAGAGCCAATATTTTCTTTGATAAAAAATATCTATTGACCTCTATAATGTCAGTTATTTCTTAACTTATAAGTTCCTTTAGATAAATGTAGCCAAAAGGGAGGACATTTTTCTATCCTTGGGCTCCTGTTTATAGCTTAGATTCAATGTTCAGTGGAAATAGGGTTAGCAACTTGGAGCACAGAATCTCATGTCTGTTTTCTTAGAATTTGAGCCATTGTTTGTTCTTGATACATGAAAATCACCAATAACTCTACGTTTTTAATTGTTTTGAAGATGAGCATATGGTTGGCAAATGAAAGCATGGTGGTAGGTAGACACTGTTAATTTAGTAATCTTACTTCAGCTATCATAATTTTCAAATCAGATGCTAGTATTTGCTGTTTCTTATTTTATGAAAAAGAATTATTTTTCCTTGCCGCCTAAATTTCATGTAGTTTGGAATTCTGTGTAACAAGATCTTAAAATGGGACTATCCCTGTTTGTTTTAGCTGAGTCTTAAGAAAAGATGTGAAAGTAAGATACCGCACCACCCTCCAGTTTTTATGTGAAGAGGAAGGAGAAAGCCAATTATGTGATTCTTAAGCCACTTAACCATGTCATGAATATAAAAGAATTGGGAGGTTGAAAATTAAGAAATGGAAGATTTTCAGAGAGAGCTGGTGTGTTGAGTGTCCCATCACACCTGCAAGGAGGAGGAGTAAAGATGCATCTCCTTTCATCTGAATCCAAGAGAGAAACTTTGTGGAGATGACCTGGAAAGCTAAATAACTGACCCCTGCATATTCAGAACTGCTATCTGACTAATACCTGAAAAATCTAGATCCTGGTATTGATTTGTCAGCTGCTTTAAAAGTGAAATAATGAAGAGGTAGCTATGTTAAGTAACCTACATTTTCAGGATTTTTTTGGAACAAATGTTGCTGAAGTATATGTCATGGATCAGAGGTTGGCCATATGCACAAGAGAGATGATCCAACGTTGTCCTAGATCTGTAGAACATCTGGAGGAGCCCAGTAATTCCAATAAGTGAATCGAACTGCCCATTTTGGCAGTAACAGTAAGCAGAAAGAGAACTTCACCCAAGTCAAAAGATCTACAAGTGAAAGTCATACATCCTCTTTACCACTCCAAGTGTACAGGCTATGGCAGGACTGAACTGGGAAGGAAAAGTAGCTATAACATTGAAATTTTACGTTTTTATTACCAGACTAGAATAGATGTATTAATTATTACATATTTTTTAATGCCTGTAAATTAACAGAAACATGAAATCTGCCCTAAATTTTATGCATGGGCATGGGAAGTCCCATAGAATAAATTATCATACTGAAAGGCAACAGTAACTTTTTTATTATTACACTTGTTCAGTTTATGATTGTGTGTGTGTGTGGCAAAAAAAGAATAAAAGAGCTGAATTATTGGGACTTCCTTGGTGGTCTAGTGGCTAAAACTTTGCGTTCCCAAAGCAGGGGGCCTGAGTTTGATCCCTGGTTAGGAAACTAGATCCCACATGCTGCAACTAAAGATTCCCCACAGGTCACAATTAAAAGATCCTGCATGCCTTGACAAAGATCTGGCACAGCCAAATAAATAAATAAATATTAGACAACAAGAAGAAGAATTGCATGTTGGGAAATACCATTACACGTTTCTTTTAATCTCTACCTTATTACTTCTATCTTGGCAGACAGTATCTCTATCCAATCTACTGAGCCCTATCCATACCTCAGTGAGAAGGTAGTAAAGCCAGGCAAAAAAAAAGAATAGTAGACTGGAAGTTTCTGATAGCTTGTTTTATCCATGTGATTTTATCTCTTTTCCAAAACCCCTGTTACAGCCTTTCTCAGTTTAAAATTTTGCTACATCTTTCTTTGTCTAGAACTTAGGAAGGGGTATTAAAAATCAAGGGGCCTTGAATAACCAGCAAACTATATTATATATTACTAAACACCAGAAAGTTAATGGTAGTATTTTTAGAAGGACACGATCAAGTTCTTAATTCAGTATACGGATTAAATAAAAACTAGATGTTGTAAGTGAATGCAATGTTTTCTAAAGGCTCTAAATAATCTTTAATAAATTTTAAATACATAAGAAAAATCTCTAAAACATTATCCAAATACATATATGCCATTTTCGTTACTGCTTCCAGTTTAGTTTCCTGGGGATCCCTTGGCCTCTGAGTTTTGCTGGGCTTGATTAGGCTGTAGCTGTACTTGTGCCTTTTATTTAATAGTCAGATGTTAGAAAAAGTAATATTAAAGTGGGAAATTCATAGAACTCTTCTGAGGGCATTTGGTTGAAAAACTGGAAGCTGATGCTGATGATGTACAGATGACAAAGGAGAGATGATGTGAATATCATAAATTAGGTCTCATCAGGCCCCCTAGGGATGAACCTATAATGCTCTCTACAAAAGCTACTTTCTCTCTTGACCTTAACAGAAATTACGTATCTCAATTCAGACAAAGAAATCAACGTATTTTCTATTCTGTCTCTCCTTCTCAATCAATTTCTAAATATGTTTAATCCCAGTGATCTTTAATTATTTAATAATTCTTATTAGTTGAATGAGATTTTGTTCATCATTTGCAGAGTCTTTGTTACAAACTATGCTAATGTCAATGTTTTTTTCTCTGAAGTTCACTTGTTGTATACAAATACATAGTGGCTAAATATGTGTACTTACTATAAAAATAATACAGATACTACTAAAAATTGTTATTGAAACATATAATTAGGAAAATTGACTCTTTATTAAACATGGCTAATTGTGCTTATAATTTTATCACAGTGAAGCACACCGAAATGATGTCTGACCAGTTCAAGTCTTGACTCAGCCAACTTAATAGTTTTGAGACTTTGGGGGCAATCAAAAGTGTTTTCTGTCTCTCACCTGTATTATGAGAATAGTATTTCTTATCTTGCTTAAACGACAGAGTTATTGAAAAGATCAAGATTCAGAAATATATAAAGGGTAATGTGTATCTAAATAATATATTAATAGCTATCTTTTTACATATTTTATTCTTTTCCATTATATGATTTAGTCATATTCATGATTTTTTTCATTATTATGATATTAAATGCACAAAAGTATCGAATCGTGCTTCCTCCTTTCCACTGCTGAGAACTGAGTGAAGATAAAATATATTCTCAGTCAACTAGAAGANTGATGCCATCCAACCATCTCATCCTCTGTCATCCCCTTCTCCTCTAACCTTCAATCTTTCCCAAAATCAGGGTCTTTTCAAATGAGTCAGTTTTTCACATCAGATGGGCAAAGTATTAGAGTGTCAGCTTCAATGTCAGTCCTTCCAATGAACACTCAGGACTGATCTCCTTTAGGATGGACTGCTTGGATCTCCTTGCAGTCCAAAGGACTCTCAAGAATATTCTCCAACACCACAGTTCAAAAGCATAAATTCTTCAGCACTCAGCTTTCTTTATAGTCCAACTCTTATATCCATACAAGACTACTGGAAAAACCATAGCCTTGACTAGACAGACATTTGTTGGTAAAGTCATGTCTTAATTATTCAGCACCCAGCATTCTTTCTGGTCCAACTCTCCATACATGACTACCATAGCTTTTACCATATGGACCTTTACTGACAAATGATATCTCTGCTTTTTAATACACTGACTAGTTTTGTCACAGCTTTTCTTCCAAGGGGCAAGTGTCTCTTAATTTCACCCTTCCTTCTTTTAATAACTAACCTTAGTCTTTTAATAACCACCCTTACTTTTTGACAACTCCAAATACAATTCTTGATAAACATGATGTAACCAACTGTAACGTTACCCTTTTTAACTTTATTATCTCCCTCCTACATTCTGTAATGCTTCTTGAGTCTTTGTCTCCCAGGTGCCTAGAAGAACCGAATAAGCATCTTTCAATCATCTTGCTAAAATTTGAGTTAATGGTTATGTAGGAATAATGATTCCTCAGAATGGAAAGATCAAGTATTTGACAGTTGGATTGCACCATAGGAAAATGAATAATATTTTGGCTGGAGAATAGAGTGATAAAGAACAATGTAAGGTATGAGAAAAGATGCTGTATTGGTTTTCTATTGTTACCCTGACAAGTTGCCATATAATTAGCACTTTGTTTTTAAAACAAAACTAATTTGTCATTTTACAGAGGCTTCTGTAGATCAAATGTCTGGGTGACCTCAACTGGTTCTTCGCTTCAGTTCACTTCAGTTGCTCAGTCGTGTCTGACTATTTGCGACCCCATGAATCACAGCACGCCAGTCCTCCCTGTGCCATCACCAACTCCCGGAGTTCACTCAAACCCACGTCCATTGAGTCAGTAATGCCATCCAGCCATCTCATTCTCTGTTGTCCCCTTTTCCTCCTGCCCCCAATCCCTCCCAGCATCAGTCTTTTCCAATGAGTCACCTCTTCGCATGAGGTGGGCCAAAGTACTGGAGTTTCAGCTTTAGCATCATTCCTTCCAAGTAACACCCAGGACTGATCTCCTTTAGAATGGACTGGTTGGATCTCCTTGCAGTCCAAGGGACTCTCAAGAGACTTCTCCAACAGCACAGTTCAAAAGCATCAATTCTTAAGTGCTCAGCTTTCTTCACAGTCCAATTCTCACATCCATACATGACCACTGGAAAAACCATAGCCTTGACTAGACAGAACTTTGTTGGCAAAGTAATGTCTCTGCTTTTCAATATGCTATCTAGGTCGGTCATAAATTTTCTTCCAAGGAGTAAGCATCTCTTAATTTCATGGCTGCAATTATCATCTGCAGTGATTTTGGAGCCCTCAAAAATGAAGTCTGACACTGTTTCCACTGTTTCCCCATCTATTTGCCATGAAGTGATGGGAAGTTCTTTGCTTAGGGTCTCACGAAGCTGAAATCAAAGTGTCAGAAGGTTTTTGTTCCCTGTGGAAACCCTGGGGAAAAGTCTGCTCTCAAATTCATGCAAATTATTGGCCGAGTTTAAGTCCTCCTGGGTGTAGAACTATTTCTTTCTGTTTTTCAGTCAGGGGGCCAGTCTTTGCTACTAGACACTGACCTTATTCCTTCTCAAGCTTTCCCTGGGGCTGCCCTAAAGCAATGTCAGGTTAAGTGTCTCTTAAACTTGGAATATCTTTGACTTCCTCTTTTGTCACCTGCCAGAAAAAGCTGTTTTCAATACCTCAAGTGATTACACTGTGTTATGTAGTGGTTTGATAAGATTTCAAACACACTTGTCAGCGACAAAAAGTTAAGTTGTTTTTAGGAGTGAAGTTGTTTTGATCTAAGAAGGAAGTTGTCATTTTGATATAAAAGTGTAATTGTGTCAGGATGCCATTCGGTTGCTGATAAGCTAGCTGCTAAGGGGCCACTGTTGGGGATTTAACAGTAAGAAAGGATGAAGAAGGACCTATGGCCAAGTGACACTTATACACAGAGTCTGCGAGGATTATCAGAGTTTGATCTCAGTAAGGCTACCCTTTGCTGATCTAAACAGCTCTCCAAACAACTTGGTACCTTAGTTTCAGCAGTTGACAAGGTGACTCTTAGCAGCAGTGGTGAAAGACTTGCAGCCCTCTGGAAAGAGATAATCTTGCCCTCCAAACCAGTATCTTGGTTCCCTAGCAACCTGCCTTAGCAACAAGGAGCTTTTCTTTTCTCTGGCAGCTGGAAGTCAGCTCATGATTGGTTAAGCAGTCTCTTTTAAGAACCTACTTGTAGAAAGGTACACTTCAAATGAATTTGAACTTTAGTCCTTTTATCTCCCTCTACCTGGAACAATAGCATAATTAATCTATCATTGGAGTATGTGATTTCTTTATTGGCTTATTAAGAAACATTACCCTATAATGCTATAGGCTTGTGAAGTAATTATAATTCCCACAGTGAAGCATGTTAAATAAAATATTGAACAAAGACAGTCTCAGTCTCTAAGTATAATTTTCTGTCAAATAAAACACATTAGGTGTACCTAGATAATCCAGGATAATTTTTCTGCTTTTAAGCGAATGGCTTAGAAACTTCAATTACATCTGCAATATTCCTTTTGCCAGGGGGCATCTTCATGAACAAATTCATGAACACAATACCAAGGACTGAAAATCACAAGAGGCAAAATTCTGGCTATGAGAACTGTGTTCCTAAAAACTCTAGAAAAATCTAAATTACTGGTCATTTGCCGTGTAATTGCCCTGCCTTCCTAGTGATATATTTGATATATAAACAGTAGGAGATTAATATACCACATAGTTTGGACCATTTTATTCCTCAGAAATTTTACATAACTTCTAAAGTAAGGCACAAAATTAAAATATGAGATTGTAAAAGAACAACTTGACATTTGAAAGCCATATATTCCAATGTAACAAATCATAATTCTGTTTTTCCAGTGGCCATGTATGGATGTGAGAGTTGGACTGTGAAAAAAGCTGAGAACAGAAGAATTCATGCTTTTGAACTGTGGTGTTTGAGAAGACTCTTGAGAGTCCCTTGGACTGCAAGGAGATCCAACCAGTCCATCCTAAAGGAGATCAGTCCTGAGTGTTCATTGGAAGGATTGATGCTGGAGCTGAAACTCCAATACTTTGGCCACCTCATGTGAAGAGTTCATTCATTGGAAAAGATCCTGATGCTGGGAGGGATTTGGGACAGGAGGAGGAGGGAACGACAGAGGATGAGATGGCTGGATGGTATCACCGACTTGGTGGACATGCGTTTGAGTGAACTCCGGGAGTTGGTGATGGACAGGGAGGCCTGGCGTGCTGTGATACATGGGGTCACAAAGAGTTGGACACGACTGAGCAACTTAACTGAACTGATTATTAGAAATCATCTATTTCTCAGGGTCCAATCAAGAAGAAAAAGTTGTAACTGAAAGTCTTCCTTACCAAACATTTCAAAATGAGAGGCAAAGCCACTATATTACCTCAAGGGAATTCCTAATTTATTTTGGTTCATCTTGCCTAAGAAATTGTGAATTGACAGGACAAGTCTGCATTTCAAACTTTTGAAAAAAGTCAAGGAAGGAGCTGAGACTCAGATGACAATAATATAGTATTCTTAGTATTAATTTGAAAATAAAATAAAAGAAATTCTGTTGTAAACAGTTTGGCAATATAGCGCTCCTGGATTTGTGAAAGTGTTATTTGCTCAGTCATGAACAACTCTATACTGTGTAGTCTGTCAGACTCCACTGTACATGGAATTCTCCAGGCAAGAGTATTTGGATGGGTAGCCATTCTCTTCTTCAGGGGAATCTTCCCCACCTGGGGATGGAACCCAAATGTCCTGGATTGCAGACAGATTCTTAACCCTTCTGAGCCATCAGGTATGAATATAATGCAATGACTTCTTAAAAAATAAATAAATAAACCAAGCAAGTGAACGGTGTGTCACTTATTTTTGTCCAAGAAAGCCTCTAAAAGAGAAGGTGAATTAGTGGCTATAAATCAAATATTCAGATCATTGTAATTACATGTAGCATTAAGAAGTTGACAGACATGATGAGACCAGAAAGGTACAGTGAGTTAAAAAGAAACCGTCTTAAGACTATGGTAAAGAGTTGAAATTCAATCTGTAATAAACAGAATCCATCCAAGAAATTCAAGTAGTGATGATATGATCACATTTATACTGGAGGAGAAGGAAATGTTGTAGGAGAAGGAAAGAAAGAGACAATTCTTCCACTAATGTAATGTTTAGTAGAAGAAAGGAGTAACAGGGGGAGAAGTGTACAAATTACATTATTAATCTAGATACAAAATGTTGAAATCCACTGTAAAATTCACTTAAAAGGAAAATTTTAACCAGAAGTTGCAATTCATTGGACTGAGAATGAACCATTAGTAAATAAGGAATACAGGAAAATCTTGGAGTGAGTTGGTGAGTAATGCCATTTAAAAGAAATGAACCGTGTGTGAAAATTGATGGAAGGTAAAATAGTAAGCAAGTTTATTCTGGAAATGTCATGATTGAAGAGTTCAGTTCGGTTCAGTCGCTCAGTCATGTCCAACTCTTTGCAACCCCATGAATTGCAGCATGCCAGGCCTCCCTGTCCATCACCAACTCCCAGAGTTCACTCAAACTCACACCCATCGAATCAGTGGTGCCATCCAGCCATCTCATCCTCTGTTGTCCCCTTTTCCTCCTGCCCCTAATCCCTCTCAGCATCAGGGTCTTATCCAATGAGTCAACTCTTCACATGAGGTGGCCAAAGTACTGGAGTTTCAGCTTCAGTATCATTCCTTCCAAAGAAATCCCAGAATTGATCTCCTTTAGGATGGACTGCTTGGATCTCCTTGCAGTCCAAGGGACTCTCAAGAGTCTTCTCCAACGCCACAGTTTAAAAGCATCAATTCTTCAGCACGCAGCTTTCTTCATAGTCCAACTCTCACATCCATACATGACTACTGGAAAAACCATAGCCTTGACTAGACAGATCTTTGTTGGCAAAGTAATGTCTCTGCTTTTGAATATACTATCTAGGTTGGTCATAACTTTCCTTTCAANCTTTGCTTTCTTCATAGTCCAACTCTCACATCCATACATGACTACTGGAAAAACCATAGCCTTGACTAGACAGATCTTTGTTGGCAAAGTAATGTCTCTGCTTTTGAATATACTATCTAGGTTGGTCATAACTTTCCTTTCAAGTAATAAGCATCTTTTAATTTCATGGCTGCAACCACCATCTGCAGTTACTTTGGAGCCCCCCAAAATAAAGCCTGACACTGTTTCCACTGTTTCCCCATCAATTTCCCATGAAGTGATGGAACCGGATTTAGTTTTCTGAATGTTGAGCTTTAAACCAACTTTTTCACTCCTCACTTCACTTTCATCAAGAGGCTTTTTAGTTCCTCTTCACTTTCTGCCATAAGGGTGGTGTCATCTGCATATTTGAGGTTATTGATATTTCTCCCAGCAATCTTTTTTTTAATTTTAATTTTTTACTTTATTCTACTTTATGATACTGTATTGGTTTTGCCAGCAATCTTGATTCCAGCTTGCACTTCTTCCAGCCTAGTGTTTCTCATGATGTACTCTGCATATAAGTTAAATAAGCAGGGTGACAATATACAGCCTTGAAGTACTCCCTTCCTATTTGGAACCAGTCTGTTGTTGTATGTGAGATAAAAGAATAACATTATTTCTTTGGACTGCTGTAAATTTTAATCAAGTATTAAGGGATGAGGTCAGACTAGAAAATTTTTAAAGTTTTAAAAATGAAATTAAAATAACAGATAAGATGACACTGCAATTTAGTTAGATTTTTTTAAATGATAATAAGATCTTCAGTGTTAAGTTATGGAAATCTAGCTTTCATCTTTAGCTGAATATCAACAGGAGTAAAGCCCAACAGAGTTATTTCGTTTCTAAGGATGCTTGCTGTCAAAAATGAAAACCAACTGGATAAAATGTAAGCTCAACAGGCAAAAAAAAAAAAAAAAGAAGATCTAGTTTCTTGTGATTGTATTTGGGGTAGTTGTGGTAGATATAATTGCCTGCTTAAGTTCTGAGGAGGGAAGACAAAAGTGCATTTTTTGTCAGAGCAATAAAAATGGAAATTACATTTAGTGGAAAGGCACAGGGAGAAACTTGATCTCTAAAAGAATTTTATATTAAAAAAATAGTTTTGCTGTCTTAATATCCAAAGTCAAATGGAAATTAGGATTATGCGTATTTTATTTTTAATTGCCAGTCCAAAGAAAGTGAAGCTAATTCAGGCCTAACTTTCAGCAGCACACTGTTACATTAAAGTCTTCTCCAGAATTAAAAAAAAAAAAAAGTATGACAAAACCCAATTTTGTGCACAGTGGAAAAGGCAGCTTTTAAAAAGTGGCAGGTTGACAAATTATGAGTCAATATTAGGTCACTGGGAAAAATTTTAATTTAAAAATATAGTCTCTGCTTTGTTTCTTCACCATATTTTTTCTAAAGACTAGTGCATGCTAACATGAGAAAGAGTGACTTAGTACATCTTTCAGAAGAGTTATCTATGAAAGCTAGAAAAAAGAAAAATTTTAATCCACAGTAACCAAATAAGCTATGTTTGCCTAAGAAATTAAGAGAACGTTATAGTAAAATTATAGGAAAAATAATGATTCCTTCTATCCCAGTGTATTTCTCAAAAATGCCCTCAGGGAATGTCAGCTGGGCTATCATTTACCATATCTAAAGACCAAGTTAATAAATTATTGAGTTGTTTCACAGACTTCAGTCTCCAATGCATTCTTAGATCAAGCTGCCAAATTCTCCGGGTAGTCATCATACTAAAAATATATTCCGTTATTGGGGGAATTTTAAAGATTGTTATTATTTATGGGTGCAGTTTTGTTTTTGGCTAAATGAACCATGATAAATCCTGAAAAAAATACATTTGTAGGGTATTGAGTATTTTAAGGCAATGTAATCTATATTTCAATAATAATTATTGGCTTATTTTTTACATATTAACTTCTGCTTTTTGGGTCTGTCTGAAACTATATATAAGGTATCTGCCCATCACAGAGATCTAGCCATGTGTCAAGCTTGGTACCAAAATTTAGCAATTTTTAGCAATTTTTGAGAAACTGGACTAAGCTAAAAGATACTGAACAGAGTTTCTTTATAACGAAACCTAAGAAAAGCTGGACTGAACTTCATGCAGGCCTAATTGAACTGAACATTTGATGATGAACCTTGGTGGTGTTCAGATTCATTATTATGGTTTTGGAAAATGTTCTGATATTAAACTGTAGTAGAACCATATTATGAGTACCATAAAGAGCTTAATTTGGGGTAGCATATTCTGTCCCCTTCACTGGTAACAAACAGTGTTAAGCTGCCTTTGCTTTTTTAAATGCAAGTGAGAACTAGATCACTTTCTAACACCATACACAAAAATAAATTCAAAATGGATTAAAGATCTAAATGTAAGACCAGGAACTATGAAACTGCTAGAGGAGAACATAGGCAAAACACTCTCCGACATAAATCACAGTAGGATCCTCTATGATCCATCTCCCAGAATATTGGAAATAAAAACAAAAATAAACAAACAGGATCTAATTAAAATTAAAAGCTTCTGCACAACAAAGGAAACTATAAGTAAAGTGAAAAGACAGCCTTCTGAATGGGAGAAAACAATAGCAAATGAAGCAACTGACAAACAACTAATCTCAAAAATATACAAGCAACTTATACAGCTCAACTCCAGAAAAATAAACGACCCAATCAAAAAATGGGCCAAAGAACTCAATAGACATTTCTCCAAAGAAGACATACGGATGGCTAACAAACACATGAAAAGATNACACTCCTTACAATCCATATGTTGAAAAATCAACATAAAAGTAGTAATCAAACATAAATACTCCCTGAGTGCCTTACAAGAAATTTAGATAAAAGATATTCTAGAAAGAAATACCTTCAACCCGGGCTACACTGTATTTCCTCAGAGTATGCACTACTCAACACTTTCCAAAAGTTACAAAATGTGCAAAGATATATCCATTATGAGTAAGAGTCAGTAGACCCAATTATACACTAGGATTAATCTCTATTAACTTCAAGTAATTCAATGGGGAATATAAATAAAAAAGAACAAAACATTTTCAACAAAATACCAAAATATTAAAGTATAATATTTAAAGATGAAAAAAATTAGCCAGTGAAGAAAGAATTGACAACTGGAAGATAGATCTGAGAAAATTACCCTAAAGGAAGTACAGAATTATAAAGATAGAAACAATGAAGTGGAGATTCACTGACATGGCAAATAAAATGAGAAGGTCCAGCATAATAGGAGTTCCAGGTAGAGACCATGGAAGAACAAAAGAAAGAATATTTGATCATGAAGTTATTGAGAGTTTTCCCAACAGTTTTGCAAACAGCTAAATTTCTGTAATAAAGATTTTAAATTTTTATTTATTTATTATTTATGGCTGTGTTGGGTCTGTGTTGCTGCACGGTCTTTTCTCTAGTTGAGACAAGTAGGGGCTACTCGTGCCGGATGGACTTCTCATTGTGATTCTGTTGTTGCTGAGCACAGGCTCTAGGGTGTGTGGGTTTCAGTAGCTGCAACATGTGGGCTCCCTAGTTGTGATTCCCAGGCTCCGGAGCACAGGCTCAATAGTGGCAGCACATGGGCTTAGTTGCACCTCAGCATATGGAATCTTCCCAGATCAGGGATCAAACCCATGTTTTCTGCATTGTCAGACAGATTCTTTACCACTGAACCAGGGAAGCCTTGTGAAGATTTTTTAAACTTTAACTATCTGGAATAGTTTCTCTTTTCCTAACTGACCCATCACTGATACATAATCTCATCTAAGCTATTGTTTAAGAATGAGAGCATAATAAATTTTCAAAACAAATAGGTGAAAGTGTTTATATACTTATAGACTATGAAAAAAAATAGTAAAGAGTACTTCATATAACAGTAGAATGATCCTTGAAAGAATGGCATTATTCTGAGTAAAAAACTCAAAAGATCATATAAAGTGTGATTCCATTTATGCATCTTGAAAATGATAAAACCATAGTCAAGGAAAGCATATTAATGATTGCCAAAATTTAAGGGTGGGCAGAGAGGACTGGAGTGACTATAAAAGAATAGCATAAGAGAGAACTTTATGATGATGGAACATTCTATATCTTGATTGCAGTCATGGTTACATGAATNCAAGGAAAGCATATTAATTAATGATTGCCAAAATTTAGGGGTGGGCAGAGAGGACTGGAGTGACTATAAAAGAATAGCATAAGAGAGAACTTTATGATGATGGAACATTCTATATCTTGATTGCAGTCATGGTTACATGAATCTACATATGTAATAAAATGACACGAAGTATACACAGATAAACCAAAGTAAATCTCCTGTGTTTGCAGTTTGCTAGAGTTACTCATGATGTAACATTGGTGGTGTATACTGAATAAAGGGTACATGGGACCTCCCTGTATTATCACTACAACTTCTTTTTAATCTATCATTATTTCAAAATAAAAAGTTCTCTAAAAAAGAAAAATAAAAGTAGGACTGGAACATTGAATAATAAAAATACTGAATAATTAATAATTTAAGGATCCCTTAAGAGTCTTATATTCCTTGTATTATTTGAGAGGACGATCTATTGATCAATTTTAGTTTTTGTCAGTGTTCTATAGTAAAAGCTTAGGTATATCCATTAAAAATATAAAACTATAATTAATGTGTGATTTCCAAACCAGTATCAGCTCAGTCGCTCAGTCGTGTCCAACTCTGTGACCCCATGGGCTACAGCCCTCCAGGCTTCCCACCAATTCCTGGAGCTTGCTCATACTCATATCCATCAAGTCAGTGATGCAATCCAACTATCTCATCCTCTGTCATCCCCTTCTCCTGCCTTCAGTCTTTCCCAGCATCAGGGTCTTTTACAATGAGTCAGCTCTTCACATCAGGTTCCCAAAGTGTTAGAGCTTCAGCTTCAGCATCAGTCCTTTCAGTGTATATTCAGGACTGATTTCCTTTAGGATTGTCTGGTTTGGTCTTTCAGTCCAGAGGACTCTCAAGAGTCTTCTCCAGGACCACAGTTCAAAAGCATCAATTCTTCAGCACTCAGCTTTCTTTATGGTCCAGCTTTCACATCCATACATGACTACTGGAAAAACCATAGCCTTGACTAGACGGACCTTTGTCATGAAAGTAATGTCTCTGCTTTTTAACATGCTGTCTAGGTTGGTCATAGCTTTTCTTCCAAGGAGCAAAGTCTGCTGTGATTTTGGAGACCAAGAGAATAAAGTCTATCACTGTCTCCATTGTTTCCCCATCTATTTGCCATGAAGTGATGGGAACAGATACCAACAGCTTAGTTTTCTGAATGCTGAGTTTTAGACCAGCTTTTTCACTCTTCTCTTTCACTTTCAAAAAAAAGGCTCTTTAGTTCCTCTTCACTTTCTGCCATAAGGGTGGTATCTGAGATTATTGATATTTCTCCTGGCAACTTTGATTCCGGCTAGTGCTTGATCCAGCCCAGCAATTCACATGATGTACATAAATAAACAGGATGACAATATACAGCCTTGACATACTCCTTTCCCAGTTTGAAACCAGTCTGTTGTTCCATGTCCAGTTCTAACTGTTGCTTCTTGACCTGCATACAGGTTTCTCAGGAAGCATGTAAGATAGTCTGGTATTCCCATCTCTTTAAGAATGTTCCACAATTTGCTGTGAGATGGGAATACCAGACCACCTAANCCAGTCTGTTGTTCCATGTCCAGTTCTAACTGTTGCTTCTTGACCTGCATACAGGTTTCTCAGGAAGCATGTAAGATAGTCTGGTATTCCCATCTCTTTAAGAATGTTCCACAATTTGCTGTGAGATGGGAATACCAGACCACCTAACTTGCCTCTCTTGTCTTTTCTAAATCCAGCTTGAACATCTGGAAGTTCTCAGTTCAAGTGCTGTTGAAGCCTCTCTCGGAGAATTTTCAGCATTACTTTGCTAGCGTGTAAGATAAGTGCAATTGGGTGGTAGTTTGAACATTTTTTGGCATTGCCTTTCTTTGGGATTGGAATGAAAACTGACCTTTTCTGATCCTGTGTCCACTGCTGAGTTTTCCAAATTTGTTGGCATATTGAGTGCAGCACTTTCATGGCATCATCTTTTAGGATTTGAAATAGCTCAGCTGAAATTCCATCACCTCCACTAACTTTGTTCTTAATGAAGCTCCTAAGGTCCACTTGACTTCATGCTCCAGGATGTCTGGCTCTAGGTGAGTGATCACATCATCGTGGTTATCTGGGTCATGGAGATCTTTTTTTGTATAGTTCTTCTGTATATTCTTGCCACCTCTTCTTAATATCTTCTGCTTCTGTTAGGTCCAGTTCTTTTAGAACAATATTAAAATGAAAAAGGATATGACACTGAAAGATGAACTCCAGACCAGTATAAAGAAAGGGAACAGAGCAGAGTAAAGAAAATTTAGGAGATGAATTTTATTTCTGGCAGTGTAGTTTAGTAAGTACNCCAGTTCTTTTAGAACAATATTAAAATGAAAAAGGATATGACACTGAAAGATGAACTCCAGACCAGTATAAAGAAAGGGAACAGAGCAGAGTAAAGAAAATTTAGGAGATGAATTTTATTTCTGGCAGTGTAGTTTAGTAAGTACTAACACCAACTTTCCATTAATAACGCTGGATAAAAAAATTTTTAGACTTAATTCTTTCCATAAATTGGTGGGAAAAAGAGGGAATTTCAAGCCTAAAAAGGAGTGAAAAATAACCTAAATCAAGTAAGCAAAACAATGCAGCCAGCTTTCACCTTGAAGACATTTGCTAAATAGAGTTGGACCTTTGCCTTTTATGAGTTCCCAAGGGATCAAAATCCAAAAACTGTCCAAATGAATATCTTAGGGCTGCGACCCCAAAGAAACATAGAAGGAAATTCAGTAATTGGAATTAAAGGTTCTTTCCTTTAATCTTCAGAAGGAAGAGTTGGATATTTAGATCTTTAAGCTTGGGCTGTGATAAAGTAGGCTCAGAGGGTAAAGAATATGCCTGTAAGTGGAAGACCTGAGTTCAGTCCCTGGGTCAGAAAGATCCCCTGGAGAAGAAAATGGCAACCCACTCCAGTATTCTTGCCTGGAAAATCCCATGGATGGAGGAGCCTGATGGGCTACAGTCCATGGGGTCGCAAAGAGTCAGACACGACTGAGCGACTTCACTTTCACTTTCATGCAGAAATAGATGTGGAATTACTAAAAGAATGATAATGTCAGGTTATATATACATACATATATTTTTTTTGTTTGAGAAACTTAATTTCACATAATCTTTAAGGAAAAAGCTGTATTAGAGATAAAGACAAGTTACTACATAAGTATAAAAGTTTCACTACTAGAAAGATACATTTATAAATGTATGTGATAAGACAGGCTAAAAATATCAATAAACATAACAATTGACAGAACTGTAGGAGAAATAGACAAATTTACCAACCTACTTTGAAGTATTTAACATGTATCTGTCAATTTTTGCAAGATTCATCTTACATTAATAAATTGGTTACTGTAATTAACTACTCATTAAAATTAAGAGCTAGACATACTTTTATAGATATTCTTTATTTTCCTCATTATTTACTTTGTCAGGCCTCCCTGGTGTCTTAGTGGTAAAGAATCCCTCTGCCAATGCAAGGGACATGGCTTCAATCCCTGGTCTGGGAATTTCCCACATCCACGGGGCAATTAAGGTTGTGAGCCACAACTACTGAGCCTGTGCTCTAGAGCCCGTGCTCTGCAACAAGAGAAGACACCGCAGCTAGAGAGTAGTCCCCCCGACCACCACAACTAGAGGAAAGCCCACACAGCAACGAGGACCCAGCACAGCCAAAAATTAATAAATTAAATAAATAAAAAAAAACTTTGTCAACAGAAGGCAGAAAAAGCCAACAAAGTTCTAAGAAAGAATAAAGTAAAAATATTAAGTACAAAATAAGATTATAGAAATATACTCAAATATTAGTTTTCAGAAATGTAAAATGTACTAATCTTATCAGATTAAAAACAATGTTGTCAGATTTTTATATATGGAATTTAGAAAGATGGTAACGATAACCCTATATGCGAGACAGCAAAAGAGGCACAGATGTATAGAACAGTCTTTTGGACTCTGTGGGAGAGGGCGAGGGTGGGATGATTTGGGAGAATGGCATTGAAACATGTATAATATCATATAAGAAATGAATCGCCAATCTAGGTTCGATGCAGCGTGCAGGCTGCTTGGGGCTGGTGCACTAGGACGACCCGGA
>SJYV01018938.1:486483-509652 GCA_006410875.1 Neotragus pygmaeus
TTTTTCCTCTTAATAAATACTTTACTTGCTTCACTACTCCCCATCTTTGTGGAAATTCTTTTCTGCAAAGCCAAAGGGCTTGTGAGTGACCACTGGTCGTGTTCTAAGATTTGGTGCTCTCACTGCCGTGACCCAGCCTTAATCTCTGGGTAGGAACCCAAGCCCCACTTCAAGACGTTGCAGGCCAAGGCCACCCAAGATCATTGGCATCATGGAATAGTAAAAGCTAGCAAGGTTAAATCAGAGAAGCCAATGGCACCCCACTCCGGTACTCTTGCCTGGAAAATCCCATGGATGGAGGAGCCTGGTAGGCTACAGTCCATGGGGTCTCTAAGAGTTGGACATGACTGAGCGACTTCACTTTCACTTTTCATTTTCATGCATTGGAGAAGGAAATGGCCTGGAGAATCCCAGGGATGGGGGAGCCTGGTGGGCTGCCGTCTTTGGAGTTGCACAGAGTCGGACATGACTGAAGTTACTTAGCAGCAGCAGCAAGGTTAAATAGACTGCAGATAGACATTTTGTCATTACTTAAGTAAGGGCAGCTAAAGTGGTAAGTGTAAACTAGATGGGAACTGCATTATGGTATTTAAAGTAGTCTGTACTTTAGAGTGAAATACAGAATTAAAAGATGGTGAAGCACTCTTCTAATGTGATATGAAATAGAAGGTAAAAACAGAATTTCTGGGAGAAAAGAGAGAATGATCCAAGTGTCAGGTACAGGCTGAGTCTGAAGCAGTTTGTAAAGGGGAAATTTTATAACAGCCAGCATGGTGATTTTCTTTCTTAGTATTGCAGAAAAGCAGTATCACTTTTTTTCTTTTTATTCTTCTCTTTCTGCAATAGTGAAAGGCTTCTCTTGTGGTTCAGATGGTAAAGAATCTGCCTGCAATACAGGAGACCTGGGTTCTATCCCTGGGTCAGGGAGATCCCCTGGAGAAGGGAATGGCTACCTACTCCAGTATTCTTACCAATTCTTTGTGACCCCATGGACTGTAGCCTGCCAGGCTCCTCTTGGACGTCTTCAGTCAAGAATACTGCAACAATGCTTCTAGCTTGGGTTTTGTCTATTGTTTACTTTTTTCTACCTCCCTGCTGTGCCCCCACTAAGCAGATCCTTTTTTAAATTAAATTTTTAACTATGAGACAATTGTAGATTTACATGAAATTGCAAGAAATAATATAAAGAGAGCCTATATAACTTTATTCAGTTCCCCTCAATGATCATATCTTGCAAAACTATAGTACTATATCACAACCAGGATATTGATATTGATACAGTCAAGATACAAAACATTTATATTACCACAGGGATTTCTCAGGCTGCCTTTTATAGCTACATCTACTTTCCTGTCTCTAGCCCTCTTTAACCCCTGGCAACTACTAATCTGTTCTCTATTTCTATAATTTTGTCCTATTAAGAATGTTATATAATTAGAATACACAGTATATCATCTTTTAGGATTGGCTTTTTCTTTATTTAGCATTATTCTTTAGAGATTCATCCAAGTTTTTTTGCATGTGTCAGTACTTTCTATTTTATTGCTGAGTGGTTTTTAGTGATGTGGATGTTTCACAGTTTAGCTACTTACCCTTTAAAGTGCATCAACACTGCTTTGTTTTGAGCTATTTCTGAATAAAGCTGCTTGTATTCGTTTCCTGTAGCTACCATAACAAAGCACCAGAAACAATCTTAAAACAATAAAAATTTATTCTCTCACATTTCTCTGAGGCCCAGAGTCCAGAATCTGGCAGGACCCTACTCTCTTTGAGAGCCCTGGGGGAGAATCTATTCTTTGCCTCTTTACAGCTTGTCTGGCTTCCTTGAAGCTACACACTCCAATTCCTGCCTCTGTCTTCATATCTCCTTCCTCTCTCCTCTCTGTCAAATATCCCCTTTGTGTCTCTTATAAGGACCTTGTGTTTGGATTTAGGGCTCACGGATAATCCAGAAAGATCTCTTCATATCAAGATCCTTCATTAAATCTGCAAAAACCCTATTCCAAACAAGGTAATATTCACAAGTTCCAGGAATTAAGGCTTGAGTGTATCTTTTGGGAAGCCATCATTTAACTCAATACTCTTCTCTAAACACTGTACCTGATTTTGTTTGAAAGTAAGTCTTCATTTCACTGTTATAAATGCCCTGGAATGCAATTGCTGGGTTGTTCGGTAACTGCATGTTCGATTTTTTTTTTCTCCTTTTAGAAAATGCCAAACTGTTTTCCAGAATTGCTCTACCATTTACATTCCCACTAGCAGTGTATGAGCAATTCATTTTCTCTGCATTCTGAGCAGCAACTGATGGTGGTGCTATTTTTTATTTTAGATATTCTGATAGGTTTATAGTGATACCTTATTGTGGTTTTAATTTGCATTTCTTTAATGGCTGATGATGCTCAACATCTTTTCATGTGCTTGGCTGCTGTCTATATATCTTCTTTGGCCTGTGTTCTAATTGGATTCTGTGCTTTTTTTTCACTATTGAGTTTTAATATTTTGTTTGTTTGTTTTGTTTTGCATAGTCTACCTATTAATCTTTTGTCAGATAGCCCTTTCCAATGCATATGCTATTTATTTCCTTTTCTTGCCTTATTGCACTGGCTAAAACTTCCAATCATGTTAAATAAGAGCAGTGAGAGCAGACATCCTTCTCTTGTTCCCAGTCTTAGAAGGAAAACATCCAGTCTATGACCCTTAAGTATAATATCAAGTGTAGTTTATATATATATATAAACCCTGTTTATCAAGTTAAGGAAATTCCCCTCCATTTTTGTCATTCTGAATTTTCTTAAGAATGGGCTTTAAATTTTGTCAAATGCTAGGTTTTTTGCATCAGTTAATATGATTATGTGATTTAGCCTCTGAATTTTGAATATTTAACCAGTCTTCTGTCCCTGTAATAAACCCCACTTGTTCATGGTTTGTAATCCTTTTTCTATATTGCTAAATTATATTTGATAATTTTTGTTAAGCATTTTTGCATCTATGTTAATAAGGGATATTGGTCTGTAGTTCCCTCCTCTCTGTGTTTCTTTCTCTCCTTTCTTCCTCCTTTTTTTTCTTTTTGATATTGTCTTTGTCTAGTTTTGATGACAAGGTAATACTAACTTCATAAAGTGAGATGGAAAATGTTCTTTCTATTTTGTGTAATAGATTTTGTAGAATTGGTGTTAATTCTTCCTTAAACATTTAGTAGCATTCTCCAGGGAAACCATCTGGGCCTAGGAATTTCTTCTTTTGTAGTTTTAAAATTATAAATTCAATTTATTTAAAGTCCNATGGAAAATGTTCTTTCTATTTTGTGTAATAGATTTTGTAGAATTGGTGTTAATTCTTCCTTAAACATTTAGTAGCATTCTCCAGGGAAACCATCTGGGCCTAGGAATTTCTTCTTTTGTAGTTTTAAAATTATAAATTCAATTTATTTAATACTTATAGGGATATTCAGATGATCTTTTTCATGCTGAGTAATTTATGGAGATTTAAATTGTTTTGGAATTAGTCCATTTAATCTAAATCGTCAAGTTCAGATGTATAGAGTTATCTCTAGCTTTTTCTTATTATCCCTTTGATGTTTGAAGGGTCTGAAGTGATATTCTCTGTTTTATTCCTGATATTCCTAATTACTGTGTTTGTCCATTTAATTGGAATTTTCAAAAAACCAATTTGTTTCATTTTCTCTATTGTTTATCTCTTTTCAATTTCAATGATTTCCTATCTATTATTTTCTTTCTTCTGCTTGTTTTAGGTTTATTATTATCTTCTCTTTCTAGGTTCTTGAGATTGAGCTTAGGTTACTGATTTGAGAATTTTCTTATTTTGTAGCGTATATAGTTAGTAGTCTAAATTTATTGCATTCTGTTTTCTAAACCAAAAAACTATATTTATATAATTTTAAAATTCCACTTACAACAAGAATAAAAGCATAACATATATATTATAAATCTATAGGAGGTACAGAATCTTTATCATCAATGATAAACCTTCTTAAAACTAAAAATTTAAATAAATGGTCAGAGAAACTATGTTCACTAATAGACAGACTTTATGTCATAACCATAATAGCTTCCCCAAAATTAGCTCTAATCATTGGATTGCAACAGATTTAAATACTGTGCATTTGAATTGAGTATTTCATACTCATTGGATTGATGAAAAATAAGATTTAGAATATTTACAAGCACACATATAGAGAAATAACTTAAGCAGCTACAAGGGTAGCAATAAACAGGTGCTGTTACTTTGAGGAACAGTTAGTTAGAAAAGTTGAAGATGCTCATATGTACCTTTGCAAAACTCTCATATGTGTCCAGAAGGAAAGTTAAAATTAATGTTCATTGCTATATTGCCAATAATAATGAAAAACTGGGAATACCCGATTGTTCATCAGTAAGAGAATGGGTGAATTAATCTGGAAATATCCATTCAATGGCAGGCATATAGCATTTAAAGCATATGAATGAGAGCTCCATGTATCAATAGGAATAAAACTCCAAAATGCAATGTTGAGCATGAAAATATTGCAGACTGTACACACTATATCATCAGTATAACTTCTAAAACATGCAAAGCACAGTGGACATCAGATTCAGGGTGCAGTTTATATCTTGGAGGCAAGAAGAGAGGAAATAAGGTTATGAAGGCTTCCCATAAAGCTTAAACTGGAACTGTAATGTTCTATTTCTTTTTTTTATTAATTTATTTTAATTGGAGGCTAATTACTTTACAGTATTGTGGTGTTTTTCACCATACATCAACATGAATCAGCCACAAAAATGTTCTATGGAGTAAAGACAATCTCTTTAACAGTGGTACTGGGAAAACTGGTCAACCACTTGTAAAAGAATGAAACTAGATCACTTTCTAACACCACACACAATAATAAACTCAAAATGGATTAAAGATCTANTTTATAGTTTCTGGTCTTACATTTAGATCTTTAATCCATTTTGAGTTTATTTTTGTGTGTGGTGTTAGGCTTTTAGCTTGCCTATGCAAAGCTGACATTTACTTAGCACCTATTATGTACCCAACAGTCCTTCACTTGTCTCAACTTACTTAATCCTAATAACAACTCCATGAGGTCATTACCATTATTTCTTCCGTTTTATAGATGAGTAACTGAGGTACAGAGAATGTAATTAATTTGTGAGTGGTGGTGCCAGGTTTCCAACTCCAAAGCCTGTGCCCTTTATCATTATGGTAAATCAGCTCTAAGATAGCAATTCTGTACTTCATTACTATACAAGAAATTTAAAATTATTTTTTGCACAAAAACAAATCCTAACAGCTTTTAATTTGTCATGTTATCAGAGGGGAGGATATTTTAAATGTAGAGATGTGGCGAGATACTGCACCTACCAAACAGATAATAGAAGCTTTCTGAATTGAGAGCAAAGGTATAGTGTCATATCTGATTCATTGAGAAAGAGAGGGGAGTTTCATTTCACACATTTAAATTTTTTTTCCTAATTTTTGTGCTTGTTTTATAGTAATATAAACTATAGAAGTTATTTTTCTAAATTTATCTTTACAAAGGTTTTTTCAGTACTACTAAATAGAACAAAAATTATGTACAGTTCAGTTCAGTCAGTTCAGTCGCTCAGTTGTGTCCAGCTCTTTGTGACCCAAGGGACTGCAGCACACCAGGCCCCCTGTCCATCACCAACTCCTGGAACTTACTTAAACTCATATCCATTGAGTTGGTGATGCCATCCAACCATCTCATCCTCTGTCTTCCCCTTCTCCTCCTGCCCCCAATCCCTCCCAGCATCAGGGTCTTTTCAAATGAGTCAGTTTGTCACATCAGGTGGCAAAAGTATTGTAGTTTCAGCTTTAGAATCAGTCCTTCCAATGTATGTCCAAATTATGTACAGGTGAGATTAATAGGATATACTAACTATGGAATTGTCTACTATACAGGAAATATGAGGNAAATGAGTCAGTTTGTCACATCAGGTGGCAAAAGTATTGTAGTTTCAGCTTTAGAATCAGTCCTTCCAATGTATGTCCAAATTATGTACAGGTGAGATTAATAGGATATACTAACTATGGAATTGTCTACTATACAGGAAATATGAGGATGAACACATTGAAGATTATCTAATTTTCAACAAAATTTAAATGTTAGTGTGCATGTGTGCATCCTGAGTTGCTTCAGTCTGACTGCAACCCTATGGACTGTAGCCTGCCAGGCTCCTCTGTCCATGGGATTCCCTAGGCAAGAATACTGGAGTGGGTTGCTATTCTCTCCTCCAGGGAATCTTCTTCACCCAGGGATCAAACCTGAGTCCCCTGCGGCTCCTGCACTGGCAGGCAGATTCCTTACTGCTGAGCCACCTGGGAAGCCGTTAAATGTTAGTTAATGGTTATATTTCTTGGTGTGACTACAAGTGATTTTGCACCATCTTTGTACTTTTCTTTAATTCTAATTTTTCTTTCATTAACTTGTTTTCCCCATTGTAACAGAAGTCATTTTTTAAAGCTTCATGAATTTGAATGAAATTTAATTAAAGATTATTCTGTAATTAATTTGAAAATTTTTAAGAGGCTGATTTAATTTACTGCATTCTAAACTCACTGAGGGCAGAGAATTTAAGTTCTACTTCTTTTAACTTCCCATAATACCTTTTCTTGCAGATAGAACCAGCCTAATACATAATTGTGGACAAAAAAATTTTCATTGTGAACCCTTAAATTCACCCGAGGAAGAAGTAAAATAAAATTTAGAAACTTTAGATGAATCTTCAAAAGCTGGTATAATAGAAGCAAGTACTCAGGAATAGAGAGTCATGAAACTTAAAGGAACTTACAGCAGAGTATGAAAAACTCATGAGTATCAGAGTTCCTTGTGCCATTATAATAAAGGACAGCCGCTTGAATTTCCACTAAAGTTTGCAGTTTGCCAAAAGTAGCTCTTGCAATTTCACCAGAAACTTTTTAAATATACAAGAAAGTTGGTATTAAAACCACACAATACTACCACAAGAAAATTACAAATTGATCTTTCCCATGAATATAGATATAAAAATTTTAAACAAATGCCAGGAAATTGAATCCAGTAATACAGAAAAATTATTATGAATCAAGTTTATTCCAAGAATGAATGGGGAGTTTTTAACATTTTGGAATTAATCAATGTAATTCACCATATTAACAGAAAGATAATAAGAGAATCACATGGTCATCTCTATAAGTTTTTTGGTCTCTGATAAATTTTAGTAACCATTCTTAATAAAAACTAGGAACAGAAAGGAAATTCTTTAACCTAAGAAAATCTATAAAAATCAAAGATACTCACCATTCATCATTTCTATTCATCATTGTACTGTAGTTCCTAGCTAGTACAATAAGACAAGAAATAAGCATCAGAAAAAATTAAATTGTTGTTATTCACAAATGACCTATTAATACAAATGAAAAATCCAAATAAATTCACAATCTTCTTGTAATAGTGTATATTTCTTAAAGCACAGAGTGCTAACTGCAAATAACCAGACTACATCAAGATGAAAAACTTCTATTCACCAAAGACACCCTTAAGAAGAATAAAAAGGCATACCACAACCAAGAAGATATTTACAGAAGATAACCTGACAAAACACTTGTGACTATAATATATAAATAACTCCTACAATTCAATAACAAAAAGTCATGCAACCCTATAGAAAAATAGACAAAGATTACAACAGCTGCTTCAAAACAGAGAATATTTAAATGGAAATTAACATATGAGAAAGTACTCTCAGCCTTATTAGACATAAGGGAGATACATATCAAAAGAACAAATGAGACTTCCCTGGTTGTTCAGTTATTAAGAATCCACCTTCCAATACAGGGGACCTGGGTTCTATCCTTGACTGGGGAACTAAGATCCCACATGCCACAGGACAACTAATCCTGCCTGCCACAACTAGAGAAGCCCACATGCCACGATGAAGACCAATAAAAGGCGGGGGGTGGGATAAGAATAGCTAAACTACCAAAGTTGGAGAGAAAAAAAGAAATTGGAATTTCCATGTGCTGCTGGTAGGAGTGTACACTGATAAAAAGCACTGGAAAACTGCTCAGCAACAACTGTAAAACTGAATATATACATACCTTACACCCAGCAGTTCTACTCCTAGGTATGCGTATGCTCACAAAAGACATATTCTAGAATTTTGTAGCACATATTTATAATAGTCAATACCAGAAACAGTCCAAATGTTCTTCAGAAACAAAATGGATAATATTGTGGCATAGTTACACAACAGAACACTTTTCAGCAGAGGTTAGCAAACTTCTTCTGTGAAGAGCCAGATAGTAAATATTCTAGATTCTATGCCATATGAATTTCTACCCCAGTTACTCGGCTCTATTGTTGTAGCATGAAAGCAGCTATAGCTAGTATTTAGACAAAAGAGTGTGACTGTATTTTTTAAACTATTAATATTTATGGGCTTTGAAATGTGAATTTCATATATTTTTGTGTTATTAATATTATCTTTTTTATTATTTAAAAATGTAAATATCTTCTTTAGCCACAGATCATACAAAAACAGGATTACTGAAAAAGGTTTAAAAAATTTTTATCAGTGACAAAATTCTAAAAGAAAAGAGGGCCTGTGAAGATGAAATGAAGTATTATTATAAAGTAGCTGAAGTTTTAAACTCTGCTTCAAACACTCTGTTTTAAAAGGTCATTTGTCTGTTTCTTAAGGAAAATGATGTAGATGGATTTTATTGCTGAGGAAATCTCCAAAAGGAACAAAAAATCAGAGAATCATTCAAGCTTTCATTAAACCTCTAGCTTTTTCAAGCATCTCTGAATATGGACTGATTAGTTCCCTTCTTAAGTCTTTGGGTCCTGTCAGTAATATAGTTAAAACTAGGTCATACTACGTCTCAACCATGCAGGCTTGAGAAAATATAGCCCTTTCAATTTATCCTATAGACATGAAATTTAATTTTCATTTTTTATTTTCAGAGAATAAGAAACATTTTATCCAAAGAGATTATGTATGCTTAAATTTGTAGTGATTTCAGTTCCCATGGGTTGATTCCATTGTTTCAGGGTATCTATAGGAGACTGAAGAACTTGTTTGGGGGTTTGCTGCAGCAGTCGAGAGGCAGCTTTGCTACTGGATTCCATAAAATTGTAAAATACTTTTTTAAACTGAGAATGTATACATAGTTAAGCAAACTGTTATATAATTAGAAACCCATAAATGAATTTGTATTTTTTGTCTGTCACTGAGCTTTGAAATAAGATAAATATAGTTTTAAAAAAACTAGAATACTATACTTGCTGAGCACTCTCTTTACAGCTCCTTGGAGTATTTGCATAATGTAAAACTAACTTATTTTTCATTGCTTTTGCAATTCACTTCTGTACAGCATTACTGAGAATTTTATCATCAAAATTCCTTTTGTTTAAAACCTGCTTTATATATATATATATATATATATATATAATTGTCATCTTCATTTAATAGACCGATACATACAAAGTATTCCAGCCCAATTTCTAGAATTTTCTTATAGATTAAAAATCCTGCTGCTTATGACTGGGATACCTGGTATTATTTATGGGTTTTCATAAAAAAAAAGGGGGGGTTAAAAAAAAAAAACACAGTATTCTCTGGCCTTTCTCTACTTTCTTCTTCTCTATTCCCTCTCTCCACAGAGGAGTTTAATTTTAAATGATAAATGTGGAAATTAGAGACCATCGAGAAAAATCCAATTTGGTGAGGAGTTTTAAAAATCCCATAATAAACGCAGAGTGAAATGTATGATTTAATGCAGGGCGCCAATGGCTGCTATTATGGGCTATTAGCAAATCGAGGCTGAGAGTGAATCTTTATCACTTGGTGAGTGCGGGTTGGTCCTGCCTTTTCCTCTGCTATTGATTTGTAGCCGCTTGTCATAATGACACCGGGAAGCAATGAATGGAAGATGTGCTTTTGATAGGATTCAGGGGGGTGTTAGGGGAGTGAGAGAAAATTCAGCAAGTTTTCTATCTCTTCTGCCTGATTAGATTTTTTCTTCTTTTAAGAGCTTTCACATTCCAATAAAAATGCTAAATCAGCTCTGTACCAGAATTGTTAGGGTGTAAATAGCTAGTCACATTTAAAGGAGGAAAAGATATAGAAATACCAACCATACTATGCAATTTTAGATGAATTTGACTTAATAGAAATGGAGTTTTTGTGTGTGTGAGAGTGTGTGCATGTGTGTATCTGAACACATGAGCAATATGAAGGAGTGTCAAGGCATAATACTATTAAGTACACTTACTATATAAAGATAACCTGTTTTTTGTAAAGATGTGATGGCTTGCATCTAAAGTACAGTAGAAGGTGGTCTAGCTTTATATAATTAAAAAGGATCATATGAAGCCCACTTTATGAAAAGGATACATTCTCTCTGTGTGTGTGTGTGTGTGTGTGTGTGTGTGTGTGTGTGTGTGTTTAGCTCCATAGAGAATGAATGGAAAGAGGTACACTTGTACTGATTATAAAAAAAAATTAAACTTTCTAAATCTAACTCTTCATAGTGGAGCTTTGCTCAAAAATTTCAGCATAAGGAAAGCACACTGTTTGAGAACAAAGGCACTCACAGATTGATCCAATGAGGGGAAAATTCTCTGTAGAAGATCTACTTTAAATTTTCTTTAGAATAAATAAAAGAATAAAATTTTCCTTAACCATGGTGATGTGGAAATGGTTGATTTTAACCTGAGTATATTTCAGTTCTACACTTTTGAGAGGAAACAATTGCTTTCCTTCAGTATTGTTGTAATCCAAGATGATGCAAGTCCCTGTCTTCACATGCAGAAGTGCATGAATGCTGGCAATATGTTATTAAAGCAATGGATTATGGCAAATGGGAACATGGAGGTAGGGGTGCATTTACTGAACATATTGGGCCATTTTGTTGGTTAAATCTTGATAAAACCCATCTTCTCACCTGCTTTATTTCTTAGGCAGGTCTAGATGAGACTTTTAGTAAAAGAGGAACACAAATATTCCTCCTATAATAAGTAGAATACAACTGTTAGATCCTTGTTAAATGCTTATGGTTATAATGTATCCCTTTATCTTTACTAATATACTGTTGCACTTAAGCAGGAGCCAGATATAGAAAATAAATATCATCTGGATCCTTAGAACAACAAATACCACCAGGTTTTCTAGTCTATTGAAATATATAATGAAAAAATTAAGTTGGCCTAGTTTGTAGAATTTAATGTCAGGGAACCAAAAATCAACTTTGAAAATAATCAAAACTAGTAATATAAATGTATTTCTTACATCTGTGAAGTGAAAAATGCTACATATTACTCTGTGTGTTAATTTCAGTAAAACTCTGTGTGCGCCTATGTATCTGTGATTTAAAACCAATACTAAGTGATTCAGACCAAAAACAGACAATTTATCTGTAGTAAGAACTTTGTGCTATATAGGGACTACTTTCTGTTAGCCACACCACCTACTTGAAATGACCTGATGAGAGCCTGCACCTTTTCAAACTTTGAGAACAATACCTTCTAACAGAGAAGTTTTCACAGGCTAGGTGAAAACAGCTTTCACAGCTGCCAGAGTTCATACACTCCCATCCCCCATTCAAGGACTGCCTAAACTGTGATAAATTAGAATGTTGCAACTTATTATGTATCATTTATTAAAAACTAGGGACAGAAAGACATTTCTCCAGTTTCAGTGAGGGCTTTATTTTATTGTATATAGTAGGTGATTATTATTTGGTCTATATATGGCTATTGCATACTACAATGAATTACCTGTATTAAAGTAATAATACCATATGTTCACATAGCTTTTGTTCTTATGTAAAAGCATAATTAATCATTCCAAGAGCACAGTGAAATACTCATTTCCATACTTTATATATGTTAAATGATTTCTACTGTTATCCAATCAAAAGTAATAGACTTGAAAACAGAAGTGTGAGATACTTTTATTTTTTTATCCTGAGATTATAAATGTAAGCTACATCATTTGATAAATTGAGATAAATATGTATTTTATAAATACATATTTGATAAATATGTATTTTACAACTTGAAATTTTTCTGAAGTATCTGTGCTATTATTCGCCAGAAAAATCTTTGAAAAATTATAATAATGTTTATTGTTGGTTTATTATGTCATTGGTTATTTCCTCTTTCAAACTGACAGGGTGAACATTTTCCTATATAGAAATAATATAAACTATCAACAGTTTTTCTGATTGAGATTAGCTTGAGTAAATACATGAAATAAGAGAATAGTTTGTTTACAAAGCACTTTCCCGTGTATTAAGTGCTAGGTCATTGTTAAGGTTGCTTTTATTATAATCGAATAATGTAGAAATGGATAGTAGAAGGAAAAGAGCCAAGTACCAAAACATATAAATACAATGAGGGAAGGGAGAAACTCAGACAAGAATAAATCATAGTTTTTTATAAATAGAAGACTAAAACAAGGCAAATAAGATGGAAATGAATTAGAAATTCCTAGGCATAAAAATATTAACAAATAAGTAATAAAAATGGCACATTGAAGAAGTGATCAAGATAAATGGAAATGAAGATGCTATGCAGAATTTAACTTAATGTTTTATACGTCTTTTGTCATCTTAAACTTTTGTGGGAGTATCAAAAGAGCAAGATATTTTCCAAAAGTGCTCATAGCACAGTAACATTCCCCATTATCAACATTCCTGTGTGGTTTCTGGCAAGAATTATTGCCTCTGTTTGATGGAGAAGCTGAATCACCGTGGTGATCACTGACTTTGTCAAGGTCAATGGTGAGTCAGGAACAGAAACAGAACCCATTGTCTATGTCTGTGTCCTTTTGTTGTCTCACATACAGGGTCATCATTACTATCTTTCTAAATTCCATATATATGTGNGCTGAATCACCGTGGTGATCACTGACTTTGTCAAGGTCAATGGTGAGTCAGGAACAGAAACAGAACCCAGAGGTTTTTTAATCTGTCATGGTCTGTTTATACCCATTTCTCTGTCTAATGCTGTCATCTCTTTGTTAGATCTCTTTTCTGATTGGACATTGTTCAAAGATTTAGATAACACAAGTATTTGAAGGCTGTGTTTTAAGAATATTTCATCTCTAAACCTTGTCCTATTCTAGAAATATTAAGATACAGTACCTTTTATTTTTACCACTTATATTTTTGGATTGGTATTATTTAACATTTTTTTAATTGAGGTATAGTTGATTCTCAATAATATATAGATTTCAGTGAAGAACATAGTGATTCACAATTTTTAAAGTTTATTTCACATATTTTCTTTAATCCTTTTTTCATTCACATTTAAACTTATTGAATGTGAACAATGCAGAATAACATACCTCCTCCCACCAAAAAAAATGAAACAAAATTTAAAAAGAAAACAAAACTAATAGATCTACGAATGTTTCCCTCAGTATTCTTTTATTCCTCATTCACCAGAATGCAATTTCAAAGATCTTATATTTACCCATGTCCTGGGCCAGGTGTCTAATTGACCCTCACTTTATTAAACAGGTTGACATCAGTACATAAACAAGCATTCATACATGGACATACCACACACATGTACATGCTTAACCTGCTTATTAGTCCTGTAGTTCTTCATGCTCTGGCTTAATTCATCGTGCATAAGTTCTTTTTAAAAATGGAAAACATTACACCCAAGATAAAGTGATAGTTAATGAAATTACTCATGGTTCAGATTACTTGGTGTGTATTGAAAATGAAAAAAAAATGATTTCCCTCACTCCTTTAAATTTCTCTGTGCTTGTGTCAAAACTGTTTAAAGGAAAATATTGCCATTATTTAATACTGCCTTTTAGATTATCTCATGCTTTCTTTTTCCTGGAATTTAAAAGTATACTCATAGTCAGGTAATTTGTTTTTCTGTGTTTCCCCTTTTGGATTTTGATTGAACATTTTTACTATATATCATCAGAAATAAAAAGTTAAACACAAACAAGTGTGTTTTTTTAAGTTTTAGGATACCACCAGCCTAAGTAGATAAGTTTCCAGAGACTGAGAGGTTGAGAGAAGCTATTTTTGTCACTGTTAACTTCTGTCTGAGAAAACTAGCTCCTCTTTTTATTGGTACCATGAAACATTTTTGCAAATTATTTTCTTTAAAAGTCTGTTATTTTAAAAATAGATGTATCTCATTTCCTAAAAGTTAAAAAAAGAAAACCTTCTCACTCCTTAATATATTATGATAGTATCAGTTAGCTGGAGTTACAAGCCAGAAAACTGTTCTAAAGCATCACTTATTTTTCTGGCCCACATTCCAAAGAAAACCTAAAGTCCAATATAAACAGTACAATTCATGAAAAAAATGATATGAGCACATTTCATTTGCAAAGTAACACTAGAGGGCGCTCTTCAGCAGGTTGCAAGAAAAGGTCTTTCTTCCTGGTTTCAGAGCCTGACTTTGGTAATGGGGGTTTGAGAAGCTGGTTCAGGGAGTGGAGAAAGATGGCATTTAACCTTTTTAAAGCACTACTCTTCCCAAAAGACTAGAAAATTGCAATTAATGCCAATAGTACAATACATACTTTTCTTTAAAAATATTGTTTTAAATTTCAATGAAGCATGCAATTCTAAGAAAATAATCATCTCAATTGCGTTCAAGCATCTCATATTTTTAAAAAGGGACATTTATTGTTATTTTTAAAATATAGTGTTGTAAGGTTATTCCACCATGTTTCATGTTGTGTCAATATTCTTTTCTACATATGGAAAGGAAAAAAATTACTGGTGTTTCATTCTGGAACACAAATGCATTTATTTCTCCTCTTAATTTAAAAAAAGCTGAAATTAAACCTAAAGTAACATTCTCTTCTCTGATAAACCTTTTTCCTTTCTTTCCTCCCCTATAGATGAAAATCTTTTCCTTTTGATTTGCTTTGAAGCAACCTCTTTGCATACTGTTCTAATCACTGTTCTTATTAATTTATCCTAGTCCACAAAAGGGATGCAATCTCTNGAAATTAAACCTAAAGTAACATTCTCTTCTCTGATAAACCTTTTTCCTTTCTTTCCTCCCCTATAGATGAAAATCTTTTCCTTTTGATTTGCTTTGAAGCAACCTCTTTGCATACTGTTCTAATCACTGTTCTTATTAATTTATCCTAGTCCACAAAAGGGATGCAATCTCTAAATCATATATTTTCTCTTATAATCCTTGGCGTTTTTCTTCTCTCTTTTCTTTATCTCACATTTTCATTTCCCCTTTCTTAAGACGCCATGCTATAAGGCTACGAGAAAAGAATAGTCTATCTAAAGAATATTAACTCAGTTTTTCCAACAAGAATTCTGAATCTGTGTAAACAGTTGACATTTAGATGTCTACCTATGGTAGAGATACAGTTGACAAATCATCAGTATTAATGGGTTATAGTTAGGAAGCAGCCAAATATATCAGTTAAGAGACTGGACTTTGGAGTTAGGTCAGCTTGATTTCCTACTGGCTTTGTGAGTGTGAATAAACATCCATAAACCTTAGTTTCCCTATTGTAAACATGGGAATAATAATAATATTTCAGAGTCGACAACTGAAATATATATATTCATCAATCACACAATAAGCAAGCAAGACGGAAGTATTTACAATTAGTTATCATTATTTGAATTTAGCTGNTTTTTTTGTTGCTGGTTTTATTTTTTTTAACTTCTCACATGAGTGAGAGCATATGGGTGTGCGTGTGTGTGTGTGTGTGTGTGTGTGTGTGTGCGCGCGCGTGTGTGTGACTTCTTCCTTATCGATTTATTCATCAGCAGACCCATATGTTGCTTCTATAACTTGGCTGCTAAAAATAATAATGCAGTGACCTGGGGGTGCATATATGTTTTTGAATTAATGTTTTATTTTCTTCAGATAAATACCCAGAAGTGGGATTACTGGATCATATGGTAATGCTATTTTTAATTTGAAAATGCATCTTTATACTACTTTCCATAATGGCTATTCCCACCAAGAAAGCACAGAAAATTCCCTTTTCTCCACATCCTTGCCAACACTAGTTATCTCTCGTTTTCTGGGAATAGCTATTCTAAAAGATGGGGGCAGGATGTCATCTCAGTGTGGTTCAATTTCCTTTCCCTGATGAATAAGGATGTTGAGCATCTTTTCACAGACCTGTTTGCCACCTGTATGCATTTTGGGAAAAATGTCTATTCAGGTCTCCTGATCAGTTTCTATTTAGATTTTTTTTTCTCGCTGTTGAGCTGTGTGTGTGTGTGTGTGTGTATGTGTGTGGATATTAATCCCTTATCAGATATATGTTTGGCATATATTTTCTTTATTCAGTAGGATGTATTTTCCTATTGTTGATAATTACCTTCAGTGTGCAGAAACTTCTCTAGTTTGATGTAGTCACATTTGTTTGACTTTTGTTTCCTTTGCTTTTGAAGTCAGATCTAAAATTTCAATTTCAAGAGCAATTTCAAGAGGATTTCCCCCTGTATTCTCCTAAGAGTTTTATGGTTTCAGGTCTTACATTCAGATCTTTAATCCATTTGGAGTTAATTTTGTACGGTAAAGTTGTATGGTGTATGAGTCTAGTTTTAATCTTTTGTATGTCTAGTCAAGGCTATGGTTTTTCCAGTAGTCATGTATGGATGTGAGAGTTGGACTGTGAAGAAAGCTGAGACTGAAGAATTGATGCTTTTGAACTGTGCTGTTGGAGAAGACTCTTCAGAGTCCCCTGGGCTGCAAGGAGATCCAACCAGTCCATCCTAAAGGAGATCAGCCCTGGGTGTTTGGAAGGAATGATGCTAAAGCTGAAACTCCAGTACTTTGGCCACCTCAGGCAAAGAGTTGACTCATTGGAAAAGACTCTGATGCTGGGAGGGATTGGGGGCAGGAGGAGAAAGGGATGACAGAGGATGAGATGACTGGATGGCATCACTGACTCGATGGACGTGAGTCTGAGTGAACTCCGGGTGTTGATGATGGACAGGGAGGCCTGGTGTGCTGCAATTCATGGGGTCGCAAAGAGTCGGACACGACTGAGTGACTGAACTGAACTGAACTGATGCAGCTCTCCTCTTTTCCCCAACAAACACTGATTAAGAGACTATCCTTACCTCATTTTATATTTGTGACTTCTTTTCCTAAATTAATTTACCATGTTTGCACAGGTTTGTTGCTGGTCTCTGTTAGAGTCTAGTAATTTTTATGCCTGTTTTTATGCCAATACCATATGGTTTTGATTACTATAGCTTTGCAACATAGTTGGNAAGCAGGGTGACAATATACTGCCTTGATGTACTCCTTTTCCTATTTGGAACCAGTCTGTTGTTCCATGTGCAGTTCTAACTGTCACTTCCTGACCTACATATAGGTTTCTCAAGAGGCAGTCAGGTGATCTGGTATTCCCATCTCTTTCAGAATTTTCCACAGTATATTGTGATCCACACAGTCAAATATTATAAAAAAAGATAACTTACACTTGGCTCTTCCTTTATGCAGGGTCTGGGCATAAAGAAGTTTAAAGAACTTTATCCAAGACCTTCTAATCTGGGGACTGACTTGAAGACTCAGTGTCTCTGTTGTTCAGATAGGTATTTTTGTGCTCAGTTGCTTCAGTCATGTCTACCTGTTTATGAAATGACTTAAATGTCTTGAATATTAAATATTATATAATAACACTTTTTATTTTTGTCAGGCATATTATAACCTAAAAATCCAACTTAGCCTGACACATCATGTTTTAGGGCATTCTAGTAAGGTACCAGTCATCCATATGGCACCCAAGTCATTTCAACTGCAAATGACTAAAGTAAAATAAAAATCTCATGTTATATCCAGAAGGTAAAATTACATGGAGGTTTAGACTGTAAGTAGCTACACTGCAGTTCAGTGAAGTGACAAGGTTGTTTGTTTGGGTCGTCATTGAGAGATGAACATCTGTAAGGGAAGAAAGATCACTTTGTTGTGTTCCCATGACAGACAAAAAGTTCATATCTGATCAGAGAACTGGCATTCCTGCTCTTCAGAGACATTTCATCCTCCCCATTCCACTAGGTTCCAAAGCATTCTTATTGCTAATAGTGGAAATACTTTTTCTATTCAGTGCTTAGTCACTCAGTCATGTCCAACTCTTTGCAACCCCATGGACTGTAGCCCACCAGGCTTCTCTGTCCATGGGATTCTCTAGGCAAGAATACTGAAGTAGGTTGCCATTTCCTTCTCCAGGGGATCTTCCCTACCCAGGAACTGAACCCAGGTCTCCTGCATTGCTGTGGGGAAGCCCATTTTGCTCATTATTTTCATTTTAAAATCTAATTTATTAAGCTTGTTTGCAGGGTCCAGGAATAAAGATGTTTAAAGAACCTTTGACTTTAAAGCTCATGTCTTTACCTAACTTGACTCCACTGTAAAACTTTCTGGGGACCTCATCATATCAACAATTGCAAACATAAAAGCACATGCATAAAAAAGACTATGGACATAAAACATAATTTCTTGATTAAGAGATAATACCCAAAGCTATCTACTTAGAAGCCTTTCCTAGATCATTTTTAAATTCTTATCACTCAGTAAACTTTCCTTCTCTGGCTGTCATCCTTGTTGAGTCTAGTAAACTAATTTAGATTTTCATATAACCCAAGAAAACTAAGTCTGTTGACACTGATGACTTTCTAGAAAGTATTCCTTCTTGTGAGCCAAACTGAAACCAGTTCTTAAGCAGAGTTAATGTTGGATAACATCTTGTTGCAGATGATACTTGTATAACATGAAACAATTTCAGCTAACTGGGCAGATTAATTTCTGTGTCATTGGACAAACCACTAAACTCATTTGATTTTCTTGAAATCTTCTTTCTACTCATAGTTTGCTTCAAAGTTTCATCATTTGTTCCTACATTATTACTATAAATATGCAATGCTTATTCTCTCTAAAGGGCTTCCTTGGTGGCTCAGATGGTAAAGAATCCGTCTCCCAATGCAGGAGACATGGGTTTGATCCCTGGGTTGAGAAAATCCCCTAGAGAAGGAAATGGCAACCCACTCCAGTCTTCTTGCCTGGAAAATCCCATGGACAGAAGAGCCTGGTGGGCTACAGTCCATGGGGTCACAAAGAGTCTCCTTAGCTTCTTCATATGTAACATGAGAATAGTGATAGTACCTATCCCATAAGGTGATTATGATAGTCTGTTAGGATAATACATTAAAATGATGATTATTGTGTTTGACATCAGAAGGCTGATGAGAATTTGGTACATTACATGTGCCCTTTTCTCTAAAAGGCATTAAAATTAATTGCTCTTTTTTAAATTTTTACTTAAATTGAAAAATATTCTTTGTCTTAGAAGATCTCATCCCTACCCAGGCTTCAGTTATCTGCCTTTAATTTTTTTTTCTTTTTTTTGGCCTTTTGTTCTTAACTTTCTATCTGTAGTCAAGATTTCTGTTCTGCTTGATATTTCTAAACATAATCCCAAAGCAACAACATGTCCAAAACTGTACTCGTCATCTTCAAATTCCCACTCCTTTTGTCTTTCATTCTTTACCTTTTCAAAATGGCTTCACTATATAACCAATTGAAGAAATATAAGAATCCTTTTTTGAACCTCCTGTCCATGTTCAATTCATCAAGTTCTGTTAATTTTACTTTACAAATATCTTAAATTCAACCACTTCTATCAATACTGAAGTGGGCAGTCTATCCCTTCTCCCCCAGATCGTCAGGACCAAGGAATTGTACCGGGGTCTCCTGCCCTGCAGGTGGATTCTTTACCAACTGAGCTATGAGGGAAGCACCAAAAATATGGACTATTTCACAGATGTACATGTCATCCTTGTGCAGGGGCCATGCTAATCTTCTCTGTATCATTCCAATTTTAGTATGAAAGTGAAAGTGAAGTTGCTCAGTTGTGTCCGACTCTTTGCTACCCCATGAACTGTAGCCTGCCAGTCTCCTCTGTCCATCAGATATTCCAGGCAAGAATACTGGAGTAGGTTGCCATTTCCTTCTCCAGGAGATCTTCCCAACATAGAGATTGAACCTGGGTCTCCTGCATTGTAGACAGACATTTTACCATCTAAGCCACCAGGGAAGTTGTGTATGTGCTGCCAAAGCAAGCACAAGGGCGTGTTGCCTCACTGTCAGGGAATCTAACCCCTGGTCTCCTGCATGACAGGCGGGGATCCTCACCACTATTCTAATGAGGACAGCAAAGTTGCTCAGACATGTCCGACTCTTGGCAACCCCATGGACTATACAGTCCATGGAACTCTGCAGGCCAGAATACTGGAGTGGGTAGCTTTTCCCTAGTTCATGGAATTCTCCAGGCCAGAATACTGGAGTGGGTAGCTTTTCCCTTCTCCAAGGGATTGTCCCAACCCAGGGATTGAACCCAGGTCTTCAGCAATGCAGGTGAATTCTTTACCGGCTGAGCCACAAGGGAAGCCCAAGAATACTGGAGTGGGTAGCTTTTCCCTCCTCCAGCAGATCTTCCTGACCCAGGAATTGAACCGGGGTCTCCCCGGTGGCTCAGAGGGTAAAGCACCTGCATGCAATGCGGGAGACCCAGAGACCCGGGTTCAATCCCTGAGTCAGAAAGTTCTCCTGGAGAAGGAAATGGCAACCCACTCCAGCATCCTTGCCTGGAGAATCCCATGGATGGAAGAGCCTGGTGGGCTACAGTCCATGGGGTTGCAGAGTCAGACACGATTGAGCGAGCTCACTTCACTTCTCCTGCATTGCAGGCAGATTCTTTACCAACTGAGCTGTCAGGGAAGCCCTCTGTATCCATTACTACCACCCTAAGTCAAGTTACTATCATCTTTCATTTGGTCTACTGCAGGATTTCCTGTTTTTCCTACATTCTTTCTTCTGACAATCACTTCTCCATATCACAACAAAGATGATGCTTTTAAAAAACACAAATCTAATTATTTCTGTCCTGTTTGTGAAACTTAAGGCTTCCCATTTCTCCTAAGATGTGGCATTCCAAGCAAAGCATGATCCAGACTTTGCCTGAAGCTAGAAGTGAGAAGGGGAGATTGATCATATTAGGGTTGGGAGGAATTTTCAGAGGTAATAGAAATATTCTGTACCTTGCTTATGGTGTTGGTGGTTTCATGACTNTCCTAAGATGTGGCATTCCAAGCAAAGCATGATCCAGACTTTGCCTGAAGCTAGAAGTGAGAAGGGGAGATTGATCATATTAGGGTTGGGAGGAATTTTCAGAGGTAATAGAAATATTCTGTACCTTGCTTATGGTGTTGGTGGTTTCATGACTTAATACATTGGTCAAAACTTATGGAACTGTTAGTCATTCAGTCATGTCCAACTCTTTGTGACCCCACAGATTATACCCGCCAGGCTTCTCTGTCCATGAAATTTTCCAGGCAAGAATACTGGAGTGGATTGCCATTCCCTTCTCCAGAGGAACTTTCCAACCCCGGGATTGAACCCTGGTTTCCTGCCTCACTTAAGAAGAGTGAATTTTGTTCACCTTAAAAAAGACAGAAATCCTGCCATGTGACAACATGGATGATTCTGGAGGATATTGTACTAAGTGAAATAAGTCAAACACAAAAAGATATTGTATGATCTCCCTTATATATGGAATCTTTTTTTTTTAAGTCCTACTCAGAGTAGAAAGTTGATTACCAAAGACTAGGGTTGGGGAAAAGGGGAGACATTGATCAAAGGTGCAACAATTCAGCTATGAAATGAATTAGTTCTGGAGACTGAATGTACAGCATGATGACTATAGTTAACAACAATATACTGTATACTTGAAATTGCTAAAAGAGTAGACATCATTTGTTCTCACTACAAGAAATGATAGTGACTATGGGTGGTGATGAATAATGTTACTTTGTAATTTGTCAAAATAAATAAAAATCAAAAAGGATAAATTTTACCATATGAAAATTATGTCTCATTGAAACTGATTTTTTAAATAAAAAGCAAGAATGTGATATTTGGCTAATAATTTGATACCAAGACTTGATTATTGAAGTTTAAATGTCATCATCAGAGTAGGAAGCTATACTGCATAATCTCTGTCTATAAAGTTAAGTACTGCTTTCCAACTCTGATTTCTAAGATTCAGTGTTAGATGCCTCAAGTATTTTAAAAGTAGCCTACATAGGTTTTGCTTTTATAATTTTATAAAGTCTGTATTATGATTGGAGATGCTATTAGTCAGTGATACTGCTGTTTCTAGCCCCAAACATGGTATAGTTTTTCTTTTGATAGAATCTTTGCTTCTTAACCAATTTGTATCCCTGGACCACTGTAACAAGTGGCTCCTATTACATCTACTTATGTTACAGGAGTTTCTATTATTTAAAATGTTCATTAGCTGTCTGTGTGTGTGTATGTCCGTCACTCAGTTGGGTCTGACTCTTTGCAACCCTATGGACATTAGCCCGCCAGGCTCCTCTGTCCCTGTGATTTCCAAGGCAAGAATATTGAAGTGGATTCCCATTTCTGCTCCAGGAGATCTTCCTGATGCAGGGATCGAACCCATGTCTCCTGCATCTCCTGCATTGCAGGTAAATTCTTTACCGCTGAGTTACTGGAGAAGCCCTTCATTAGCTATAATCAACTGTATTTACAATACAATAATAATAGCTACTTTTTATCAATCACCTCTGTGTTTCAAGGGCTTTTTTGACTTTCAATCTATTTGTCTTATCTATACAGAAAAGAGTATGGAAATCATCAATTACACTTGCAAATTTGACTGTTTCTTCTTTTAGATTTATCCATTTGTCCATCCTTTATTTTGAGGTTCTCTTATCAAGTACACATATATTTAGGATTTGTATGTCTTCTTGATGAATTTACGCTTTTATCATTAGGAAACGCCCCTGTTTGTTTCTGATAATATTCTTTATTCTGGTGTCATTTTGCCTGATGATTAATATAGCCATGCCAATTTTCTCATGACTAGTATATGAATATTATATATTTTTGCATCCTTTTAATCTATGTCTTTCTATTTAAATTAGAATTTGTTATAGATAGCATATAGTTAAATTTTACTTTTTTATTCATTCTGACAGTCTCTGACTTTTGTTTAACCATTTACATTTAATATTATATTTTATTTTATTTTATTTATGTCATCAATATAGGTGGTTTAAATGAACTACTTGTAGTATAATTCTCTGTTTCATCTGGTTTTTTTT
>SJYV01018938.1:516210-534786 GCA_006410875.1 Neotragus pygmaeus
AGAGGGCGGGATGATCTGGGAGAATGGCACTGAAGCATATATACTATTATGTAAGAAACGAATCACCAGTCTATGTTTGATACAGGATGCAGGATGCTTGGGGCTGGTGTACGGGGATAATCCAGAGAGACGTTGTGGGGTGGGAGGTGGGAGGGGGATTCGGGATTGGGAGCTTGTGTGCACCTGTGGTGGATTCATGTCGATGTATGGCAAACCCAATAGAGTATTGTAAAGTTAAATTTAAAAATAAATAAATAAATAAATAAATAACCTTTGTTTTTAACTCGAAAGAAGACCTCACTGTAAGGTTTTAACCTGTGACATATCATGAACAGATTTCTTTCTGTGGCCATTATGCCAAGAAATACACTGTTCGCAGTGTGGGTAGGGAGGGACAATGGCAACGAGAAGACAAGTTAGGAGGCTTTTGTGATATTCCGGGCAAACCATAATAATAGCAATGAACACAGTGAAAAGTGATTTGTTTTTTCTTGATAATAATAATACTAATAATCTGTATGATGGTTACATTATTTGTGTTGGCATTTGCACTAGATTCCTTAAATTATACTTTCTTTATCATAGATCAATTATTAATAAGGTAGCTTTTAGAATCCTCTTTCAGTTCAGTTCAGTTGCTCAGTTGTGTCCAGCTCTTTGCGACCTCATGGACTGTAGCATGCCAGGCTTCCCTGTCCATCTTTATCAAATGTTATTTCTCTCACTATTTTACAAATTTGTTATATTTAAAAATAAACAGACACGCACACAGTTTCTTTATACCATCATCCATAAACAATTAATAACATAACTGTGCTCACCATTATACATAGGCGATTTTGGCCAGCACAGTCACCCCACGGAACCTATTGTTCATTGTTTGCAAACATTGCCTGAAGATCCATATCTTCCTCTGAGGATTAACTATAAAACACAGCTTGTCCCTTCTTACCATTAGTACATGGGAATTATCTACCTTTAAGCTATAACTTTCTCTGAGACTTTATTGGGAATGAGACAGCTCCCTCTGTTTCTGTTTACAGAGAGAAACCTGACACTGGTGGTCATTCTTCAGAAACAATAGCTTTATCCTTATACCTAATTTTCCCTAGGGACAAACAAGCAAGTACAGCCCTGCCTAAAGGCAAAAATGAGAAAAACAAATACAAAATGAAGGGGGAAAAAAAAAAACCTATGGTCTTCAGTTGTCTATGAACATTTGGCTTGTCTAGTGGTTAACAATAGGCTTTGAGACCTTATAATAAAAACCCCTACAATTACATTTTTAGTTTATGCTTTTTATTTTCATGATAGTGAATTTATGTTTGTCACATTGAATTGGAAATCCTTGAGACACAAGAAATTGGTTCTCAAACCTACTAATTTACTGTCTTCATTAACACATCTCCTTTCCTAATGGATCTTTGTATCTTGGGTCCAAGATGGTAAAAGAGCTAGTTTTCAATCCTGTTACTCATCTTGAGTTTATTTTTTGAGACTACACGCAAATGAATATTCATTGTCCTTGTGCTTTGGAAGTATGGGATGAAATGCAGAAATTAAGTCCTAAAAATTCCTTCAGAATGGTAGCAAATAGCAACAGCTTTTAGCTGTTATTTTTGCAATAGAGGTTTAACTTAAAAGATGGTATAGATCTTAACACCCATGACTTATTACTGTATGAGTTCATAAAGTAACACCCTCCTAATCATTGACCTTGATTGTTTTTAAAGCTGTTAGATTGTCTTGTTAAATTTTGCATTGATTAAGTAGACTTAATCATACTAAGTTTCCTCCCTTTGAAAATGAAGGGAGACAATTAACATTTATAAAAACATATAATTACCATACCAAAAATTCATAGGATTCTGACTCCTAGTAACAGAAAGATTGAAGTGTGCACTGTGGCACTGTATGTTACCAATCTAGAAAACATCCCAGTTTCCCTTTAATGATATATTATGAATCTTACATCAATTTATCTGTTTAGATTGTTTTGAAACCTGTTTTTTTTCTTGAAGTAACAATTTCTGAAACTTTACTTTGTTATGTCAAGTATAGTCCTCTGTTTAATTTCATCATGTTGTGTTCTAGGTTTACCACTTTCAAACTTCTAAGAGATGCCCCTACTTCTAGGATAAGCTGATAAATCAGTTTTTATCCTTTTAGAACTTTTATTATTCTCGGCTTTCAAGAGAGAAGCATTCAAATCATTTCAAATTTGTCTTCCCATTCCCTAACTCTATTGACTTTCAGTGACCTATGAAGTTGCATTTTTAAGGTTTCAGATCTATGCATCGAATATCAAATATGAATGCTTTATAATTTCATGCAAGAAGTTCCCGTGTGGATTCATTCTCATATAGTATGCCTTTTCAATCTCAGTCTTTTATTTTTAATTACAACTGTGACTGTTGGGACACACTGAGTCAAACTCTTCGGGGAATACATAATAACCACTTAAGAAGAAAAATACTCATTAGCATAATAGATCATTTTTTGGTCTCTAACAGTTGAATCATCATAACATTTTTAGTTATGTTCAATTACAATGTCAACTTTTTTATCCTCTATATCATTGTTCTTTGTTATACTGGCAGTGCCAAATTATGAGATACAAATGTAGCTGTTTTTCTATATTGATGAGAATAGAGGGAATGAGAAAACTTGTATACCAAAAATAGTCGAGTTATTCTTTCACATGAAGAAACCTCTAAATCATGCTTTACAAAGAAAGCATTTAATGTAACTCAGTGGATTTTCTCTGTGTGATATAATTTATAGAAATTCAGATATTACAATAGTTATTTTTTTTAATGGTGATAGAGTTATAGTCAGAGGTATCAGTGGTTCACTGTTTTAAAACTACCCAGTACTTTGGTTTCTGCATAGGCACAAAAGATTTGATCCATAGTTTTCTGTAACTCACAATGTGTCTGCTATCCAATTTGAAGACAGCAACTGGAACTTCAAACTCAATTATATAGAAAGAAAATGACTGTTTAAATTTGAAGGCAGAGAATAGAATTCCAAATTAGTGTATCCAGAACATAGAGTTCCTTATGACTTTCACAAAGTCAGGAAGATATGACTTCCTCTGGCATTTAAAATTATGAACACTTTTAGGTCTCGACCAGTCTTCTCATAAAAATAATTCATCCTCCCAGCTAGTTAGTACATGAAAGAATGCCATATCATCAATTTATCCAAGAAAGAGCCAGCATTTCATTAATAGCATCCTATTATCTCAAATTCTAGAATGACTTTGGGTAGGCAGATTAAATTTTCCATTTCTTTCAAAGAATATATAGTTTTGCCCTCTTCAAACTTTTTTCTTGCTCCCCCAAACCACTGTTCAAACTAGATTGAATTATAATTTTAAGAGAGAAAGAACTCACAATTTTTAACTAAAGAAATGATTTTTTGGACAGAGAGCTCAGAATTCTAATTTTTAAAAGGAATTGGAATACAGATATAAAAAAATACACTGGTGGTTACCAGTAGAAAGAGGAAAGAGTATAGGGGCAAGATAGGGGCAGGGGGTTAAGAGGTACAAACTTCTAATATAAAATAAATAAGGTACAAGGATGTACTGTACAATACATGGGATATAACCAATACAACTATAAATATAACCTTAATTTTAGTATCACTGAAATTTTTTTTCATATGTTGTACACCTGTACATTTTGTATCATATGTTCTATATCCGAGACATATGATATTGTAAATTAACTACTTCAATTTTTAAAAGCGATTGGGGAAAGAAACTGATGCTATAGAAAAAATACTGACTTAGGGGATGGGAGGCCAAAGTTTTAATCACACTATTGTGTGAACTTTGATAGGTCACTTTACCACTTTGTAACTCAGTTACCTCCTTTAGAGAGGAGGTATTAGGGATTAGGTTAGGTGACCTAATCTCTCATGTATATAATTCTGTAACAAAAGGAAGAATATCTTTCTTTTGAAATTCTGTAGTCTTATCTAATAAGAAAAAAGTCAAAAGAAAATGGAGTTCTGTGGGTATCTAGGTCTAACATCTATTAATTTGGAACTGAACATCCATAAAGCCCTTGCCCAAGAGTTCTGTGTGCTTTGCAGCCCTTTTCCCTATATTGGTAAAAAGATCAGGGCCAAAGTATACATTTTGTTCACTAAAGGCTTTTAACATATACAACAGCTTGAGTTGGTGTGACATTGCTGGCTACTGTGTCCTATTTTGCTAGTCTCAAATTTATCGCTAACTTAGGGATTTTATAAAGCATTTGCACTTTCCATTCTTTATCAATCACTGACAGACTCATTGTTTTATAATGTACTTCTCAGCAAGCTGTTTGCAGCTCATCGCCTGCCTTGCTTTATAGTCTATAAATATTTAATTCTTTAATAAACTGCTTATATGTAATATAAAATGACTAATGCTATTCTCTCTTTCCTCTTTTAATAGTGCTACTATTTGCAAAAAAATTCTTGTTTTTTTTCTACATAGCAATATGTTTCATAAATGTTTGACTTTCGTTTTTCTAAGTAGCAATTTATTCTAGGAGGTTGGTGGAATGACAGGCAGGAAAACAGCCCCTTGCTCCTGGGAACACAATATAACTCTTCCCTCACCCTCACCCCTACCAAGCTGCAAATTGATGAGGTAAAGAAGATGGACTTTGGAATTGTGGCGGAGAGCAATAGCCTATCTCTCTATAGACCCAGTGTGCAAAACAGCCTTTAAATCTGCAGACTAAATGTATACTTACAGTGAGAGAATATGGTTGTTCCCTCTCTTCTCTGATATCCTTTGTCTAGGGGAATCATAAAAGATAGTCAGTGATAGTATACCAACACCTCAGTGTTCTCATCTTCTTTGTAACTGTGTACTTTATTTTTATCCATTGGAGGATTTGCTTTCTGTACCATGAAATGATTTTGAATTTTTAATGACTCATTTTTAAAAATCAGGTAAGTCAGACTTTTATTAGGTGTTTATTGTGTGCCCTGCACAGCTGTTAACATATTTTCAAGCAATCTCCTATTATTTTTCTATAATATTTCAATATAATTTATGAACTCTTAAAAATCAGGAACTGCCTTGGGGGTGGGCAGAGAGGATGAATTGGGGAATGCCAGAACAAATGTTTCTTCAATGCTTACCACTAATCAGGTACATACATTATCCCATGGCACTAACTCAGTTCTACATTTCTTTAACAGAGTGCCTTTCACTTAGAATACATTCTAAATTTTCAACTAGAACCCAGTATATTTGATTTGGAAAAAGCATGAGAAGTATAGGGGTAGAACATTTGTTTACAAGTTTAAAAAACTTGATTTATATGCTTCTTCCACCATGTATTAACTATTACTTTAGATTTACCAACTAGCCTTTCTTATCTGTATTGAGAATAATGAAAATTATATAGTTTTTTAAACACATATATAATGAACAATACAATATAATTAACAATCAAATAATTGTTAATTCTCTCATTGTTCCACTATAAAGAAGAACATAAAGAGAAAATCAAAATGGGTTAATGAAAAGATATTAATTTTATGTAAATAAATATAATTTCAGTTGTTTATATAATAGTAATGGGTTATTTTAAGCAATTAACACTTTAAACTGGGGTTCCTTGTTTAACTCACAGCACACATTTGTGAAGAGACTTATACAGTCTTTTTACTCTGGAGCAGAGAGGTTTCTTAATGCAAAATTGTGTGGGTCAAGTTTTTATCCTTGTTCTTATAACACATATGATCAATCTAAGTGAGCTAATTTGCTTATACAAGTAAAATCATTCCAGCTTCCTGTTCCCTGCACCCCACCCCATTTTATATGATACTTTCCCTTATTTCATAGATATCATTTAATTAAACATTCACATCACAAATATGCTTCCATTTTATTTCTCCTAAAACAGAATTGCTTGTGATTCCCTCCATATAACTTTCTACCCTATTTAAGCATCATAAATTTGAATCTGCATAGGTGAAATCTCAGATTCCTTAATGAATTCCATTTCCCCTGGTTGTACTGTCTAATTTGCTTGCTGAAACAGACTTTAACTTTTACCTCCCTTCCTGACTTGATCTATCGTATTTGACCAGTCATTGTCTATCTAATTATTTCCTTTGCATATTAAGGTTTATTGAAATGTTATGAACTCAATAAAAAAAGAATAGACAATTTTAGTAATAATACTATTATTATTATTCTAGAGTTCCTACTATATACTAGGTATTGCTTTAGGATATGTAAACTTTTTTCCTTCATCTTACTCTATGAGGTCAGAATTTCCAATTAACAGATGAGGAAAACTAAACATATGCAGCTTAAATAGCTTACTTAAGGTTTCATAGCTAGTAAGTAAAACTAGGATTCCCACATAAATGATTCCAACATTCACTGTAAAGCCTGTGTGTTGCCATATTGCCTTTTGAGAAGCTAAGCAAATATATATGTATTGTTTTCAAACTGTAAAACTGATAGGCATAGTTTCTTTTTCTGTTTTAAAAGTACCATTATTCATAGAAAAAAATAGTATCAGTTCCTGTTCATCTGATGCCTTTCTTTTAAAAGCAGCAGTGTCTGTGAAAGTGCTTTGTACATTATAAAGTCCTAGACAAACATAAGATATAATTGTAATAATAGTAATGAATTCAAAGCACTTTTATTATAACCCTATCAACAGTTATGGCATTCTTATTCCAAATATAGGTATATCATGCTCTGTGAAATAAAAGGTTTTCTGAAAAACTGTAAGTTATTTTTTTTAAGTACTATTTAAAATACATGAAAAAGCTTATTATTTCTGGGTAAAGCCTACAACAAAGTAAAAAATTAGCTTCTAATGTGACTGATTCCCTAATTATGTTTTGAACTTTTTAGCATTAAAGTCTTTAAAGCAAAGTTGTTGTTCAGTTACTAAGTTGTGTCTGACTCTTTGCAACCCCATGGACTGCAACACGCCAGGCTTCCCTGTCCTTCACCATCCCCTGGAGTTTGCTCAAATTCATGTCCATTGAGTGAGTGTTGACTGACATCCATAATCTCCTGAAATAATCTCCAAAAAGACACTATAGGAAGGCTGCTAACTTACTTTTGAGATCAGAAACGATTGTAAGAGCTATACATTATGGATTCCCTCAGTTCAGTTCAGTTCAGTTGCTCAGTCGTGTCCGATTCTTTGCAACCCCATGAATAACAGCACGCCAGGCCTCCCTGTCCATCACCAACTCCCAAAGTTGACTCAGACTCACGTCCATCGAGTCAGTGATGCCATCCAGTCATCTCATCCTCTGTTGTCCCCTTCTCCTCCTGCCCCAAATCCCTCCCAGCATCAGAGTCTTTTCCAATGAATCAACACTTCGCATGAGGTGGCCAAAGTACTGGAGTTTCAGCTTTAGCATCATTCCTTCCAAAGATATCCCAGGGCTGATCTCCTTTAGAATGAACTGGTTGGATCTCCTTGCAGTCTAAGGGACTCTCAAGAGTCTTCTCCAACACCACAGTTCAAAAGCATCAATTCTTCGAAGCTCAGCTTCGAAGTCCAACTCTCACATCCATACATGACCACTGGAAAAACCATAGCCTTGACTAGACGGACCTTTGTTGGCAAAGTAATGTCTCTGCTTTTGAATTTGCTATCTAGGTTGGTCATAACTTTCCTTCCAAGGAGTAAGCATCTTTTAATTTCATGGCTGCAGTCACCATCTGCAGTGCTTTTGGAGCCCCAAAAAATACAGTCTGACACTGTTTCCACAGTTTTCCTATCTATTTCCCATGAAGTGATGGGACCAGATGCCATGATCTTCATTTTCTGAATGTTGAGCTTTAAACCAACTTTCACTTTCATAAAGAGGCTTTTTAGTTCCTCTTCATATTCTGCTATAAGAGTGGTGTCATCTGCATATCTGAGGTTATTGACATTTCTTCCAGCAATCTTGATTCCAGCTTGTGCTTCTTCCAGCCCAGAGTTTCTCATGATGTACTCTGCATAGAAGTTAAATAAACAGGGTGACAATATACAGCCTTGATGTACTCCTTTTCCTATNACCCTGTATGCAAGACAGCAAAAGAGACACAGATGTATCGAACAGTCTTTTGGACTCTGTGGGAGAGGGCGAAGGTGGGATGATTTGTAAGAATGGCATTGAAATGTAAAATATCATATATGAAACAAACAAACAAAAAAAAAGGCATCATTTGATCCTGTCTTATTTTGTAAAAAAAAAAAAAAAAGAAAAGCACACCTCGGCCTATCAGTAGAAGTGCTAAAAATGAAATCTGAGGAGAAAAATCTTAAATGTAGCTAAAGAAAGACATTATTTCATAGAAGCAACAATAAGACTGACAGCTGACTTCTCAACAGAAATAATGGAGGCCTATGGAATGACATCTTTAATATGCTGAAAGAAAATAACTAAAAATCTGAAATTCTATACTCTGTGAAAATGGTTTTCAAAACAAGATGAAAAACCTTTATAGACAAACAAAACCTGAACAAGAACTCAGCAAGCAGCACAGCTCACCTAAAATAACAATAACAAAGGGAAAGGAATTTTATAGATAGTAACAAAGCAACCCCTGGCCGGGAGTTGGGGGTAGAAAACAATGTGGAAATGGAGGAAAGAGCAATGCACAAGGTACACATGTTAATAAATTTGAATGAATCTTAACTGTACATTATGAAAAAGGAAGTATCTTGTTAGGTTTAAAATATATGAACAATAAAATACATGTGTTAACAATAACATAAAGGGTGGTAAACAAAATGAGACTAACTTAAGGCTCTGGTATAACTGGAAAGTGGTAAAAGCACTAATTTTAATTACTAGATTATAATAAGTCATAGATGCAAGTTATCAAATTTAGGGTAACACTCAATGGTAAAAACATGTATTATTAACAAGGTAATAGAGAAGAAGGTGGAACAACAAAAATACTTGATTAATCTCAAGGAATACAAAAAAAAGGAGTGAAACAACATAAACCAGATAATATAGGAAATAATAAGTAATATGTATAAATTTTAAATGTATAAACAACTACTTTAAATATAAATTGACTCAATTCCCCAGTTAAAAGTCAAAATTCTAAGATTGGATAAAAGATAAAATCTAACTAAAAAACAGATAGTTAAAATAACAAGATAAAAAATACTCCGCCTATACCAGAACAATGGCCAGATCTGGACAAATATGACCAGAACAACTACATTATGACTAGACAAAATAGATTTTAAGGCCAGAAATAAAGATATATATGGCATAATTATTAAAGGATCAATTCAGCACAATATAATTTCNCTCCGCCTATACCAGAACAATGGCCAGATCTGGACAAATATGACCAGAACAACTACATTATGACTAGACAAAATAGATTTTAAGGCCAGAAATAAAGATATATATGGCATAATTATTAAAGGATCAATTCAGCACAATATAATTTCTTAATTTGTGTCCAATTGATAGCATAGCCATAAAATATATAAAGAAAAAATTTACAAAACAAAAAAAAAGTACACAAATTCACATCACAATGTAGGACTGTAACACACTTTTAACATACCTCTTGTAACCAATAAAACAATTATACAAGCAGTCAAAAAAAATCAGTAAGGATATAGATTAACTAAACAACATAACTATTCAACATGACTTAGTTATATGTAACACAATGTACCTGACAGTGGCACATTCTTTTCAAGTAAATATTTACCAAAGTTGACTATAATGCAACTCTCAAAAGTAAATTTAAATCATCTGGAGTTGACTATGACCACAGAGATCTGGAAAGCACTAAGAAGCTAAAAATCAATAAAAGTAAGAACTAAAAATTTTGTGAATCCCTGAAGGTGTGAAACTTAAGCCATATACTTCTAAAAGGCTATGGACCAAAGAGAAAATAAGAAAATATTTTTAATCAAATAATAATGAATATATGACAAACCGAAGCCATGCTTAGAGGAAGATTTACAACCTTTGAACAAATGTTTCAAAAGACAAAAGGCTAAAAATCAGTGATATAACTATCTTATCAAGAAATTAGAAGAAGAATAGAAAAGGAATCCTGAAGAAAATAGAAGGAAAAAAAAAACAATAATGGCAGAAATGAATTAGATGGAAATCAGTTGTATAATAGAGGAAACCAACAGCAGGAGAATATTCATTTTTCTCAAGTCCACATACCACTTCAAATAAATAGACTGTGTGTTGGGCCATAAAACAAATCGTGAGTTGAAATTACGTAGAATACATTCTATGAATACAGTGGTATTTAGAATTTCACAGTAGTAAGATACCTAGAAGAGTAACTGAATGTTTGGAAATTAAACAACACACTTATAAATAATACAGTGTCCAGGGCTTCCCTGGTGACTCAGCTAGTGAAGAATCTGCCTGCATTGCAGGAGACCTGGGTTTGAACCCTAGGTTGGGAAGATCCACTGGAGAAGGGAACAGCTACCCACTCCAGTATTCTGGCCTAGAGAATTCTATGGGCTATACAGTCCATGGGGTTGCAAAGAGTTGGACACAATTGAGTGACTTTCACTTTCAAGAAGAAATCACAAATCACAATGATAATAAATACACATCTTATGAAAGGTTAGTTTAGTTTACAGTGTAACACAGATGATAAAGAATGTGCCTGCAGTGTTGAAGACCTGGGTTTGATCCCTGGGTCAGGAAGATCCCTGGGTCAGGAAGATCCCTGGAGAAGGAAATGGCAATTCACTCCAGTAATCTTGCCTGGAGAATCCCATGGACAGAGGAGCCTGGCAGGCTGCAGTCCATGGGATCGCAAAGAGTTGGACATGATTGAGTGACTAACACTTTCACTTTCACTATGAAAGCACATGGGATACAACTAAAGCAGTCCTTAGAGGGAGATTTATGGATTTATACATCTGTATTGGGGCTTCCCTGGTAGCTCAGCTGGTAAAGAATCCACCTGCAGGAGACCCTGGTTCGATTGCTGGGTCGTCGGGAAGATCCCTTGGAGAAGGGCATGGCAACCCACTCCAGTTTTGTTGCCTGGAGAATCCCATGGACAGAGGATCCTGGTGGGCTACAGTCCATGGGGTCACAAAGAGTCAGACACGACTGAACAACTAAACACAGCTCACATCTATATTAGAAAAGAAAAGTGTAAAGTGAATTTTCTAAGATTCAACCTTGTGAATCTAGAAAAAGGGAAGCAAATCAAACCCAAAATAAGTTGAAGAAAGGTCTTTGCTGATTATCCATAAGGACCTACTGTCTAGCACGTGGAACTCTGCTAAATGTTATGTAGCAGCCTGGATGGGAGGAGAGTTTGAGGGAGAATGGATACGTGTATATGCATGGCTGAGTCCCTTTGCTGTTCACCTGAAACTATCACAGCACTGTTAATTGACTATACCCCAATACAAAATTCAATGTCTAGAAAACGAAAGTGAACATTACAATTTAAAAATAAGTAAAAGAAAGGAACTTGTAAAATTAAGAGTAAAAATCAAAAGAAGATCAATAGATAGAAGTTGATCCATTGAAAAGATTAATAAAATTAATTTTTGAAAAAACAAGAAAAAAGAAAATGCAGCTTATTAATATCACAAATGAAAGAGAGGAGATTACTAAAGTTTTGACAGACAAAAAATAGATAACGAAATATTGGACAACTTTGTTCTGATCAATTTGATAACTGAGATGAAAAAGACAAATTCCTTGAAAAACACAGCTTACCAAAATTGATACAAAAAAATGAAAATTAAATAGTCCTAGATCATTGTCTTAAATATTGAATTTATAATTGAAAAATTGTCCACAATTTTTAGGCCTATAGCTTCACTATCCGATGTTTAAGTACAAAACAATGACAAGCTTACACAAAACTTTTCAGAGTATAAAGGGTGGGAACACTCTTCAACTCATTTCTTAAAGATACCAAGACCCTTACAACAATACCAAAGTCATTTCAAGAAAAGAAAATTATAGCCCAATTTCTGTCATGAACATGGGTTCAAAAACCTTTAGCAAGATATTAGCAGGTAAAATATTGCAATATATTGAAAGATAAATACATCATGAGCAAGTGGGTTTTTCAAGGACTGCAAGGTTGGTTTAACATAAGAAAATCATTGTGATTCATCATGACAACAACTTTGAACTGTTACCTATTTCAGTAGAGGCAAAAAAGGCATTTGACAAAATTTAACAATCATTTTTTAAAAGTTCTTAGCAACTGGGAATAGAAGAATACCTCTTCCACTTGATAAAGGGCATTTTTGTTAATGATAAAAAGCTGAATTATTTCTCTCCTAAATTCAGAAAGAAGGCAATGATGTCTCCTAAGATTGGAAGCAAGGCAAGAATATTCACTTTCACCACTTGCACTATGTTCAACATCATGCTATATGTTCTTACCAAGTTAAAGACAAAAATTAGTGGACGTGATTACTGGAAATGAAAATTTAAGCTATCTACTTAGAGATGAATTCATTGAATCTGCAGGAAATTATAAGGAATCCCTTTTTAAAAACTACCATTTTTGTAAAAAGTGGGAAGGAAAATATATTATTAATTTCTGGGCATAATATGTTAATCTCTGGAAGGATAAATGAGAAACCAGTAACTGGTTACCAATTTGAGGGTGAGGTTAGAAACTCATGGCTAGAAGAGGAGCAGGGGGTAGACTTTTTACTTTCTATTTAAATTATTGATGCTTAAAATAGTTAATATATCATATTACCTATTCAAAACTATCTTTCTTTTAAAAAGACTTAGGTTGGAATTGCCTGTCAATGTGGTAAATAATGAGCACCTCTCAGCTCCCACAGCTCTCCTCTCAGTTCCCATAGCCCTCCACAGCAAACAGGATAGGACTCTCTTATTAGACTTAGATACTATGTGCCATGATCATCATTTCAGAATTACACATACATTTTTAAAGGAACACTTTCATAGGTATACTATGAACTGCATTAATATGAGCTGTAGTTTGACTTTGGATTATTGATAAATCACAGTCTGTCTGCCATGAAAAGTAAAAGTGTTAGTTGCTCAGTCATGTCTCACTCTTTGGGACCCCATGTTCTGTCCATGGAATTCTCCAGACAAGAATACTGGAGTGGGTTGCCATTTCCTCCTCCAGGGCATCTTCCCAACTTGGGGATCGAACCCAGGTTTCCTCTATTGCAGGCAGATTCTTTACCATCTGAGCTACCACAGAAGCCCCATTTAATGCTTTCTCACTAAATCTTTTACCTGCATTGCTATTTAGGAGTAGCAGTAAAGAGTAAATATTATTTACTTTATCTTATTTCTCTCTAATACCAGTCAATACACTGAAATAACAATAATATAGCAAAGATAAAATCTAACATTGTTAGTGTTGTTATATGCAAATGCTGCGCTAAATTCTTAACATGATTTGTTTCAATATTTAATACCCATAATACTGTCAACAGAGACAGAAAAAATAAGAAGTTTAAGGGCCTGATTCAGATTAAATAGCCATTCTCCACCATTAATTCATTGTACTCTGTAGTTTGGTACACTGTAACAGTTGAGAGTGTGTGTATGTGTGTATGTGTTATAAAGGACATTCATAAGTGGAAATTTGGGAAATGAATGGGCGAAAAGCAACAATTTAGAACACGCTTACTTGCTCACTTTCACTTTCACTTTACCTGCTCATAATGATAAATAGAGACCAGTTTCAGGTCAGCATCATGCCACCAAATAGAAATCTGTGCTGATATACAAACCAAAGAAAAACTGTCTTTCAGTAATTTAAACAGAGATATAAAATTATTTTAATATGAATTATTGAAGTACACCTGACTAAGGGAAGTAATGAAATCTCTTTTTTACTGAATTCTGCTTCTTGCTTAGTTTTCCTTTATGAATTCATCAAGGCCATTAGTAATATTCCAAATATTTTATCAGTTCTGAATCCACCCAATAGGTTCATTCACTATTTGCTCCTCTCTGTTCATCATAAACATGCACTAATCCACACTGATCATTTTAATATCCTGAAAATGTTAGAAAACACAGTAATCTTCACCCTGAGAATTAACCAGCACCAACAGTATCAGGCTTGCCGCAGATGATTCCATCTGCTCTTTAGCAACATATACTGTGATAGCACCAAGCATTCCCTCTGTCACAAATACCTGGACCAGGAGGCACTTTACTGAATCCCCAAATTGGGAGTAGCTGTGATTTTGGCTTCCGAGCTGTAGACAGCTGCCGGGGGACAGGCACCAAATTGCCGCTTGTTTCCTAGACCACAGACCTAGAAGGGCCTGTCTCGGTGCTCATCTTGATAAACCCCAACAGCTCCCCGTATCAGGAGCCCCATCTGAGACTAATGAAGAACCAAAGATGGTTTCTGAAAACCTGTACTACAAAGTATTATGCTGTGGCTCTGAATATACTCCTCTTCATATATTCTTTCTTCTCCCCTCCCTTCCAAATCCATGCCCTTGTTTAGTTCCAGTTTCCATTAAAATGCTATTTGGGGAGCAGATTTCACAGACTGGCTTCATCTCGATGCTGCCATGCAAAGAAAACACATCAGTCTGACTCTTTATTTAATATAAGAGAAAAAATGGAAATAGCAAAATGTTGTAGTCGCTCTGAGCTATTTCCTAATGAACCAGTCTGTCCCATGAGCTGCAGTGAGGAGGTTCTTCTCCACAGTGAGAACTCTTTATGCATATTAATAGTATGCATGTTTTCCATGTGACTCCTTCTGACTTGCTCTCACCCTATCCTTTGAATTCATTTAAATAAAAATAATTTATGTGGACATTCCTTCAGTCAGGATTTTTCTCTCCCCCTTTCTTAAAGACATCCATAATATTTCGTTGATGCTCTGCATCCAAACCAAGTAGTTATGCTTTTGCATATCATTAGGGCTTTATAAAGAACAACAGCGACATCTGCATGTGCTGCAGCGCGAAGGAGACAGGAAAAATACCAAAAACAAACTCTGAATCGGCCTGGAGGTTGTCTGGCTCCCTGTCTCCCCAGCAGCCCCTGCCACCACCGTGGATAGGAGTAATTGTACAGTGTAATCACATCATGCCTCATCTGAATATTCATAGCAGAGACAAAGCTTGGAAGGATAAGGGAGGAGCGGGGATAATTTAAATATAAAACAGCATCTCATTTCCAAATCAACTTGTGCCAGTTAGACTGTGTACCAGAATTCAGTATTAAGCAACACTGTTTTACAGATTGGAAATTGGAAGTAAAGAAGATAGAGAAGAGAAGACACTCAATAAAGATGGGATAGATGACATTATATTCTCATCTTGACTGAGGAAAAACAAGGAGACAATAACAACAGCGACAGAATAAAAATACTTAAAGTGATATCTGAAGAGTCACCAACAGTGGCTAACCAGCTGCTGTTTTACCAGGAATGAAATAGCCTATTGAGGGAGCTTTAAAAGCTCCCAATTAATATGTTGTGCATGTATTAGATCTACAAAGAACTCACTGTATTCCTTCTCTCCCCACAAATCCTTCCAATACACACTATTCCCTAACCACCACCTTTCTTTCCTGTCGGTTGCAGGGGAAAAAGATCAGAGCAACAGAATAATTGACTAATCACTTCAAAAGTGACAACATCCCTCTTCAAAACGAAAGAACAAAAACAAACACGTACAAAAAGGTGACTGTTCATTAATGAAGGGATAAATTACCGATGGCTTCTTCATTCTCTTTAGTTCATTACCCCCAAAAGAAACAAATATAATCCACACGTTAATACTGAAGAGTCTTCATTTTCTTTGTTTTAATATGATGCTCTTTATTTATTTATTTTTTTAAGTGTTGGTATTTGTAGAAGCCTGTGCCACTGCATCCCCCAAAGAGCTACTAGTTTCAACCCACTGGAGTTTATATTCCTTTAATTGTCTAGTACAGGAAAATTTCTGCTGTTTTTAAAAATATACCGCTCTGCAGGAATTAGAAGAATCCAAGGTTGTATCCAACTTCAAAGGTTTCCAAGTCATAATGATTTTAGCAAAAGTAGAAGACAGATCATGGAACAAGTCCCCGTTTGAAGATAAGCATCATAGGGACCTTTTTTTCTTCCCTCTCTCCCCAACTTTGTACTTCTGGTGGCTCTGAACGCCCCTTGCTAACACGATTTAATGATATGCAAATGAAATATGCATAAAACCATTCTACTGTATGATGATTAAACACTGGAGACATTAACAGCGGAGGCTTCACTCTTTGTAATAATCCTTCCCAGACCATCCACTTTGATTGCGGAGTTATGGAAACCCATAGCAGTTGGTAGAGAGTGAAAGAGAGAGAAGGAAGGAAAGACGCAGAGACACATCACCCATCTCGGTGCTTCTCCCTCTCCAGGAGAAGTTCCCCCCCTTTGTACTGCATTCCTATCGCTGTCTTTTGTAATCCATCCATGCAGTCGCACCAGAGCGATTAACGGAAAAGAAAAAAACCTCTTTTCTCTTAATGTTTCAAAGCTCATTAGCCAAACGATTATTCCTCATTAACAGCGAAAGCTCATTCATTAAAAGGAAGAATATGCCCAAAAGATGCCAGCGCGGTTAATCCTGAGTCCTGTACTGGGCTGTAAATCCCATACTACTTGTATATTCCATGCGAAAGGGACACGCGCCAATCCACATTAAAAAAAAAAGAGAAAGAAAAAACAGTTTGTGTGTTTTGTAAAATCCACAAGAGCAGCAATTAATATTCCCATTGAATGACTTTATTTATTTATTTTTTGTCTCTCCCTTTTGTTTCCAGTGGCTGCCCCTGGCTCAGCGCCCGGTGCCAACAGAACACCTTTCAGGATCCACAGCAACGCAGACAACGTAAGTACCAGTCGTTTCCTGAAACCCTTTTTCATATTAAAAAAAAAAAAACAAAAACCTAAAACATAGAGAGAAGCCTCTTTCAACCCTTTTTCTCCCCTATGTTATGCCACCAGGGTTTCCTAAATAGCACCTTCCAAAGCACTCTGCCTTCAAGTTTGTGCATGTCTGTGTGGCATCCCTCCTCCTCCACTCCCATAGTGGATCCTGTAAAAGGGCTTCGGATCGGCCCCATTCATCTCCCTGGTGATAGCAGTGAACGTAGATAAATCTCTGCCTGCTTGCTGCTGGAGTATGATTTTTATTTTGTCTCCTGTGTATACCTGGGTCAAAAAAAAGTGGGATGTATGCACACACGTACATGCACATACACACGTTTCCTTCTGTCTCTTTCTCCATCTTCCTCTCCTTTTACTCACACATGCACATATCCCACATGTGTATATGCATAAACATATACACCTATCTATATACATACCCATACTTCCAACCCCAGAACAGACACATGTCTAAACATTTAAACTGCCTGAAAATAAGTGTATTTATATATACATACAACCTTACACATGTGTCTATATGCAGTTGATAAGTGCCCATCTTTTAATTTATACCCATCTATATCTCCATTTGAATATTCCCTCTCCTCCCAGCAGAAGCTGCCGTGCAATCGCAATCCAGGCTTGTAGAAGCAGTGTTCTTTCCTTATGATTTCTGCCTATAGATCTTTCTGCTCCCTTCTCTGCCTTCTTCCGAGCTGTAGAATTGGCACCTCTCCCTGAGGTTTCCGAATGGCAAGTGGCACCGGCTGTGGCATGCATTCATGCCGCTTCCTATGGCATTTCTCTTCCGATGTCTGCTTTTTCTCTTTGTTTGTTGTTGACTAGGCTGAATGGTGTTTTTTTTTTTTAAGTTAATTATAAACGAAGTTGAATAGCAAACAAGCCAACAGCGTGCCCCCCCAAAAAAAAAGCGCCCTTCTGCTGTAACAGATGCCCAGCTCACCCCTGGCGTGGGCAAATGGGCACACAAATTTTGTGGCTGTAAATTTTTTGTTTGTTGCTGCATTTGTTGTTTGTTTTCCTTGTTTCTTTTGATTTTTCAAGGAGTCCAGGATCCCGGCCTCTGCTTGGAACGGAACAGTGTCATGGCGGAGACGACGGCCTTTGTCTTGCTGGGTGTGAAAGCATCCGCTGTGCCGACTCCAATGCAGCAGAATCAAGTTTAAAGGAAAACAAGTGATTAAAGTCAGCTTTGTGCCTCTTTGGTGTGGAAGATCTCCAAACCCCAAGTAGCCAAGTCCCTGGGTCCGAGGAAGGGCTCGTGGTTGGAGCAGCCCAGGCTGTAATCCTGGCACTTGCGCCTTCGGTTGCTGCTCGCTGTTCGCTCCTGGGGGTCTGGATAATCTCCCTTGGCTTTACCGCACTGTCTGGCCCGCATACAGGGCCCCCGTAACATATACCCGCTGCTGCTATCGCACGAAACTGTGGCGTTGCCCCTGAATGGATGGCACGGTGCCAACTCTTCTGCCATCCGCCCTTGCAGCTTTTTTCTTTTCTCCCTCCCTCCCCTTCTTCTCCTCCTCCTCCCGTCGACTTGACGTTAATTAACACACGGGTTAATTGATTTTAAAAGCCGAAGAATTACAGTTAACTTTTCCCACAGGGTACAGACGCCAGCCGCTTGGCACACTCTGCCTTTCGCACTGGTGCAAGGCGGGGGGGGG
>SJYV01018939.1:0-12296 GCA_006410875.1 Neotragus pygmaeus
ATCTCCTTGCAGTGCAAGGGACTCTGTAGAGTCTTCTTCAACACCACATTCAAAAGCATCAGTTCTTCTGTGCTCAGATTTCTTTATGGTCCAAATCTTACATCCATACACGACTACTGGAAAAACCATAGCTTTGACTAGATGGACCTTTGTCGGTAAAATAATGTCTGCTTTTTAATACACTGTCTAGGTTGGTCTAGCTTTTCTTCAAAGGAGTAAGTGTCTTTTAATTTCATGGCTGCAGTCACCATCTGCAGTAATTTTGGAGCCCAAGAAAATAGTCTGTCACTATTTCCATTGTTTCCACATCTATTTGCCATGAAGTAATGGATGGCATCACGGACTCGATGAACGTGAGTTTGAGTGAACTCCGGGAGATGGTGATGGACAGAGAGGCCTGGCGTGCTGCAATTCATGGGGTTGCGAAGAGTCAGACATGACTGAGTGACTGAACTGAACTGAATCAGATACTATGATCTTTATTTTTTTGAATGTTCAGTTTTAAGTCAGCTTTTTCATTTTCCTCTTTCTTTCATCAAGAGGCTCTTTAGTTCCTCTATGCTTTCTGCCATAAGAGTGGTGTCATCTGCATATCTGAGGTTATTGATATTTCTCCCGGCAGTCTTGATTCCAGCTTGTGCTTCATCCAGCCTAGCATTTTGCATGATGTACTCTACATATAATTTAAATAAGCAGGGTGAGAATATACAATCTTGAAGTACTCCTTTCCCAATTTGGAGCCAGTCTGTTGTTCTATGTCCAGTTCTAATTGTTTTTTCCTGACCTGCATACAGATTTCTCAGGAGGCAGGTAAGGTGGTCTGTTATTCCCATCTCTTTCAGAATTTTTCAGTTTGTTGTGTTCCATGCAGTCAAAGTCTTTAGCATAGTCAGTGAAGCAGAAGTAGATGTTTTTCTGGAATTCTCTTGTTTTTCTTTGACTTATCGGAAGTTGGCAATTGTATCTCTGGTTCCTCTGCCTTTTCTAAATCCTTGAACATCTGGGAGTTCTCAGTTCATGTATCGTTGAAGGTTGGCTTGGAGAATTTTGAGCTTATTTTGCTAATGTGTGAAATGAGTGTGAGTGTGTGGTAGTTTGAACATTCTTTGGCATTGCCTTTCTTTGGGACTGGGATGAAAACTGACCTTTTAAGGTCAGTTACATATATATATATATAGATAGATAGATAGATAGATAGATAGATAGATAGGTAGATCCTGAGTTAATGTTTGAAAGAATAAACTAAATGGCACCTGTGATTCAATCACACATTTAAAGCACATTTTATCCTTTCATATAAGGACCTGATTTACCGCTATTGATGAAATTAACTTAATTTTAACACAGTTGTTCCCACTTTCCATGAAAATAAAAATCCGTGTAAAGCCTTTTAAACACACATGATAAGATTATACTAGAACTGATTAAAGTATATACAGGACTATCAATTATACTCAGAAATGTTCCTTAGAATCATCTGTACCTCTATGTTCTCTTTAATTAATTGTTACCATCTACAGGACATGTTGCCATGGGCTGTGTAAAAGTCATTTCAATCTTAAACATGCTTGGGCAGATAAGAGTATTATGACTGCTACTCACATCTAAATGGCTGAAGCAGAGCTTGCTTTCCCATAATAAATTTCCTGCTTTATAAGACAGTGCAGGTTAGTAGATGTAATATTTGGAAGAAGTAGTCATAGAAAACATCCAAAGGTGTGGAAACAGTTGCATTTTCTCTGGGGTCTCTTATAACTTTCAACTTGAATAATCATTTTTACAAAATCAACACACACAGTCATTGTGGTTGTGTTTTTTAGTCTTGTTCAGTTAGACTAAGCACCATAATGAGTTTTTTGTTCTTTGTGCTTTATGTTTATACTACCTGGCATAGTGCCTACTATGTGGTACATGTTGAATATTTGTCATGCCAAAAAGAATGTTACTGATACTTTCTCTTTGTCAGCTTTGTTAGCGCATTAATAAGTTTTCACTCCTCATAAATAACATAGACACAGACATATAATACACACACACACACAGAGAAAGACAGCACAGCCCATGATATGTGCTTGTTGACAACTGGCAACCTGTCATGAAGAAAGCATCTCACTGGAAGTAAGAAATCTTGCCTCATTGAAAGTACTCTACTAATTAGTCATATGTCCCAAGGCATCTCTCTTATATGGAGCACAAAATCCAGCAGTTCAGTTCCTTCACTCAGTCATGTCCAGCTCTTTGTGACAGTATGCCAGGCTTCACTGTCCATCGCCAACTCCCGAAGCTTGCTCAGACTCATGTCCATTGAATCGGTGTTACTATCCAACCATCTCATCCTCTGTCATCCCCTTCTCCCGCCTTCAGTCTTTTTCAGCATCAGGGTCTTTTCCAATGAGTCAGCTCTTCGCATCAGATGGCCAAGTATTTCAGCTTCAGCATCAGTCCTTCCAATGAACAACTGGTACTGATCTCTTTTAGGATGGTTGGATCTCCTTGAAGTTCAAGGGACTCTCAAGGGTTTTCTACAACACCACAGTTCAAAAGAATCAATTTTTCAGTGCTCAGCTTTCTCTATAGTCCAATTCTCACTGGGCTGGATGAAGCACAAGCTGGAATCAAGATTGCTGGGAGAAATATCAATAACCTCAGATATGCAGATGACACCACCCTTATGACGGAAAGTGAAGAAGAACTAAAGAGCCTCTTGATGAAAGTGAAAGAGANTCAGAATGGCCATCATCAAAACATCTACAAACAATAAATGCTGGAGAGGGTGTGGAGAAAAGGGAATGCTCTTGCAATGTTGGTGGGAATGTAAATTGATACAGCCACTATGGAAGAGAGTATGGAGATTTTTTAAAAAACTAGGAATAAAACCACCATATGACCCAACAATCCCACTTGTAGGCATATACCATGAGGAAACCAAAATGGAAGAAGACACATGTATCCTGTTGTTCATTTCAGCACTATTTACAACAGCTAGAACATGGAAGCAACCTAGATGTCAATCCAACAAATGAATGCATAAAGAAATTGTGGTACACATACACAATGGAATATTATTCAGCCATAAAAAGGAATACATTTGAGTCAGTTCTAATGAGGTGGGTGAACCTAGAACCTATTATACAGAGTGAAATAAGTCAGAAAAAGAAAGATAAATACCATATTCTAACGCATATATGTGGAATCTAGAAAAGTGGTACTGAAAAACTTATTTACACAGCAGCAATGGAGAAACAGACATAGAGAACAGACTTATGGACATGGGAAGAGGGGAGGAGAGGGTGAGATGTATGGAAAGAGTAACATGGAAACATACATTACCATATGTAAGACAGATAGCCAATGGGAATTTTCTATATGGCTCAGGAAACTCAAACAGGGGCTCTGTATCAACCTAGATGGGTGGGATGGGGACGGAGATGGGAGGGAGGTACAAAAGGGAGGGGATATATGCACACCTATGACTGATTCAAGCTGAGGTTTGACAGAAAACAACAAAATTCTGTGAAGCAATTGTCCTTCAATAAAAAATTTAATTAATTTAAAAAATCCTTTTCTAATAATTGCAAGATTACTGCCATATTTGACTCTGGTTCTGATGTTTGTTCAGCCTACTCAAACTGGGCTTTTTCCTGTTAGCATTCCCTGTTATTCTTTTGTTGAAGGTGAGCAAGATGTACCATGCAAAATGAACTGTGTTAAATAGGTCTTTAGTAAGGGTTTCACTGGTGGCTCAGACAGTAAAATATTCTGCCTGCAATGCAAGAATTCTGGGTTTGATCCTGTGTTTGATCTCCTGAGAAGGGACTGCCTATCCACTCCAGTATTCTTACCTGGAAAATTCCATGGACAGAGCCTGGTGGGCTACAGACCATGGGGTTGCAAAGAGTCGGACATGACTAAGGGACTAAGCATGCATACATACCCAATGTGTTGATAAAATGTGGAGGGAGAGGAAGTATTCTGTAGTCCTATGCTTCGTGGCAACCCACTCCAGTATTCTTGCCTGGAAAATCCCGTGGACGGAGGAACCTGGTAGGCTACAGTCCATGGGGTCGCGAAGAATTGGACACAACTGAGGAACTTCACTTCCACTTTCTTTCTATGATTAGGTCTCAGTCTTTTGGTGAGCCTGTGGACTGTGAATTTCACAGCTTCTCAGTTTTCCTCCTCTCTACCTTCCTTAGACAGGATAGGATAGCTGAGCAGGCTGGAGTTGGGTTTTTCCCCCAGGTTAGTTAGCCTCTGATAATACCCCAGCAGATAAGGCTTTGGATAAGTTTCTCTTCAGGGAAGAACTTGTTGAAAAAGACAGCATGCTCCATGTTTCAAAATTGTTTTTTTCCCCCTCTCCCTGCCAAAAGCATGAGGGGATTTTTCTCTGATAGATACTAATTGGTAAAACCTCCAAGAGGTAAAACTCACCCATGACTGTCCTCCTAGAGTTTTTAGCTTACCCACATTGTATGTTAGTCTCTCAGTCATGTCCGACTCTTTGCAACCCCTGTAACTGTTTGCAACTGACAGTAGCCTGCCAGTCTCCTCTGTCCATGGAATTTTCCAGGCAAGAATACTGGAGGGGGTTGCCATTCCCTTCTCCAGGAGATCTTTGTAACCCAGGGACTGAACCTGGGTATCCTGCATTGAAGGCAGATTCTTTACCATCTGAGCCAACAGGGAGTCCCCTGTCCATATTGAGCCTCCAGCAATTCAGTAACACAAGTTTAGGTTCTCTCACCCCCAACACTGACCTCCACAGATATTTCTGTGCATGGATTTCTGCACTGGTTGTGTTTCTCTTTACCTACTTATTAGTCTTTCAAATTTGGGATGCAGTGGTGCGCTCTATGTTCTCACTTCTATATTGGATCTAAGAAAAGTCATTTCTTTTTCAGTTTATTCAGTTTTTCACTCATTGTTAGTTCATTAAGTGTAGACTTTTAAGTTACTTACATGCCAGACCAAAAACCCCAACCTTTAAATTTTGCAAGCAATTATATACAGTTTCAGAAAGTTATCTAGTTTTAAGGCTTCAAAGTATGAAAGTATTTGGAGACATCTTACACAGTTAAGACTTTTTATTTTGGGAGGCTCCAAAATCACTGCAGATGGTGACTGCAGCCATGAAATTAGAAGATGCTTACTCCNCATCTCCATGGAAAAGAAATGCAAAAAAGCAAAATGGCTGCCTAGGGAGGCCTTACCAATAGCTGTGAAAAGAAGAGAGGTGAAAAAGCAAAGGAGAAAAGGAAAGATATTCCCATCTGAATGCAGAGTTCCAAAGAATACCAAGAAGAGATAAGAAAGCCTTCCTCAGTGATCAATGCAAAGAAATAGAGGAAAAGAACAGAATGGGAAAGACTGGAGATCTCTTCAAGAAAATCAGAGACACCAAGGGAACATTTCATGCAAAGATGGGCTCAATAAAGGACAGAAATGGTATGGACCTAACAGAAGCAGAAGATATTAAGAAGAGGTGGCAAGAATACACGGAAGAACTGTACAAAAAAGATCTTCATGACCCAGATAATCATGATGATGTGATCACTAATCTAGAGCCAGACATCTTGGAATGTGAAGTTTGGAAAGCATCACTACGAACAAAGCTAGTGGAGGTGATGGAATTCCAGTTGAGCTGTTTCGGATCCTGAAAGATGATGCTTTGAAAGTGCTCTACTCAATATGCAAGCAAATTTGGAAAACTCAGCAGTGGCCACAGGACTGGAAAAGGTCAGTTTTCATTCCAAACTACTGTACAATCATGGTCATTTCACATACTAGCAAGGTTATGCTCAAAATCTTTCAAGCGAGGCTTCAAAAATATGTGAACTAAGAAATTCCAGATGTACAAGCTGGGATTCAAAGAGGCTGAGGTCAAATTGCCAACATTCAGTGGATCATTCAGAAAGCAAGGGAGTTCCCCCAAAACATCTACTTCTGCTTCATTGACTACACAAAAGCCTATGCCTGTGTGGATCACAAAAAACTGGAAAATTCTTAAAGAGATGGGAGTACCAGACCACCTCACCTGTCTCCTGAGAAACCTGTATGAGAGTCAAGATGCAACAGTTGGAACCAAACATGGAACAACTGACTGGTTCAAAATTGGGAAAGATTGTGTATCGTCATCAAGTTTATTTAGCTTATTTGCGGAGTAAATCATGTGAAATGCCAGGCTGGATGAATCACAAGCTGGAATCAAGATTGCTAGGAGAAATACTAACAATCTCAGATATGTGGATGATACCACTCTAAAGGCAGAAAGTGAAGAGGAACTAAAGAGCCTCTTGATGAGGGTCAAAGAGAAGAATGAAAAAGCTAGCTTGAAACTCAACATTCAAAAAAAAAAACACTAAGATCATGGCATCTGGTACAATCACTTCATGGTAAAGACAGGGGGAAAAGTGGAAGCAGTGACAGATTTTATTTTCGTTGGCTCCCAAATCACTGCAGATGGTGACTCCAGACATGAATTTAAAAGATGCTTGCTCCTTGGAAGGAAAGCTTTGACAAACCTACACAGAGTATTAAAAAGCAGAGACATCACTTTGCTGACAAGGTCCATATAGTTGAAGCTATGGTTTTTCCAATAGTCATGTACAAATGTGAAAGCTGGACCATAGAGAAGGCTGTGCACTGAAGAACTGATGCTTTCTAATCGTGGTGCTGGAGAAGACTACTGAGAGTCCCTGGGACTGCAAAGAGATCAAGCCAGTCAACACGAAAGGAAATCAACCCTGAATATTCACTGGAAGGACTGATGCTGAAGCTCCAATACTTTAGCTGCCTAATGTAACAACCCAACTCACTGGAAAAGACCCTGATGCTGGGAAAGACTGAGGGCAAGAGGAGAAGAGGGTAGCAGAGGATGAGATGGTTAGATAGCATCACCAACTCAATAGACATCAATTTGAGCAAACTCTGGGAGATAGTGGAGGACAGATGAGTCTGGCATGCTGTAGTCCATGGGTCACAAAGAGTTGGACACGATTTAGGGACTTTGTTGAAAAACAACAAAGCAAGACAGTGAGCACAGTGTGGTCACTGCTCTTCTACAGACCATCCTATTCCCATTGTATGCCATCCAATAGTGCCATTGATGAAGTTAATTCCTTCAGAACTTATTCTGCTCTATTGTTTGGGCTCTTCTTTTTTTTACTGTTAATTTTTTAGTAGCTGGATTTACAAGTTTCTTGGCAACAGTAGAATCTGAATCCATTTTTACCTCAAAGACTGCCATTTGTAAGCAAATTCTCCTCGGTGGTTTGGTTACTTTTCTGAGGTAAGCAATATGATTTTAAAAAATGTGTTAATGGTAAGTATTACTTTTTCTTTTGTCCTGAAAAAAATCTATTGCTTTAACAGAGTGGCAGGTCACTGAAATTTACTTAAAAATGAAACAAAAGGTCTGAAGGCTTTGTGCTTTTATGAAAAATTTTGTAACAGAGAAGCAGTGGCATTAGGGTAAACAGATTGTGTTTCCTATATAATCTGTATTCATATATCTACTTTTCAGTCAAAAGTTTCTTTTATCAAGGCCAGTATGAAATCATCAATATCAATAGTAAGTTCCCTTGCATTTTCTATGCTAGCATTAGAATTCTCTCAATTATGTTTACACTGATGTTGAACTAGTTTCAACCTGATTTACTGATTTACAGTATTTTTAAATATGTATTTTTATTTTATTTTTGGCTGAATTGGGCCTTTGTTATGGCACATGGGATATCTGGTGTGGCATGCAAGATCTTTCATTGCAGCACATGTGCTTCTCTCTATCTGTGCTGTGTGGACTCCAGAGTCTGTGGGCTTCGTAGTTGCAGCATGTGGAAACTTTAATTCCCTGACCAAGGATCAAACCTGTGTTCTCTGCATTGAAAGGCAGATTCTTCACCAATGGACCACCAGGGAAGTCTCCTGATTTATAGTATTCATTTATAGTATTTTCATCATTATCTTTATGCTTCAATGAACCACATGTAAGCCATGAAAAATTCTGGTGAACTAAGAATATAACTAATTTAAGCAAGAAAATATGAACCTAAATTTAACAGTAACACATGAATGACATGAAAGTACAGAAGCTGAAATCAACTGCTGCAGTCAAATGAGTGTTTGTCAAGACTAAACAACCAATGCAATCCTTGTAATACACAAGGAATCTAATAAATTGTAAAAGATACGATGAATCAAACAGGATTTTGAGGGATACTGCAATTTATCTTACATTTCAAAACATGAAATAAACATGAACAAAACTGACTATGTTGCTTGTTCAAACTAGCTGCTTGTAATCCTTGATAGATGGCTGAGTACACCAGTAATCTGGGAAACTCAGTGAAAAACATTGCCTTAGAGATTAGAACTATACCTGGCATGTAGCACAAACTTGAAGAATGACTACTATTATTACCTTATTTCTTATCTCTTCTACCTGCATCTTAGCTTGCATTGGCAGTATGCAAGAGCCCTTCTGTGTGCTCCATGTCAAGCTGCCTACACAGCATGCCTAGCTCGCCCTGGATAGGTGCTCCTGAGGCTTCATCTACCTGACAGCTTCACAGACTTATTGGAAAAGCTGGGCGGTTAAGTCCAAGGACCCTGTCTGTCTTGCTACAGCTGTGTTACTGGTGCCCTAAATCTGGTGCATAGAAAAAGAATATGAAATGAATATACAAGCAAGATGACACAAAACATCATCTGCTGTGATTGGGGACTAACTATGTAGAAAAGTCACTGGATGAAAAACCCCTTTAAAGTATTTATGTACCCCAAAAAAGAGCACCTAAATATTTGGTTGGCCAACCCAATACATAAAACAAATATTAACAGACCTAAAGGAAGAAATAGATAGCAACATAATAATACACTACTTTATTAGTAGATATTTTTGTTAATGGTAGTGATTTGGTTTTCTAAGTGTTTACTGAGCATCTATGAAAGATACAGCTCCTCACTAGAGAAAGCACTAGTTTAAAGGGAGATCAGTGGCTCAGCTGGTAAAGTGTCTGCCTGCAATGCAGGGAGACCCAAGTTTGATCCCTGAGTCAGGAAGATCCCCTGGAGAAGGCAATGGCACTCCACTCCAGTACTCTTGCCTGAAAAATCCCATGGACAGAGGAGCCTGGGGGGCTACACCCCATGGGGTTGCAAACAGTCGGACACGACTGAGCAACTTTACTTCACTTTCACTTCACTTCACTAGAGCAAAGTACCTCTCTGTCCCCAGTACTGAGCCCAGTGCTGTATCTTTCATAGATGCTCAGTAAACAGAACAATTAATGATATAAAAGGTTAGTTCATTCTGAGCCACTGAAGAATGAGTCATTAATGTATAGTTTGTGCTTGGTTCTATTTAATAAAAGCTTTATAATATAGGCATTTCTGGTTGTACTAATACAATGGAATCATTGAAGTGATGAATGTAAGTGAACCAAAGTTAAGTTTAAATAAATTCAGGCCTAGGAAGTCATCCTTCAAATCTGCTCACAAATTCCATTTTAACTGTATGCTTAAGCCTTATTTGAAACTTTTAAAGAAGTAAAGCCAAATTTACAATTACAAGAGACAGTGTTTCTTATCACTTACTCAGCAGATACCAAATCATGATCTATGCGTAGTCAAGAGAAGATTTTAAACTTAGAAAAGCTTTTCTTAGGAATTCTACTTATGACCTGAAAGATAACTTTCATGAAGATACACTAAAAACAGGAGAAACCCTTATCTCTTGCAGTTAAATTTCAATAAAAAATTTCAATTATATGGAGTCTTAGACATTTCCTGTAACCTTCATATTAAATTTTGTGCTCAGTATTAAAGGAATTAAAGTCAATTTCCTTACCAATGAATTAAGAGGAACACAAATTAAGATGAAAGAATGAACTGGGACTATGCATGCAAATTACATTCATATTATTATACAACATAATCTGTAAATCTAGTACTAATGAGACTCAAGATTTAAATGGCTGAAGAATGCATTTAGTGCATTATTGTCAATCAATGCCTCTATTCCCGGATAAATGTAATCTTGAATGGCAACACACCAATTATTACAAATTCCTAACTAAGTACAGTACTTCATAATTTCAAAATGTCAGTGTCAATTTATAAAGCAACAGATAAACATCTTTCTACCATATATCCAATTACCTTTCGCTCAGAGTAAATAAAACACTATTAGGAAAAATTACAAGCAAAATTTTTACAGCAACAAAAGGAACCTATTGAGTATTAAAATTCTAGTTATAGCACTCTTAACTTTCATATTTGTTAATGTGGATACATTAGGTTTTATACCACTGTAATTAAGTATTATTTTTTCAAGTCACACTATTTTATATAAGTTCTTTCAATAATTTATTTACTTAGTCATTTAACAAACATTTTCTAAGTGCCTACTAATGACTGAACTGAACTGAACTGAACTGAACTGAATACTGTGAGAAGTTTGTTACTGTTTGGTTGCTAAGTCGAGTCCATCTCTTTTGTGACCCTCATGGACTGTAGGCCACTAGGCTCCTCTGTGGGATTTACCACAGAGGAAATGGGAATTTCTGAGGCAAGAATATCGAAATGGGTTGCCATTTCCTTCTCCAGGGGATATTCCAGGCTCAGGGATCAAACCCATGTCTTCTGTACTGGCAGGCGGGTTCTTTTACCACTGAGCCACCAGGGAAGCCCAAACTGTTACAAGACAGAGTTACAATAAGAATATGATATAACCCTTGCTTTTAAACTCAAGTCTAACAGAAGACAGAGACAAATAAATAAAGTTAAATACAATATTAAAGATTATACTGAAATTGTTTACATGTTTCCCATTTGTAATAGCCAAAGGGTATTGTACTGAAAACACTCATTATACCTGGAAATTTTACATTATTGCTCAAAAATCAAACTCTCCTTTATTTGTTCTATGTAAATCTTTCTTTAAAAGTTAAAAATGAAGAAAAAATTAAAAAGAATAATTTGATAGATATATGAATTTAGCATCTCAAATTAATAGATGATAATATTTGTTTCATATTTTATCTTTAGATTGCTTTCCAAATCCAGAAATTTCTTGACTGATAAAGCACTAATAATTACTTGAGATTAACATAGATCCTACTCGCTGTGTGACCTTGGGTAAATCAACATTTTTGATTCTCAGTTTTCTCATCTGAAAACTCGAGATGACAGTACCAATCTGTGTTGAATTATGTTCCATTTGCTCATTCAGTTCCTGATGTCTCAGATGTTAAAGAATCTGCCTACTGTTCAGGAGGCCCAGGTTCAATCCTTGGGCCGGAAAGATCCCCTGGAGAAAGGAATGGCAAGCCACTCCAGTATTCTTGCCTGAAGAATTCCATGGACAGAGGAGCCTGATGGACTACTGTTCATGGGGTCGCAAAAAGTAGGACAAGACTGAGCAACTAACACTTTCACTTTCCTTTCACCCATGTTCTACCTGAGCTTCCCTGATAGCTCAGTTGGTAAAGAATCTCCCTGCAGTGCAGGAGACCCTGGTCAACTCCTGGTTCGGAAGATCCCCTGGAGAAGGGACAAGCTACTCACTCCAGTATTCTTGGGATTCCCCTTCTGGTTCAGCTGGTAAAAAAATCCAACTGCAATGTGGGAGATCCGGGTTTGAACCCTTAGTTGGGAAGATGCCCTGGAGAAGGGAAAGGCTACCCACTCCAGTATTCTGGCCTAGAGAATTACCTGGACTGTATAGTTCATGGGGTCACAAAGAGTCACACACGCCTGAGCAACTTTCACTTTCACGCTCTACCTAGCTTTTTGCCCAGGGAGGTTCTCTTGCCTGCCTTTCAGTTGCTAGTTGGGTTAGGTCAATAGAAGGTACTAGCAGGAGATTATAACTATAAAAGGGAAGGGAAGCTATTCCTTAGTTTCCTCCTTACCAGCTCAAAAGGGCTGGCCCTGAAAGAAGCAATCATCTCCACATACTACCTTTTCCTAGGCCTTCAGGCCTAAGGGTGGCAATGGCTCCCTTTAGCCCTAGGGTATACTATCCATTGATGACTCCTATAAACTCTGCCCATATCTGTATAAAGAATTGCCTTATTAAACTCTTCTCAATAATCTAGTTTGAAAGCATCACCTGTTCAGAGTTCAGCCAGAACTCTGAATTGTACGCAACCTTGTGGGGTAGTTTTAAGAATCACATGAGATGATAAATGAAATGTGCTTTGAATAGTGCCAAGTATTAATACATTATTTTGGTCATGAAGATCTTTTTTGTACAGTTCTTCTGTGTATTCTTGCCACCTCTTAATATCTTC
>SJYV01018942.1:0-15669 GCA_006410875.1 Neotragus pygmaeus
AGAGGTCAGGGTGCCTCCTTTCCACCCTACCTGGTTGCCAGTCTCCCCAGACAGGGGTAGCCTAAAGAAATCCACACAAAGCCACGTCGGTATTAAACTCGTGAAAACGAAAAACAAAGAAAAATTCTGAAACTAGGTCAGATGCAGTGGAGCTGATTTACAGAGTTAATAATAACCCCGCCGTGCACACACCCTTCATTAACATGCTGTTTTTGCCAGGTTTTGGGTATCAGAATCATGCTGGTTGCATAAAAGGAATTTGGAAGCTTTCCTTATTACTCTACCCATTGAAATGCTTTAAATAACATTGGCGTTATCATATCTCTATGGTTTTGGTTGGACCTGGTGATATTTTTCTTTTCTTTTTTTCCCCCTCCCTTTTTAACAGCGTCTTTATTAAGCTGTTCCTGTGAAACCATCAGCACAAGCAACAGGACAGTCCTGTGCCCCCCAAACGTTTCCCTGCGACCCTCTGCAGTCCAGCTTCCCCCCAACCCTGCCCCCAGGCAACCCTGACCTGCTTTATGCTAGTCTAAATTAGTCTGCATGAGTTTGAATAAACTCCGGGAGTTGGTGAAGGACAAGGAGGCCCGGCGTGCTGCAGCCCTTGGGGGCGCAGAGTCGGACACAGCTGAGCGCTGGGACAGCAAGACGCTCAGGTACAAGGCTGAGGTTGGGTCATACGGTAGGTGTATGTTTAACGTTTTAGGAAACTGCCAGAGTGTTTTCCAAAGGGGCCGCTTCGCGTTGCACCCCCATCAGCAGCACACAGGCGTTCCCGTTGCTCCACGCCGTCTCCAGCGCTACGTGCGGCCGGTCCTCCTCCGACTCTGAGTGGTTGCGGTTTGACAGCTCGCTGCTGCTTCTCCTGTCTTAGGCTGGGGTGCCTAACTTGGTACTGCTGTTTCCTTGCAGAGTGGGGCGGGGANCTCCACGCCGTCTCCAGCGCTACGTGCGGCGGGTCCTCCTCCGACTCTGAGTGGTTGCGGTTTGACAGCTCGCTGCTGCTTCTCCTGTCTTAGGCTGGGGTGCCTAACTTGGTACTGCTGTTTCCTTGCAGAGTGGGGCGGGGAGTACGGACAGGGAGACTGGGAGAGAAGCAGGACGGAGGGAAAGCAAGCACAAGGTCCGCTGCTGAGCTGCTCAGAGGTGTGAGAGAGCAGGGGTCACCGAGCCGCAGGAAGCCCTCAGGGCAGCTGACGGGAGCCACAGCTCCTGGGAGGCCGGAGCGAGCGAGAGACGACGGCGGAGGAACTGATCACGGGGCCTCTTCCACCGCCAGTCTCTCACAGGTCCATATTTACCCCCGCAGCCAGAACCCCCCTGAAAGTGCGTGCCCGCTTCGGACGACTGCTGGGGAAGCCAGAAGCACCACCCCAGGGTCCAGTGCTTCCTCTGAGTCTGTAAGCTAGAGCCTCCGTGCGTGCAGTAGGGCTGGACCAGGGCGTGTGGTTCCCCCTTAATTAACGGAACCGTGATGATGATGATGGTGATGGGACTGGTGGTGGTCCGAGCTTAGACCACTGCTGGGAACACAAGAGCAGGCAGCTACCCCGACCCCTGCCCTGCAGGAGCTCACGGCGCGACACGGCCCGAGGGAGAAGAACAATAAACCACTGCTCCCGATGACCTCTAGGGAAGGAATGGCAGCCCACTGCAGTGCCCTTGCCTGGAGAATCCCAGGGACAGAGGAGCCTGGTAGGCTACAGTCCATGGGGTCGCAAAGAGTCGGACACGGCTGAGCGACTCCACTCCCGCAGTCCCCCGAGAAGGGCCGTTAGCGGCTTCTCAGCGGGGCGTGATGGGAGCAGGGAAGACCCTTTGGGGAGCAGGAGGGTCAGAGGGCGGCACCGTGAGGGAGGGACGCAGAGCGACTCGTCCGGCCCTCCTCACCTCCCAGCACTGCTGAGGCTCCACAGGGCCGGCATGGCTGCCTGTGCCCGCCGAGTCTCCCTCCCGGCTCGCACGCCGCACCCCCACGCGGGGTTCTCGTGGTTCCTCGGATGCGCCCCGGCCCACCTGTCTCCCCGCCGCACACACTGCCCTCTCGCTTGCCCTCCCTCCCCGTGCCATGCGTGCTCCTCCTTCCGATCTCTGTACCCCAGCTGCCCCTGACCCCAGGTCACCCCGATCACCTGCCCAAAGACCCCGCACTTCTGTCCCTCAGCAGATGCTTGGTCCGTCCCGACGCGTGTAATGCACGAGCGATGACCTGGGGGCGCCCATCTCCTCCACCAGCCTGTGAGCTCCGCTGGGTCTGGCAGGTTCATCACTGTGCCCCAGGGCGTGGCCCAAGTGCCTGGGAGTACCAGGCCTGGATAGGGCACAGCCCAAGTGCCTGGGAGTACCAGGCCTGAATAGGAGAGCTGTAAAATGAACAGATGCCCGAGAGAAAAAAAACTCTCTGGGGCAGAGTATCCAAAACCTCTCCATCCTGAAGTGACAGGGAGGAGAGAGAGGTCACCATCTTCCTTAGAACTCTTCCTTTGGGGACAAATTGGTCCCGCCCTGGAAGCCCCCAGGACTCTAGCCTGAGGACACATTTAATTCAACTGACAGATAATCCATCCCACCAGCCCTGGTGGCTGAGCGGAAGGTTTGTAAGGAGAGACCGACACTGACGTGGAACACTGAGTTCCCAGCCTTAGAGGACACGGACTTCTCTGCAGGGTTTTCATCATCCATGTGAGCAAGGAATGCTTCCCGCAAGCCTTGCTTTGTAAACAAGTCCGAGATCAGAGGCAAACAAACAGCCCCTGTGTGGACATCTGACATCTGGAAGGCTTCATCTGGGCAGCCCCAGGAAGACTGCACGGAGAAGCACCAGAGGGCTGGAAGCAGCCAGCACCCCTGTGGCCTTATTCTATTGCCCCGAGTAGGGCAGTCACTGACATCCCTCGCCTCCCTCTCCTGGAAGCTCTCCTCTCACATGGAGCTCCTGGCGTACCCAGAGCTGTCTGTGGGCTCCTGTGTCCGTCTGTCTCCCACTGGTGCTACTCACAAGTTCAGCGAGGGCAAGGGCAGAGCTGCTCACCCACTGTTTTCCCCTGGAGCTCAGAGCTTGGCACAGAGTTGGCTCCATCGGTGTCTGCTGATCGGATACGCAAAGGGGAAACACCGCGCTCTAAGTGCAAATGGAGAGGGTGAAGAGGCTGAGAACGGGCTCTTGTACCAGAAAGGGAAAGCTGAAAGCCTCGTAGGGAGACGGAGTGGAGGCTGGTGGGATTGTGAACCTCTGGATCAAGTCATACCTGAAGCCTTTGTCATCACTGGGGTTTTCAGCCATTTGTATCAGAATATTTCCTTTGTCCTTTAACCCAGGTCCACACAAAGACTTTTACATATAAGTTCATAGCATCTTTATTCATAATAACTAAAAACTGGAAATAACCCAAGTGTCCATCAACAGGTGAATGAATAAACCCATAGAGATATACCCACGCAACAACTTTATCTGACGGACTGCTACTCGGCAACTCAGGAATAGAAGGAGCAATCTGTGGATACACGCAACAATACTGAAGAATTGCGTAAACATAGTGCTGGGCTTGATAAGCCAGATTCAAAGGGTTACATGTTGTGTGATTTCATTTAAAGGAATCTGTAGAATGGCTTAGCAAAACGGTGATGAAAGGACTCAGATCAGTGGTTGCTTTGGTGAAGGTGGGAGCTGACTGGAAAAGGACGTGAAGGGACTTTCTGAGGAGCTGGAAATGTTCTAGATCTTCATCTGTTGGTAGTTACACGCATGTACACATATGTAAGAACCAGGAAGCTGTATATTGAAAATATATTCATTTTACTGTGTGTAAATTATACCTTAAATTTTCTTATGAAGATTGGATTAGAGTCTTTCTGAAATCTTTCTAATTCTCTTGAGTTTAGGGATTTCGGGGCAGAGTACAGCTAATTACTTATTTCTCTGGGCTCCTTTGGAGGCAGGGCCCTGTAGCTAGAAAGACAGAGACGCAGAGAGACAGAGACAGACAGAGACCCAGAGAGACAAGGGCAGAGACCCAGAGACAGAGATAGAGACCCAGAGGGACAGACGAGGGGGCACAGGTCGCAGCCTGCTGTGCCCCCGCTGGGCTCTGGGCTCCCTATAAGGGTCGCCTGGGCGCCGCGCTTGTCCCTGGGCCTCCCCGGCCTCCTGCCGCGCCCGCCCTCTGCAGGTGGCCCTCCTGCACAGCCCAGAAGGGGCCCCGTGCTCTGTGCTCACTCCTTCCATGCCTGTCGGCCGCCCCCAAGCACCGGGAGCATCCGGAGGCCAGCAACTCCTCACCAGGCTCATCGTCCAGACGCCGCACTTGGCCCTGGCGGGCCTGAGTCAGTTGGTTGCGTCCATTTGTTAGTTCATTTCTCCTGCCAGGAAGCATCCAAGGCAGCCCCACCCTCTGGCTATGCCTGGGATGATGCCCCCAGCCCAGGTCCCCCTAGCTGGGGCTGGGGGACACTAGTGTGGGTGCCATCTGCCCCTCTGGGCACTGTGCCGTCACACAGGACAGGCACAGCGCTGAAGCCAGGAAGCCCAGGTCGGAAACTGAAGGAGAGGAACCCTGTGTGCCAACCGAAGCACGTGGGCCTCGCACAGGAAAAGCAGTCTGCCGTGGACCCCGAGGCCTCTGGAGACCGGAGTTCACAGGGTTCAGAGTGAACCGAGCAAAGGTGTGGGAGGACCAGGGCCTGGCGTGCCGGAGAGACCGGGCGTGGGCCTGGTATGTGTGTTACACAATTTTCCAGGGGGTGTTGAACTTGGGCCAAGTGACCAAAACCAGGCTCCTCTTGCCTCCGCCTTCCCTGCAGGCGCGCAGATGGCCCGGGGTCCCAGCTGCGTGGATTAAGTCCTAAGTCATCACAGAAGAAGTGGTATGCCAGTCTCAGGGACGGCAGCAAGTCTGGGCTGCGCTAGGCCTTCTCTCATCCCCTGCCAAGACAGCTTCTCTTGAGGAGAGCCCTAACCACGGGCTGGCCGCGCCTCGGTTCAGTGTCTGGGGTGGCGAAGCCCACGGCCTCTCCAGGGGCCCTGAGCTCAGGGACTTTTCCATCGCTGAGTTCCCAGACACCAGCCTGAAGCCCTAGGCCTTCAGGAATGTGTTTTGCCTGCGTCCCGGGGGTGGGGCTCGTGAGGTCTGAGTTCCCTTCCGCTCCCTCAGGATGGGATGTGGTCCTGAGTGTGGGTGGAGGAATTCGCCAGTGAGGTTCTTATTTGCATGTTTGTCCAGCCTCAGGCAAGAAGGCAGGCCAGGACTCAGCGTCCTTTCAACAGGAGCTGCGCTGGGGGTCACGGTCGGCAGGGAGGGGCTTCTCTGGAGAAGGGGGGAGGGAACAGGGCTGTTTCTGCTTCTCCCACCTGTCTGTGTTTTCCAGNGGGACTTTTCCATCGCTGAGTTCCCAGACACCAGCCTGAAGCCCTAGGCCTTCAGGAATGTGTTTTGCCTGCGTCCCGGGGGTGGGGCTCGTGAGGTCTGAGTTCCCTTCCGCTCCCTCAGGATGGGATGTGGTCCTGAGTGTGGGTGGAGGAATTCGCCAGTGAGGTTCTTATTTGCATGTTTGTCCAGCCTCAGGCAAGAAGGCAGGCCAGGACTCAGCGTCCTTTCAACAGGAGCTGCGCTGGGGGTCACGGTCGGCAGGGAGGGGCTTCTCTGGAGAAGGGGGGAGGGAACAGGGCTGTTTCTGCTTCTCCCACCTGTCTGTGTTTTCCAGGCCTCTGCGTGAACAGCTGTCTCGGGGGTAGATAAACTCTTGTTTCTGAGTGGTCTGGTCCACCATCACTTGGAGCCTCTCCCAGCTTGGCGACTGAGGGACCTCTGAGCCCCAAACCCACCAGTCCTGTGAAGGAAATCACAGCTTTCCCCACTTCTCAAAAACAAAGGACAAGAATGGATCGCATGGCTTCTCGGGGGTTGAGGGTAATCGGGGTGATCTGATTATCACCCCCTCCCTAGGCTGCAGAGGGCGAAATCCGAGTTTACACCGGAACCTGCCCGAGCCTGCCCAGGTTCCGGGTCTGTATCCTAGCATCCGCCTGCCCTGGCACCCTCTGCCCCTCAGCTGTGTCCTCCCCCTGCAGCGCCAGCTGCAATGGCCGGTCCTGGCACGCAGGGGGCTCTGGGTGCACCCGGACCTGCCGATGGGTGTGTGATCACATCAAAAGATGGGACGACCGGAGCGCAGAGTTTGCACAGCGGGGCCCTGGGCCTGCACTCTCAGCTGGGCCCTGTCGCTGGTGGCTGTGTGTTTCTGTGTGTAGGGACGTGTGTGTGTGCTGGAGCGTGTGTTGGTATGTCTGTTGGGGTGTGTATGTGTGTGTGTGTGAGGAGTATATGAGCTACTGCATGTCAGGCCCTGGACGTGGAACAGATTAAGTTCTCAATAAATGTGGCTCATTATGGAGGCCTGGGCCTTCTGCGTTTTTTTCCCACCTTGTTTTCTTTACTGAGGTGCAGCATTCAGTACAGGCACAGTCTTAGCTGTAGAGAGTCACCAGTGTTTGCCCGGGAATGCATGCGCATGGGCTTCCCTGGTGGCTCAGGCGATGGAGAATCTACCTGCAAGGCAGGAGGCCCAGGTTTGATCCCCGGGTCGAGAAGATCCCCTGGAGGAGGAAATGGCAACCCACTCCAGTATTCTTGCCTGGAGAATCCCATGGACGGAGGAGCCTGGCGGGCTACAGTCCACGGGGCTGCAGAGACTCAAATATGACTGAGCAACTAACACGCACACACGCACACACACTCACACACACACGCACGCACACATGCACACACGCTCGCACACACAAACTCACGCACACGCACGTGCGCGCACACACGTGCGCGCGCGCACACACATACACGCTCACACGTGCACACACACACTCACACGTGCACATAGCCACCACTCCCACCAAGGTGTGGGGCTCCCCCAGCTCCCAGACGCCCCCCAGCACCGCCTCCCCGCCTCCCTGGCTCGGTCCTCACAGGTGGGGTGAGCCTGGCTCCCCAGGGCACCTGAGGGGAGTCCCTCGCCTGCGCCGTCCTGGGTCTGGCGTCTTCAGGGCAGCGTACGTCGCCAGTGAAATTCGCCCCCGGGATGTTGAGAACAGCTTTTCCCTGTCGCGTGCGGTTGGGGGTTGCCACCAGGGACTCACCCCTTCTCTCGCGGGGGGCCCTTTGGAGGGTCGCCAGGCCGGGCCGCCCGGAGCAAAGCTTCTGTGAACAAGGCTTTTGCGGCCACAGCGCTGGTTCCGGAGGGACGTCCGCGGGGGAGAGTGTGCCGGCCACGGGGCGTTTCTGCACCCGTGGCTCTCAGCAGACGCCGGCAGACCGTGGTCCGAAGGGGCAGTAAATTTCGAGCCAGACGGTACTTCCTGAGCGTTCCGGCGGCTCTGAGTCCACGCGCTCCGCAAGCCGGGGCTGTGATGGAGTCTGAGCTGCCAGGCGTCTGGGGGGCCGAACGGGCCGAGGGAGAAGCTGGTGGGCGCCGCAGGCCGACTCGGCCCCATCAGCCGGCAGGGAGCCCCGGGGCGACCCTCCCGTCCCAGCGGCCTCGCTGCAGCGCCGGGTGCGGCCGCTCTGCCAGGGCCCTGGCCTCAGCCGGGGTGGCCCTCTGGAGCCGAGGCAGAGGCGCGGGGCGCTTCCCGGAAGGGAGACTCGCGGGTGCACCGCACGCGCTAGCCGGCGGGCGCCGGCGGGGCCCGGGGATGGCGCGCTTCTGAGACTCACCCAGCCCAGCCGTGAGGCCCTGACGCGCCTCGGCCTCCTGTCGCTCGAGTGTCCTCTTCCTTGGGGTGGCTGTGCAAGGCTTTACTCATGTTTGAAACTGGGCTGTTCTCCAGTTTCTTACTAATTTATAAAAGTTCTTTGTATAGTCTAGATGTGAGTTCTTATTCGCAGATATACTGCAAGCATCTTCTCTCAACCTGTTTTAAGGAATTTTTGCATACCTCAGCATCATGAAGATATTCTTTTTTTTCTGGGAGAATTATCATTTTACTGTAGGCTAAATTAGTATTCGTGTGTGGCATGAGGAAGGTTCATTTTTTTTCCCCGTGTGGTTATATCCAACTGAGCTAATACTACTTACTAAGAAGACCCTTTCCCGCACTGGATCGTTGTGCAGCTTTGTTGTGAGTCCACTGACGGAATGTGTCGGCTGCCCTCACGCTCCTTCCGGCTCGTGTCTGGTCCCTTTGAGTGCTGTGCCATCCCGCCCTGTCTTACCTACTGTGGGTTTATCAGAACTCTGACATCTGGTGGTATAAGTCCTCCAGCTTCATGTTTTTGTTTTTTTGAGATTAGTCTGACCTGCTGTAGAGCCTTTGAATGTCCATATAAACTTTAAAAGTGTCATGCCAATTTCCTCAAAAACGCCTGCTGGGATACTGACCGGGTAGTCACTGAACACAGATCTTCCTCACTTTAAACTGAAATTGCCTCCTGATAACCCATTGCTGACAATAAGGTTAAGTTGAAAATGCATTTAATACAGCTAACCTACACTTGATGCTTTTGAACTGTGGTGTTGGAGGAGACTCTTGGGGGTCCCTTGGACAGCAAAGATCCAACCAGTCCATCCTAAAGGAAATCGGTCCTGAATATTCATTGGAAGGACTGATGCTGAAGCTGAAACTCCAGTACTTTGGCCACCTGATGCAGAGAACTGACTCATTGGAAAAGACCCTGATGCTGGGAAAGATTGAAGGCAGGAGGAGAAGGGGACGACAGAGGTTGAGATGGTTGGATGGCATCACTGACTCGATGGACGTGAGTTTGAGTGAACTCCAGGAGTTGGTGATGGACAGGGAGGCCTGGTGGGCTACAGTCCATGGGGTCGAAAAGAATCAGACACGATTGAGCGACTGAACTGAACTGAACCTACTGAATAGCATCATGTAGCCTAGCCTACTGTACACAGGCTCAGAACACTTACATTAGCCTGCAGTTGGGCAAAGTCATCACACAGAGCCTGTTTTATGATAATATTTCGTGTGATTTATTGAATACTACACTGAAAGCGAAGAACACAACAGTGGTGAGTGTATGGGTTGTTCGCCCTTCTGACCGCGGGGCTCACCAGGGGCTGTAGCTGCCACTGCCCAGCATCACGAGAGAGGATCGTAACCAGGTCAGACTAGCCTGCAAAGAGATCAAAATTCAGGTTTCTACTGAATGTGTATTGCTTTCACAGCATTGTAAAACTCAGCATTAAAAAACTAAGATCATGGCATTTGGTCCAATCACTTCATGGAAACTAGAAGGGGGTAAAAGTGGAAGCAGTGACAGATTTTATTTTCTTGGGCTCCAAAATCACTGTGGACGGTGCCTACAGCCAAGAGATTAGAAGGTGCTCGCGCCTCGAAAGGGAAGCCATGGCAAACCCAGACGGTGCATGAAAAAGCAGAGACGTCACTTTGCTGACAAAGGTCCATACAGTCAAAGCTATGATTTTTCCAGTAGTCATATATGGATGTGAGAGGTGGACCAAAAAGAAGGCTGAGCGCCGAAGAATTGATGTTTTCCAGTTGTGTTGAAGAAGACTCTTGAGAGTCCCTTGGACTGCAAGATGAAACCAGCCCATCCTAAAGGAAATCAGTCCTGAATGTTCATTGGAAGGACTGATGTTGAGGCTGAAGCTACGGTACTTTGGCCACCTGATGCGAAGAGACAACTCATTGGAAAAGACCCTGATGTTTAGAAAGATTAAAGGCAGGAGGAGAAGGGGGCGACAGAGGATGAGACGGATATAGCATCACTGACTCAACGGACATGAATCTGAGCAAACTCTGGGAGACGGTGAAGGACAGGGGAGCCTGGCGTGCTGCGGTACATCAGGTCATAAAGAGTCAGACAAGACTTACTGCCTGAACAACGAAAGTGAAAGAAATCCGCGGTCAGGACCGTCTGCATACAAGTCTATCTGGGGAGAATTGCCATCTTAATAATGTTAAGTTGACCAGTTAGTGAACACGGCATTGCCGTCAATTTCCTGAGGTGTTCTCCAGCTTCTCTGGGCTTCCCCAGTGACTCAGGTGGTAAAGATTCCGCCTGCAATGCAGGAGACCTGGGTTCAATCCCCGGGCTGGGAAGATCCCCTGGAGAAGGAAGCAGTACCTACTCCAGTACTGTGGCCTGGAGAACTCCATGGACAGAGGAGTCTGGCAGGCGGCAGCCCACGGGGTCGCACAGAGTCAGACGTGACTGAGCAGTTTCTCTGTGGTGTTCACTAGTTTTTACCTTTGGGTCTTGCACATCTTTAATTAGATTTATTCATAAGATTTGATGATTCTTCATATTATTATAAATGACTTAAAATTTTTTTCATTTTCTAGATGTTGCTAGTTTATAAGAATTCAATTAATTTTTGTACATTGATTATATCCAGCAACCTTGTTAAATTTACTCATTCATTCTAATATTTTTAGATTATTTTGGATTTTTCCATGCCCAGTTTTCTCATCTGAAATAATGACAGTTTGTATATTTCCATTCCAATCCTTGTTTGTTTTATTTTTATCTCTTGCCTTATTGAGATGACTGGGTCCTACCATACAGTCTTGAGTAGAAATGTCAGTGATGGACATCCTTTTCTTGATCTTAGGAGAGTCTTAGGAGAGAAGCACTCAGTATTTCACCAGCAATGATGTTAGCTCTGTGTGTGCACGTGTGTGTGTGTCTGTCTGTCAATATGTGTTTGTCAGATACCTTTCTCAGATTAAGGCAGTTCTCTTTGATACTATTTTTTCCTTAGAGTTTTTATTATGAATAGGTATCAACTTTCCACAAGTGTCTTCCTCTCTGTTGGTCTCTGCTCACTTGCAGCTGCGGCTCTAGAAGCTGGGAAGTGGCCTGTGCCTGGTCCCCGGCCGGAGGTTCCAGGGATGGTGGTGCCCTCACGGGGGCCGGGTGAGACGGCCGCGGGGGCCGGGTGAGGTGGCTGTGGGGGTGGGGGGCGGTGAGCCCTGCGGAGACACAGCAGTGACATGCGTGCTCGCCCACCTCCGTCCTCGTGAGCTCCTGCCCTGCTCACTCCCAGCAAGGCCTTGGGCTCTGTTTTCTGAAAGGAAATTAATCCCTTTTGCATGACCCTGTGCCAGGCACTCTTGCTGGTCGTCCTGGGGGACACGCGACCCTGGTGCTGACCGTCTGGGGCCCGCAGGGTTCCTGTGTGTCATGCCTTCGCGCAGCTCCCAGGAGCCTGATGTAGGCCAGAAGCAGGGGCCGGCCCGCGTCTCTCTCTTCCGCCCCCACAGCATCCCCCTCCCCGACCAGAGGCCCTCGGGGGCAGTCAGACGATGCCCGAGCGGGCAGACAGCCGCGGAAAGTGCTCCAGCGATCCCACCCTCAGCATTTCATCCCCTGGCCGGTTGTCTTGTGGAGTCTTGGCCTTCCCAGTGTGGTCTGGGAAGACTCAGAAGGCTTCCTTCCAGAGCTCCAGGAAGCCAGGAACGGGAGCTGCCCCAGGCCATTCCCGTCCCTGGGTGTCCTTTCAAAGGATTTCTGCATGGATGAGAGAGACTGTGGCCTGTGGGCAGTCAGGGGAGAGGGCATTTCTTTGTTTCAGATTTCTGGGTTGGCTCGTCTGTTCAGACCCTGCAGTTCCCACACTGGATGCTTCAGTCCGCCGGGAGCAAGAGTCTTGTCTGCAAGAAACGGCCACCACAATCGTTGCTCTGCTGCCCCTGCCCAGGCCCCTCCCTGCGTCCATGGCAAGTCTCTGCCACCATCTCCTGCCCCCTGCCCAACCCCAGGCTAGCGTGGAGTCAGAAATCTGGAGCTCACGAGCGTCGGGAACACATGGCAAACTAGCCCGGTCCTGAAAAGAGGGGCCGTTTACTGGTCCACAGAGCTGAAGCTTCGAGAGGGAAGTGACTTCAGGTGTGGCTGGATCCAGACGCTCAGACGCTGTCCTCATGAGTGGGACTCCCTCCGTCTTCTGCTCTGGTTTCTCCAGCGCAGGTTTATTCTCAGGCTTTCCCTTTGCTCTGGCAAGGGAGGTCTGGCTCCAGTGGAAAGGCAACACCCTCTTTAACAGAGGAGGCAAAAAAGGGCAAAAATCCCAGGAGAGGCTCTCACTGGCTCAGCCCAATTCATAACGCCCGTATTGGGAATCAGCCTCACTGCGAAAACTGAGGATGTGGGAGGGGTGAATCCCTAGAGGGAAAAAGGATTTGCCACCAGAATTAAATGCACCACGTCTGTGCTCCCACGTTTTCCTTTCTGGAATGTTGTGCTCTTTCCCATGATTAATGTGTCCATCCTTGTGATCCTCACCTACCTGGAAACCCAGACTTCCAGACACACTGACCTCTCCCTGCTTTAAATGCACCATGTGCCAGTAATCTACACTTGATTTTGTTTTAAAATGTTTACAATTTGACTTTCTTCTCATTATATCATAATACCACTTGTTCCCCCAAATAAATCAGAAAATGCAAAGATGAAATTCCATTACGTCTGGGGAGGTGACACTGTGCCCAGGCCTGGACTTTGAGGCGACGTTTCAGANATTTTGTTTTAAAATGTTTACAATTTGACTTTCTTCTCATTATATCATAATACCACTTGTTCCCCCAAATAAATCAGAAAATGCAAAGATGAAATTCCATTACGTCTGGGGAGGTGACACTGTGCCCAGGCCTGGACTTTGAGGCGACGTTTCAGACGAGAGAGGGGCAGAGCCAGGCGAGCTGGGGGGCTGGGACCGGCACACGCGAAGACGCGGGGGCTGGCGGAGCGACGGCAGCTCGGCAGGCAGGGGTGGAGTGCGAGGGTCGGGGCTCTGAGCGCAGGCCGGCAGAGGGGGACAGCAACCTGCTGGGGATTTATCCAGGAGGCGGCGAGCTCTGGCTGGCATTCGGGACCGCTCTCTTGGCTGAGGTGAAGGCAGAGGTGATGCTGGCTCTGCCCAAGGTGGTAGCCATGGAGACGGAGAGGGGCAGGGCAATTGGAGCCGGGGGGAGAGGTGGGGGAGAGGCCTGAGCGAGTGCTGGGTTCTGGCTCAAGCCACGCTGTGGATGGGGGAGATGTACCAGCCGTTCTCTCCTAGATGCACCCGAGGTGGGTTTGCGCTCGCGTTTGCATGAGCTGCATGGGGTTGCTTTGATGGGGGCTCCTTCCCCTCCCAACTGAGCGTCCTTCCGTGGCCATAGCATATCTTCATGGCATCCTTGGCAATGCCCGCACTGTGAGTTTTTAACCAGTGATCCATGGATGGGTACTGAAGTTGTTTCTGTCCTGCCCATTTAGTATCTGACCAGCGGCCAGCGCGCTCTGTGTCTCCATCACTGCCCTGTGTCTCGTCTTCGGTTCTCTCAAGTCACGGAGCTGACCGACCCTCCTGGCTGCTCTNCCATGGATGGGTACTGAAGTTGTTTCTGTCCTGCCCATTTAGTATCTGACCAGCGGCCAGCGCGCTCTGTGTCTCCATCACTGCCCTGTGTCTCGTCTTCGGTTCTCTCAAGTCACGGAGCTGACCGACCCTCCTGGCTGCTCTCCTCAGTGGCTTGCATTTTGGCCACTAGACGGCGCGATTGCCTAGCATCCCTGGGAGGCTCCAGCCCCACTCCAGTCTCAGGGCTGAGAGCTCAGAAGGGCACCCAGCCTCCCAGCTCTGACCTCCACCCACAGCAGGACTGCCCGGCCTTGCGCTGAGACCCCTGTCTGGGTGGACCTCGTGTTCTCAGAGCCCACAGAATTGCCCTGGGGGGCAGAGATCTGCTGCCCACTTGCACGCGGGTGTTTCCACGCTTCCTTCCCTGCAGGAATGAGGGGCTGGCACTCTGCACAGCGGCTTCTGAAATGTGGTATCCAAATTGCCGGTGGTGCCTGGGGTGGTTTGAGGGGGTGCCAGGATCTACATTACCAAAGCTTCTTTGGTATGTTTTTAGAAAAGTAGCAATTCCTATATCAACTCCACGATTTCACAGAAACCATCATTATTTGGAATGAGGTGAAATTAAAAGAAAAAGGTTTGAATTTTAGTTTTATTTAGGTTTAAAGAAAAATCACAGCATGGGTAGCATACAAATAAGTCACTGACTTCACTGCATGTACGAGGTTCCAGCTGTGGCTCTAGATGAGAAAGGACACTGGGCACATAAAACCTTATGAGGACTGGATGTGAAAGCTTAGACCCTGGAGGACGAGTCTTAAACCCTTGGAGCCTAGAAGTGGAATCTTTGAACCGCAGTATTTTTGCGTGATTTTCAAAAATACCATGGAAAGACAATATTTAATAAAGAATTCTTGGAATCCATGAGAATCCTGGGAGATTATACTTAGGGGATTCTGAACTCCCAGGACCCTTGTGTGAAGGGGCTGCCTCAGGAAATGGCAGAGTCAAAAGGGACCTCGGGGACTTGCAGGGAGCCTGCTGAATGGCGGCCCTGGAGGCTCGAAGCCACCTGAGTCTCACCCTCCCTGGTCCCTGGGTCCACCTGTGCCCCGCGGCGCTCAGGGCTTCCAACAGGTTCCATCAGGAAGATCCCCTGCAGGAGGGCGTGGCAACCCACTCCAGAGGAGCCTGGCGGGCTACAGTCCATGGGGTCACGGAGTCAGACAGGACTGAGCATGTCTCACATTCAGAGGCAAATGAGCAATCTGTGTAAACACATGTCCCGCCCCCTAGGAATCCCATGTGCTTTCCACAGAATGCTGCGGTCTCCAGGGTGGTGCTGATGGTGGGATCTGAGGCAGTGTGGCCCGTCGGCAAGGACAGTGTCTGGAGGGCCCAGTGTGTGTCCTTCGAATCCCTGCCTCCTTAGAGCCCCGATTTTGCTCTTCGTTCTCACATGGAAATGAGGTACCTGGATTGGGGATGGCAGAGATTGGGAACCCGGGGAAGGCGCCTTGCTGTTGTGTCCTTCCTGATCTCAGTGTTCAGATATCCACCTGGAGATGAAAAGCGCTACCTTCTAGAGCCCTGGACGTTTCCAAATCTGTCCCGTCTTTCAAGACTCAACTCAGGGTCACCTCCTCTGAGAAGCCTTCCGGGATTACCCCCCTCCAACCACAGAGCTGTTTCTCCCAAGGGCTTCACCGAGGTGCCCCTCATGCGTCTCCCAGCTGCACACTCCTCTTCACTGACAGTCCCAGTGGAGTGATTATTCCCCAGTCTCTTTTGATGTCTCAGAATTAGTGACCCCGACTTTGCCAGCTCAAGGGTCCACAGAGGCCAGCTCCAAATGTGGGGGACCGCAGGGAACCAGAGGATTTACCAGAGTGGCCGTTCCTCACCCCACCCAGTGACCTCATCCAGAAACGAGGGTTACCAGTGTTACCAAATCTTACAGGTTTCCTAGAAATATAGATTTTTTTTAAAGGAAAACCTACCATTCAAGAAACGTTGGTAATGTTTTTTTTTACATGAAAATCTCTCCATTCAGGCTAAATCAAACACTTCAGCAGAGTAAGCCCCTGAACAAACACTCAGGGGCTTCCGCCCCAGGCCCTTGTGGACTGGGGCTGGTGTCGTCTCAGACGACAAGGAGGTTTTCAGCCACCGTGATGGCCACCCCTTAGAGCGTCTCGAACCCCATGTTCTCCAAGACTTGTCCCAGAAGTTAAGGATGCTAGTCTGGAGGCAGGACTCCCGGGTTCTTTGTCAGCCCTTCCATCAGACCCTTGGGGTGACGTGGACCCTCCGTCCCCCTGAACCTGGGCTCTTTGGCGTGTCCAGCGGAGTCTGGCA
>SJYV01018944.1:0-30714 GCA_006410875.1 Neotragus pygmaeus
CCTGGGTGAGTCACTCTCTCTGTGTCTGTTTCCCATGGGAATAACAATAAACCTACATCTCAGGGATGGATGTGAGTGCATTGAATGATGACTGCATGTAGATGCTCAGATGTGGCTGTGTGACTCTAGGTTATCGTTAAGACAGCAGAAGCTTCATCCCACCCTGGGGAAAAATTCACCTGGAAGTAGATGGGGCTAACTTGAACACCTCAGACACCCCTGATCCCCCAGAAAAGACACTGGAAACAGCTCCTGCTAACCAAACCCACCCCACCCCTGCCCCCGCCACTGAAATGCAGGGAGAAAGCGTCCAAGGCTGACCCTGAGAGGTGAGATGGACTCAGGCAGGCTGCATCCCGGGACGTGATCTCCAGGGCCCAGGCCTAATTGTCAAATCTTTGCCTCTTCTTCATGCCTAATTAGATCCTGTTGTAAAGAGAAAAAGGCTGTTACTGTGTATCAGCAAGGCATCTTTTTCTGTAGGATTGAGTCCCTGAAAAGGTGGGGAGACTGCCGAGAGAGAGGGAGAGAGCTGGGAAATGGAGGAAACAAGTCGGGTGTTAATAGACTTTGGAATAAAATCCTGACAGACTCAAATTGATTCTGCAGCCTGAGAAAATTGAGTGCAGAGGGAATTAGATTTATGCGCTGTTAAATGTAACTGCCTCCTGGTGTCTATACCAAGAGCTGTTAAAGTGGTAATCTTTAAAGGTGTATGGAAATCGTGTGTGAACAGATCTAGAATCCATCCGGGGAGCAGCCTTCTTCCATGGGGAGGTACATACCCGGCATCATGATTATTAACGACCTGGTAAACATGATGTGCTGTGGGTAGGATTTGATCAGAGCATCTCAAAGCATGAGCAAAGCCGAGGCTCCTGGTGATTCCTGTAAGAATGTGATCCCTCAGGAACTCTGGGGGCTGCTAAGGAAGGTCCATCACCCCGGGCAGTGGGTGGACTAGGGGGTCCCTCAGATGAGGGTGGGAAGGGCAGGATTCACTGCTCATTCATCAGCCCCAATCCAGAATATGCTCAGGAGAGGACTCAGGCCTGCCACTCCCTCATGACAGAGCCCTGGAAAGCTCATTATCCCATTTTTCCAGACTCCTTGCTCTCACAGCCAGGGCTATGCCGCACCACAGAGCACGCCTGGAGACTTTCTTTCCATTGTCTCTGACAATCTCGAAGTAAGGTGTTTTGAACCTCACTGGGAAGCAGTCCTGTGCCCACTCCCCCTGAACCAAGAGCAGAGTGACAGCCCTGTATTCGTGTTCAACAGGGTGTATCAGTCAGGCTAGAACAGGGTCTGCTGTGTAACCAACATCCCCCCCACCACATCAACAGCCAAACACATCAAAGGTACATCTCTTGCTCACACTATGTGTCCAGCATGGGCCGCAGGGCCCTCAGCTCTAGGTGATCACATGGGGCCAGGAACCCAGGGTGACCTACACTTCCACAATCACCAAAGCAGGAACTAGGAAACACCATGAACTGACCTTTAAAGGCTCAGGTTTCATTGTGCAAAGCAGGTCACATGGCCAGGCCATACTTCAAGGGAGCAGGGAAGGGGAATCCTCTCAAATGTCTGAAAAAGGAGACAAAATAATTTGTGAACAGGCTGGATGACTTCAGGCCAGCTAGTTCTACTCTCTGTCTCTCATCTTCCCAAGCAAGATCCCAAAATTCCAGCCACGTACAGCCAGGGCTTCTGGGCAAAGCCTGGGGGTTCGTACCATTGTACCCTGTTCACGTGGGGCATCTCTGCATCCAAAGACCCTGAAACTAGAAAGATAAATAATTTCCTTGCACACACTCAGTGCTGCATGGAACAAAGACAGGAAAATGACTGTAAAGAGGCCCAGCTGTCAGGAAAGGGAGCCCCCCGGATGGACACCCTGAGCCCCTGCAGTGCATGTTTCTCCCTGCCGCACAGTAAGGATGTGTGGAGCATCTATGTTTCCAAGCTTGAGAGGGCAACTGCTGCTGGGCTGACTGGATTCATCCTCTGCTCCCTTATCCATTCATCAATTCAATCAACAAATGCTTATTGAGGATGCTGTATGTCATACACTGATTCAGGCTGTAGGGATTCAGCAGGGAGAAAAAATAGGCACACACAGAGAAATCACTCTTCTCACGGCCCACACATCCTAGCAGCAAGTGAGGGGAGATAGGAAAGAGTGCTGAATGCTGACAAGGAGGAGGAAGGGACAGGCAGTGGGAGAGGGTGAGGTTAAGCAGGGAGCCATGTGAAAAGTGAGAGGGTGACCTAGACATGCAGCTCAGGGAAAAACATCCCAGGCTGAGGAAACAGCCAGTGCAAAGGCTCTGAGACAAATGCAGTTTGGAATGTCCAAAGAACAGCACAACACTCATGAGGCCAGAGGAGAGGGGGCAAAGCGGTGGCACTTGAGAGTCCAGATCAAGGAGTGAGGAGTGAGGTGGGGCCATTCGGCTGCTGCAAGGGCTCAGGTCTTTGCTCAGAGTGTGATGTGACCCTGGGGACTGCGTGCAGACAAGTGATGTGAGTAGTCTGACTACTGGCAGAGAACAGCATGTGGGGCATGTACTAGCTATTTGTGGCTGCGTAACAAATGACCCCAAAATCAGCAGCTTAAAACTTGAGTTCGCTACCTCACATTTTATCAGGTCAGGAACATAGTGTGGCTTAGTGGGCTCACCCACTCAGGGTCCCTTGCAGGCTGCAGTGGGAGTCGGTGGGCTGAGGTCTCATCTGAAGGCTTCACTGGGGATGAAGCCTTTCTGGCTCACTCACGGCTTCTTGGCAGGACCCTTCCTCCGAGGGCTCAGTTCCTGGATGGCTTTCAGCAGGGAAGGGCCATCCTTGGTCCCCTGTGACATGAGCCTCTCCACAAGGCTGCTCTCAATGTGGCAGCTGCTGGCTTCATCAGCGAGAGCAAGAGAAGGTCAGGAGATGGAAGCCAGAGTCTTTCTACAACCCTGCTTAGAAGGGGACCTCTCATCACCTTTGCTGTTTTCTACTGGCTGGAGGTGAGTCACGGGCCCACCCACACTCCAGGGGCAGGGATCACAGGGGCAGTGACCACCAGCAGGGAAAGTTCATTAATCAGCTGGAAGCCCACACAGAGGGTAGGAGTTGAGATGGGAGAGTAGCTGCTGCCTACTGCTCGCTCCAGTTCAGGTCAGGATGGCAGCAGCATGGAGCAGAGTGGAGGTGGTAAGAAGTGGCCAGATTAGGCTACTTTCTGAAAATGCTGAAAATGATCTTTGGGCTGGGAGACTGCGAGGTGTCTTGGTCTGATTGCCTTTCAGCTTGAAGATGAGATTGTCTTCACCTAAGATGGGACTATCCCAGACCCCTCTCTGGACAGGGGTCCCTCCCACACTCGGGGACCCTCCTATCAGCAGAGGAAGGAAGTGAGGAGATTGCATGAGAAACCCCAAGTCCCAAAGCCCCCTGAGAGCAGATACCCACTCACACCCCCACTCCAATCACCCCACCCTTTACACAAGCAGCCTCTGCCCCATCTGTCACATTTCCCAGGTACTAAGTGAGTTAATCGCTGAGTAAAAGGGGAGCACAGATGCCTCGACTGAGTCCCTAAGCCAGCTAGCCCTCCCACTTAATCCGCTTTAAGACTGAAGGCGCAGGGGGAGAGCCAGTAATCAGTTTTTAAGGTTATAGACAACATCCCCACTCCAGCGGTTGCCCGGGGCAACAGTGCAAGGCTGAGCACCAGGCCTAGGATTGTATTACTCACCCTGTGGATTCATCCATACACTTTATCCCCTCCACCTGAGGCCAAGAAGGGATTTGTGGCTGTGTCATGAACGCAAAGAAGGATTTATGTGGGAAAAAAACGCAGACCAACGTCAGGAATTCATCTCAGCTAGTCTCAGCTTCCTCGTTTATCTTTTGGTTTAGAATAGTCCCCAAACCAATTGTCCCTGACAAGGATCCAACTAGCAGAGAAGACGCTCAGCACCTCCCCAGGGAAGACTAGATTCCACAGGAAACTGATTCCAGAGATCATCAGTCTCTGCTCTCTGGGGAAGCAGTTTAAGGCAGGCCTCCAGAGGCCAGAGAAAACCACCCTCCACAAGAGCTCATTCTCTGAGGGCTCTCCCAGGGAAGGAGACTGCACATAACCCCACCGGCTTCTGCAGCTCTCAGACCGGCTTGTGAGCCCATCTCTTCCCTGACCAGGTGACCTTCTGTCCTCTGCATTAACCACGCTTGCCTCTGCCTCGGGGCCTTTACACTTGCCAGGCCCTCCTTCCCCCTTCCACATGTCTGGGTGCCCCTCCGCAGGTCTTAGCTCACTCATCACCTCCTCCTGGAAACCCATCTGAAGCGTCACAGGCCCATCACTCTGTGGCCCATCTCAGGGCACTCATCACTCCCTGAAATTAACTTGTAATGAATCTCTTTACACAGTGACCAACTCCCTCCCCAAGATGGAAGTCCCAGGTTACTGGCCTTGGGTGTGTGTTTTTTCTGATCCGGTGGGCGGGGAGGCAGTGGGCAGTGGCCACTGGATGAATGAGTTGGTGAATGGATGAAAGAATTGGGAGGACATGTCGGGTCAGAACTGGAGCAGGTGGAGAGGCAGAAGTAGTGTGGTGCCAGAACGGATCAGAAGCCAGCACGCTAGGCATCACCTTAGCAGACCACGAAAGGCAGTCCAGGGAAACAGCACTGAGGTCAGGGGCAGTTGAGGCCGCTCACACCTCTTCAAGGACACAAGACCAGTCACCATCTCAGTTTGTCTTGCTCGGCCCCTAGCCCACACTGGCTGGATGACCCTGCACCCTGGCTGAGGAGTCTGCTCAGGCGCCCGTCGGGGAGGGAGAGGGCTGCCTGGAGCGTCAGGAAGTCCTCCCGGGCTGTGGCAGCTTTGACAGGGCGGTTTCCAGGACACCAGCTCCCTGGAAGCATCCTCCCATCAGTGGGACTTTTTCTGTGTTTTAGGGGCAGGGTCTGGGTAAAGAATCCGCCTGCCAGTGCAGGAGGCACAAGAGATATAGGTTTGATCCCTGGGTCAAGAAGATCACCTGGAGAAGGAAATGGCAACTGCTCCACCACTCGCGCCTGGAAAACTCCATGGACAGAGGAGCCTGGCAGGCTACTGTCCATGGGGACGCAGAGTCAGTCACAGCTGAGTGACTGGACGTACACATGCTGGGTGCTTCTAGCCCAGAGGTGCCTGCCCTTCTTCAGTCTCCAAATTGTTCCCAATAGCTCCTGAATAATAGTGCCCAGAAGAGGATGGAGCAGAAGGTAAGGGAGGCTGGGAGATGAGGCATCTGGGCCAGGCCAGTTCTTGTGCCCTGTGAGACACTGAGACATGCGCCTGAGAGCAGGACTATGGGCAGGGACCCCCACTGAGTCTGCATCCTGGGCCGGTCGCAGCCACAGGTGTGTTGGGGCCATCTTGGGTGGGCTGGCATGTCCCTGCGCTCCCAGAAGAGACCACCAGGTGGCAGTGTGAGGACATCCCCGCCTGGGCCCAGCCGGGGGAGTCCTAGCTGGACCAGAAGAGACTGGCGTGGCAGAGTTGGGGAAAACTCCTGTCTGCTTCCTGAGCAAGTGGTCATAAGACGTTAGCAGACCTCCCACACTAGACCTGAGGCTGCAGGAGACATGCTGAAGCGCCTGGACTCCTGGGCCTGGCACCCCCCACACCTGCACTCACCTGAGTGCACACCTGTACACATGTCTGAACACATCTGTGCACACCTGCACACCCCCCATGATCTTCTCATTTGGCTGTGGCATTTTCCAGACAGGCTTCCAAAGCTGAGGTCACAGGAGAAAGTGAAGAGGCAGGTTTCAAAAGGCGTTGCAAGGCAGGGGAAGAGCCTGATGTGACCTCAATGGGGGTTGGTAAGGACTGCGCCAAGTCCGACCAGGAGCCCACCTGTAGGGGGCGGCCATTCCACGCAGCACCAACTTACCATCACCCTGCAGAACTGACCAGCATGACACATCTGATCTTCCAAGAGAAGTTGCAAGCCTGGCCCTGGGGTGAAGACTCCATTTTTAGAAACATCCTGCCAGCTAGGCAAAATGTGTCTGTGAGCTGGATGTGGCCTGAGGAGCCCTGGAGAGTGACGTCTGTTTCAGGCGGCACTTGGGTTTCATGTTTGCACTGACCACATCCTGAGCAGAGGGCCAGGCGACATCATCCCCTGACCAGGCAGCCTGCTAGGTGACAATGATGGTGCAGATAAAGGCCTGCGCCTGTCCTAGGGCCTGGCACACAGTCAGTGCTCAATAAACCATTTCGTGTTTGAGAACATAGGCTCTGAATCTAGACAGCCTGGGTTTATACCCAGATTATAGGTAGATCGCATCAAGAATGGCCAACTCAGAAGCCTCTGGTGGCTCCGTGGTAAAGAATCTGCTTGCCAATGCAGGAGACACAGGTTTGCTCCCTGATCCAGAAAGAGCCCACACACCATTGAACAACTAAGTCATGTGCCGCAACTACTGAGCCTGCGCTCTAAATCCTGGAAGCCACAACTAGTGAGCACCAGAGTCCCAGATCCTGTGCTCTGCAACAAGAGAAACCGCTGCAGTGAGAAGCCCATGCACTGCAACCAGAGAGCAGCCCCACTCGCCGCAGCTGGAGAAAAGCCCAACGGCAACGAGGACCCAGCACAGCCAAAAATGAGTAAATACATAACATTATTTTCAAAATGGCCAACCCAATATTTTCTATCCCCCACGTGCTTCTAGAACCTTGCAACCTGCCACGCATCCCTCCCTTTGAAACTGGATGGGCCCCTGTGGCTGCCTCAGTAAGGAGAGCGGTCAGAAAGGATGCTTCAGCCTTCTGAGGCTTGGTTGTCAAAAGCCAGAGTCTCCACCTGGTTTTCTGTCTGTGCTCTGGATGCTTGCTCCTGACACCAGCCGCCACTCTGTGAGGAAGCCCAGGCAACATAGCAAGGCCAAACCTGGGAGATGACCTCAGCCCCAGCTCCTGCCAAGTGAGCAGTGACCAGCCATGCCCAACAAGCCTTGCCCAAACTGCAGATTCACACACACACACGATAAAAAAAAAAATCAGTGCTGTTGTAGTTGTATGCTGCTAAGTTTGGGGTGGTTTGCTACTCAACAGCAGGGAGTTGAAAAATGCTCCCTCAGGGACCTTGGACAAGTCACTTAGTACCTCTGTGCATGTTTCCACATCTGTGCGTGTGTGCGTGCTAAGTCACTTCAACTGTGTCCAACTCTGCAACCCTATGGATCATAGCCGGCCAGGCTCCTCTGTCCATGAGCTCCTCCAGGCAAGAATACTGGGGTCGGTTGCCATGCCCACCTCCAGGTGATCTTCCCGACCCAGGGATCAAACAAACCCACCTCTCTTACATCTCCTGCATTGGCAGGCAGAGTGCGAGAGGATAAACTGCCCTTGTTTCCAGTGGCCTGGTTTGTGGTGACATCACAGCAGACAAATGCTTGAAAGGCTTGTCCCCGCCCCCCTTGGACAAAGGCTGAAAGTCTTCACTGTTATTCGCCAAGCACCCGATCTGTCCCTGGATTCCAGCTGGGTGAAAATGTTCACTTTAAAGTAATAATAAAATGAAATCCCACTTGCTGCTGGGCCACTGGCTCCTAATGGGATTCCTGGGATGGAATCTTCTAGCGAGCATCTGCTCCTTGGCGGATAGGGCTGTTCTCGCGAGAGTTGGCATCGGCTGCTGGCACCATGGGCATAGGTGCAGAGGAGAGAAGACCAGCTGCCCTCCTCCGGCCCAGGCACACACTGCCGCCGGCCCCTCTCCCCAGCTGCCCTGTGTCGAGCCCAGGTCCCCACCTGGAAAGCTCAGCCAAGGCGTGGGCACGGCCCTGAGACCCCACATCAGCCCCTAGGCTCTGCTTCCCACGTTGCCTGGTGGAGGGAGGGGATTTGCATTTGCAGCCCAGCAGCCACCACCTGCCTTTCCAGAGCCGGCAGCTCTGAGGCTGCTCGCCACTGCGGGGAGATGTTGCCAAGTGGGGCCCGGGGCAGGGCTGGGCTGCAGCTGTTCCGGGCCTTCTCCTCCAAAGCGTAGCCTTCAAGCCTTTGCTTCCTCCTTGCCTTCGGGAGTTTTGCCAAAGGCGTTTAAGCAAGGAGCCGGCCTCTCGCCCCACTCCCACCTTCCAGAACAGAAGCAGGGTTGTTCAATCCAAGGGGAGACAAAGACCCCCCCAGAAGCCTTGGAGCCAGGCCCTGCCATGTGCCCAGGCTGTGTCCTCCGGCCTGTCTGTGAGCACATCTGCATGCCGCGTGGACGCACATGTGGACCCAGCACACGGGCCCACAGGAACACATGTGCACAAGGAGATACAGGTGTGTCTGCGGGTTTATTCATGTCTGCCTCTGCTTATGGACAGAGAGGCCCATGAGGCACGTGCTTTCGCTACTATTTGCACATGCAGGGCTGGAGTCAGGCATGTGAGTCTGAATCCGGGCACCCATGTGTTTGTGAGCGTCTGGAAATATGTGTGAACGTCTATGTCTGAGTTGCAGCTGGGCCCGGGTAGGCGTGAGTGTGTGTTGGTGTATGTATGTGAGGGGGTGTATGCGTGTGCTTGAGTGTGTGTGTGAGAGTGTGTATATCCATGTGTGTTTGTGTGAGAGTGTATGTTTGAGTGTGTGTGTGTATGTGAGAGTCTTGTGAGTACGTGTGTGCAGGTGTGCTCATGTTTCCCTTGGCAGTTTCTACGTTTGAAGTACACATGTGGATATGCGTGTGTCCTCCTCTCCATATCCATGTGTGTGCTCCTGGGATGTGCAATATGGAACAGCGATACTGCGGGGGGGTGGGCAGAAGAAGATGCCCCTGCCAGGGGCAGGTCTCCAGATGTGGGGAGTCTGTCCTGTGTTGCCATCGGAGGGCTGGTGTTGGGAGTGACCTGGACACAGCCTCTCCTCTCCTGTGCTGCCCTCCCAGGACAGGTGTTTCTCCAGTGGGTGCATAGAGAGGGGTGGGGAGGTGGCCCAGAGGTCAACACCAGGTGAGAGCTCACTGGTCCCCCTGCAGAGGCCCCCCAAGCTCCCGGCACCTGTCTCTCTAGCTCAGGCCCAGGCTAGAGGAGAAGCGAGGCAGGTCCAGAGAAAGAGGAAACTGAAAACCCCCTGGAGAGATGGAGCGCGTGCACCTGAGAGCAACTTCCGAAGGGCTTGCTGCCCTGCCAGCGGCCCGAGTCCCTGCTGGTCCAGCCTATTTCCTCCTCCAGGGCCTGAGTCCCGGGCCAGCCCTGGATGGATGGAACAGCAGCCCTATTCACTGCCCGAACATCCCCCATTACAAGCTTCCCTTGGAGGAACCTGAGGTCTTAATGCTGCCACTGCGAGAATGGGGTTAGGTCACCAGTAAGAGGAATCTGCGGCTTTTGAGACAGGACTAGCCTAGGCAATGGCACCCCACTCCAGTACTCTTGCCTGGAGAATCCCAGGCACGGAGGAGCCTGGTGGGCTGCCGTCTCTGGGGTCGCACAGAGTCAGACACGACTGAAGCAACTTAGCAGCAGCAGCAGCAGCAGCCTAGAACTAGGGAGGTGGGACAGAGCAGCGCCTGCAGCCCGGGTAGGCTGAGTTAGGAGGCTGCTGTGAAACCAAACAGGAGGGCTGCAGTGGGGATGGAGGGTTGTTTATTGAAAAACAACAAAAACAAAGGAGTTGTTGGTGCCTTAACGCTGTTTCTTGATCGCTGCTGAACAACCATCCTCAGCACGGGGCGTGGGCGTCATGAGACCCCAGGTCTGGGCCGGACAGGCATTCCCTGAAGTCTGAGGTGGGGGCTCAGCTCCAGAACAGTAGGGCATCAGCTGGGGGGCTTCCGGAAGACGAACTTGAGACCATGGGGACTCCGCTACCTTTCTTTCCACATCATGACCCGTGTGCCCCCAAAGGTGGCTGGGGACCCAACGCTGTGACTAGAGCTCAAGAGCACTTGCCGAGAGCACGTCCTCAGATTCGCTCCAGGTCTTCCCCACAAAGGTGCAGGGATGCGGGAATGGTCCTCCCTGGGCTGGGTGCTGTGTGGCCAGTCAGTGTGGGACCCACCCCACTGCCCAGTCCATCCTCCGTCCTCTGCCACCTTGCAGCTGCACCTGCCAGGCCCCCCGTCCACTGGCTTCTGCTCCGGCCGGCCAGCCAGGAGGGCCTCCCCTCCCGGTCCCCAGCGCTCACTGCACTTACTCTGGAGGTGAAGCCTCCCGTTCCTGCCGGTTCCCGGCTCCTCAGCACCGCTTTGCCTTGCCTGCATGTCTGTAAGTCGTGTATTTACAAGTTTTCTTTGAATTCTGCTTTCAGCTGGTAGCCTGGATGATACAGGCAGAAACCCAGAAGGGCTCCACCATTGCCTGGAAAGAGCCCTGAGCCTAGACGCACAAGAGCCAGAGATGAGGGATGTTCCTGTGAGTCCTTTTCCTCAAAACCCAGCAGACATCCCCACTCCCTCGCCACCATCACTGTCACCAACACCCACAGCATTATCCACCCCACCCCAAATACAGCAGCACTGCTATTGCCAACACCCAAAACACTGATACCTCCACAAATGAAGCACCCATCTGCTGTCTGGGGCTTCGGAAAGTTCCCACCCCTGGGTAGCCTCCGCTCCAGCAATGTGGAGCAGATGGTGAACAACTGCCTGTGCAGATGCACGGCACTCGTGGGCTGGCTACCAAATCTGTGGGGCCCAGGGTACAAATTAAACAGCAAAGCCCCTTGTTCAAAACACGTGGGAGGACTTCCCCGGTGGTCCAGTAGCTGAGAATCTGCCTGCCCGTGCAGGGGACACAGGTTCGATCCCTGGTCTGGGAAGATCCCACATGCTGCAGAGTAACTAAGCCAGTGGGCCACAACTACTGAGCCTGCGCGCCTGGAGCCTGCCAAAGGCTCTGCAACAAGAGCATGCGTGCATGCTTAGTTGCGTCCAATTCTTTGCAACCCCATGGGGTGTAGCCCAGCAGGCTCCTCTGTTCTTGGGATTCTCCAGGCTGCAGTGGGTTACCATACCCATCCGGGGATCTTCCCGACCCAGGGATGAAACCCAGGTCTCCTGGATTGCAGGCAGATTCTTTACCATCTGAGCCAGCAGGGAAGCCCGCAACAAGAGAAGCCACCACAGTGAGAAGTCCACGCTCCGCAACGAAGAGTTGCCTCCGCTCACCACACTAGAGAAAGCCCACACGCAGCCATGGAGAACTAGCACAGCCAAAACTAAATAAATAAATACAAATTAAAAAAAGAAAAAGAAACTCTTAAAAAACACACGTGGGAAAAGTGTTGTGGGCACTGAACAAGACTTTTTCTTTCTTTTCCTGTTTCTCTGATTGTCATGGTGTTTTTCATTTGCTATTTCATTTTCATTCTAACTAAATAAAAAATTGACACTATTAGCATGAATTTTGTAAAAATTTTCATTTTTACATCATGTAATGCACATGCCAGAGCATATAATCCATGTACAGCATCACCGTACACACATGACGTATGTGGCTCGTCCCTCAGTGGACCCAAGAGAAAATACAACCCAGACCAAGGGAAGTCAGGGGGGGAAGAGGGCACCCACAAATCTTGGAGCCTGTCTGAGCGATGTTGTAAAGTACAGAGTCCTGATGCGAAATATGAGACGCCACCAGGCCGGTGGATCAGATGACAGCCACTAACAGGAGGGGATTACTCCCAGGAGGAAGGGCCATGGGGTGATCAGGGAGCAGAGGGCGGGGGAGCCGGGGTCAGGGCCTTTACTGGGGTTCCCAGGGAAGGATGGGGGAGGCTGGGGAGCCCAGCAGTGGCTGGTTGAATCACTCCAGGGCTCTGGGGCGTGGAACTGGCCCTGCCCTGGGTGTGAGAGCTCACAGAGAGGGTTGGGGTGGGGTTCAGGCTGGTTGGTTTGCATGTGACAGGGTGCTCAGGTGAGCAGTTTACAGCCTCCAGGAATCAGGAACCTGGGAGAGGCAGGCTCTCCGGGTTGATGAGGCCCCAAATGCTCATAATTACAGAAGATGAATGGTGTGGGTGATACTCGGAGAAGTCCTAGTCATGGGGATGACTGTGGGGCCTGTTCCTGCCACATGGGTGTCCTCTGGGCCCTAACACCTGACGATTCTCCTCCTAAGGTCTGACAGCTGGATCAGGCATCTCCTCTTCCCCCAGGCCCTCACCCCACGGACCACAGCAGACGAGTCACCCCCAGGGAATTAACATTTCTTCACTGGGACCGTGTGGTTCCCCATCAGGATCCCAGGAGGCTTGCACCCACCTGCTGCCAGGCTACCATCTGGGCAGGACAGCCACCCCCACCCCACGCTGAGTCACTGCAGGATGGGCTCCAAGGACAACCTGCCCCTCTGCCCACACCAGGCCCCATGGAGGGCGGGGAGCCAGGACCCGGGACCCTGGGGTGAGGGAAGGACCTTCCATCCCAGCCAACTCCATTCACAAAGCAAGTTAAGAGATTAAGATCATGAGAAGTGTCCAGACAGGGACCACAGAGCATTAAACTTCAGTGTGGTCCCTGCGGCTGGGGGCCTGGGGGCTGCTCAGGTCAGCCCTAGGCTTTGGAGAGAGGTCAGCCCTACTCTGTGAGGTCAGCTCTAGGCTTTGGAGAGAGTTTTGATCAAAGAAGCCCAGGGAGAGAGCTGTGCTGTTCAGTCCTAGGAGGAAGGTGGTTCCCTGCTGAGGCCCAAGGCGGGAACGTGGTGGGCATCCTGGGAGACAGGGAGGCTGGTGTGGTCCCAAGAGATGAACAGGATAGAGGATGAGCCAGAGAGAATGTGGGGGAGGAGTGAAGTCAGCCATGGACAGACAGGAGGTTAGAGAAAGAAAAACAGAAGCTGGGCGGATGAGGGGTGGGGCTGACAGAGAGTCATGTGTGTAGAGAGATCTCCTAGAGAGAGACTGTGGACGATGCAGGAGAAAGATGGCTGCTGGGACATCGAGGGACAGGTGTGAGGGATGCTCAGCCCCAGGCCGGGGAGCCAGAGGAGCCTGGCAGCTGGCCCCTTGTGGGCAGGTGGGCTCACGGCAGATCAAGAAGCAGGCGGATGCCGTTTCTGGGGCTGGGAAAGCCCTCTTCCAACTGCTGAAATAGGAGAGCGGTGGTGGGGCAAGAGCGAGTCTGGGGAGGAGGTGCCTGATGTTGGAGAAGACAGGAGACTGGTGCTGCAGTGGCCAGGACAGAGTCAGAGAGAACGCATCTGGGCAACGCAAGACTGACAGTTTCCGGACGTCCCTCCTGGGGGATCAGCAGTCGTGAGTTTAAAGTGAGAACCATCAGCACTTCATTCTTACCTTCCTCGCAGCCAACTTCAGCTGAATGGTGCAGAGGGCAGGCAAAGGGTTGCATTTAACCAGAGGGATAGATTCTCAGCAAAGCACGATGAAGGGCGAGCATGAAGGAATCAGCACATCTGTGCAGAAGTGACCCTGAGGTTTACCTGTCAAGGAGCAGCGGGAGGGAGAGAAGTGGACAGTGAGAAGGCAGAGGTCATGGGGCTGGAGGTTGTAACTGGTGCAGCAGAAGAAGGAGGGGCTACAACTGGGCGAGGCTCTGGAGGTGGGGCTTGAAACTGAGGTGCAGAAGGACATCCTGCTGCAGGATGAGGCGGAGCATGGGGTGAGGTCAGGGGACCCAGGCACGCACGTGCTGGAAGGGTCACTTCTGTGGACCCAAAGGGGTGACTCAAGTACAGTGGACAGGTGTACGGGTGTGGGGGAACCAGGAGCTGAACACCTCAGGGAGTGAGGGGACACCCAGGCAGTGGGCTGCCCAGACCCCAGTCGATCTGATTATGTCATGTTGCCTGGGACACAAGATGCCATCCTGCTTTTACCTGATCCACCAGGATACCCCATGACACCAAGAGCAGCAGGCAAGCACCTGAAGGGCGCCAGAGCCCATGTGGCAAAGACTCCAGGCTCCAGTGGGCTCAGGTCTCCAGGCTGGAAGAATCTGAGGTTGCTGCTACCCATGTGGACTGCAGTGAAGCAGCGGGGAACAGGCATGTCCCGAAGCCTGGTCCTCTGGAATCAGAACAAGATAAAGGTGGATCCCACACATGGCAGACCAGGACCTCGAACCTTCACATGTGAGATGCTGGATCCATCATTTCACAGTGGAAGGACCGTTTGACTGGGGGAGCGGAAGTACCCTCTTGTGTTCCGGCAAGTCCCTACTTGAGTGGAGTGAGGGGCAGCCCCTGTCTCACTGTCTACCATAAGTCCAGATGTTACCTCTAAGCCCCTGCAACACGGGACCCAGCTCTGGCCACCCAGATGTACTTGTGCCTGGTTTTGACGCAGAGCAGAAGCCATGTTTCAAGCAGTCATGGGCCAGAAAGGGTTAACTCAGAAAGTCCTACTTGTCCCCACTCCAAAAGCTCCCCAGGTCCTAAGGACTGGCCCTTGCCAGCTTCAGGGAAGTGACCTCTGAGCGCTGGGGAGGTCCTGCCTGATAAGAGTGTCTTTGTTTACCTGGGACCAGTCTCTCCTACTATCTGATTTACGGTCTGGCCTTTGGCCACACAGCATCAGCGTGACCTCTGGAGGAGTGGGATGTTAAGGTCAACCATGTAGGCAGCCAGCTATGTCTACATGACCAAACCCAGTGAGAACACTGGACCCCAAGTCTCAGTGACCCTCCCTGGTCGGCAACACTGTGCCTCTGATGAGCTGTCACTCGTCACAGCTGGGAGAATCTAGCGCTGCCCCAGGGAGAGCAGGACTGGGAACCCACACATGGCTTCCCTGGGACTTGGTCCTGGGCATTTCTTCCCTTTGTGGATTCCATCCTGTACCGTTTGTTGTAATAAACTGTAAGCCCGAGCATAGCCGCTCTTCTGAGTCTTGGGAGTCCCAGCAAATCATCAAACCTAAGGGTGGCCTTGGGGAACCCCAAACTTTCAGAGGATATCAGATGTGAGCTTGTCTTGCGGACCCCACACAAGCAGGAAATGTGCAAGGATTTCGAGGTACACGGCACCCAGAGTCAGCAGGGAGGCAGTCGAGGGCTCTGCCTTCAAAGGCAGTCTTGGTTACTCCTCACCATGCTGTCGTCTAGCTCAGGGAACTGGTCACACTCTGGCCTCTGACTTCCCGGCGTGCCTTCCACACCTGTGAACTAACCAGCATCCTCTGGACTAAACTCATTGTCTGCGTAGATCATCTAGAGTCTATTTCTGCTGCTCCAAACCCAGAATGCTGACTGACCTAAAGGATGCCATGCTGGCTGGGACCCCAGATGGGATGGCTGAGGAAGGTCGTTGTGCCAACGGTGACTCCACCTGGAGACAAGGAAGGAGCAGGTGTGCAGCCTGTGAGTGGGACAGGTGTGCCAGTGATCAGCCGCAGGTCAGCCAGCTGGTCTTGCTTTCTGAGGGGGAGGGAGGGACAGATGTGAAGTCCAGGATGGGCTTTCTCAGGACTTTCCAGATGGTCCAGTGGTTAAGGCTCCCTGCTTCCAGGGACAGGGATGTGTGTTTGATCCCTGATTGGGGAACTAGAATCCCACATGCCACGTGGTATGGCCAAAAGAAGCAAACAACAACAACAACAACAGAATGGGCTTCTCACTGAGACACCAGGCGCCTTGCAGCCCAAGGCAGAAGGATGCACTTGGATGAGGGCTCAGCACTGAGGCTTCAGTCAAGGTCAGCTCAGCTATTTTATCTGATTCCTTCCCTGTCGACTGCAACTTGGGGCTCCCCAGGACCTCCTTGCCCTGACCCTGATTCTTTCCAACAATTATGCATAATGTGTACTCACTTACTAATCCCTCTGAGTTACACACTGCTGGGTCCTGAGTGCCTGGCGAGGACTTGGGGAAGGTGGGGTGGGGAGGCCAAGTTCCCATGGCTGAGAACCTCCCCACTCCAGCCTGATACGAAGGATTTACCAGGGGTGACAGGTCCAGGGCCCAGCCAGAGCCTGGAAGGTGCACGCCAGCACCCGGAGGGCTCCCTGGAGGCCCTTCTGACCTGCAGGTGTGGGGTAGGGCTAGGTCTACATGGCCGACTTGCATTCATTGGTAAATGGTGCCACCCAGCATCACCACACCCTGTGAGGAGGACGCTCCAGATTTCCCTGTCAGCCAAGTCGTCTGGGTGGGGCTTTTCAGGCACTAGCCCAAGCCTAAGGTATTGGTGTGTGGCTCTCCTTGGCTGTGTGACTGTCCTGGGATAGGCGCTATCCGAGCTAGTGTGATGCATGAACCGCAGGACTTGGGAGACGGCTGGCACGAGGGCTTCCTCTTCTAGAAGCATGCTCCAGGCTGTCAGGGCCAGTGCCTCCTGTCCCTCCCTCACGCCCCTGTCACCAGGGCTCCTCCCCCTCCCCTCTGCAGCCCTCAGCCCTCCCACCACTCTGATGGCAGCCCCCTGCATCCCATCCCGCTCCACTATGTAGACGCCCCCCTACAGAGGTTCCTGACTGATAGATTCCAGACGCAGCCCCCACAAGAAGTTCCAACGCCTGCCCTTGAGCTCAAGGTCACCACACCTCCATCTCTGTGCAGCCAGCCCGCTTCCCCTCAGCACGAGGGCCACCCCGTCAGGTCCTGGGAACACAACCCTTGAGAGCTCAACAGAGGATGGCTCAGTCCTAAGCCCCTAGGGGAAAAGCTACTCCACCAGCTCCTAAGTGAGCACATGGGGTTAAGCTGCTGGTTGCCACTCAGAGTGCCTGCCAGAGGCAGAGGCGGGTATTCCATCTGCCCAGGCAAGTGTTCCAGCTGCTTCCTAGTACCTGCTGCACACGACTGAGAAGGCAGCAGAGCTGCCTTGGGTTCTTCATTCAGACACTTCTGACCAGTGGCAGGAGGAGGAGGGACCAGAGAGGATGTGGTCCTCTGGGGGGGTGGGACCTGGAGGTTCCAGGGGGAGTGATGCTATTCCAGCAGGAGCCACAGATATGCTGAGCACGGCCAAGTTGAGTGGGAGGTGTATGGCCGAGTCAAACTCCTGGCAAATCCTCCAAAGTTCAAGTTCAAGGGCATCCTGCTTCCACTCAGCTTGGAGGATCTCTAGGAAGTGACAAGTGACCGCCTTGGGGCTTACCGCCCAGAAAGCTGGATCTGCCAGCAGGGCCACTTGAATGGGAGGCTTGTCCCAGGGACTCCTGGGTTGATGTAAAGGGTGCAGGATGTATGGGTCTTGGGGGTCAGACCTCCCCACCCGCACTGCCTGGACACACCCTGGAAGGGAGTACTTTCAAGGCAGGCCCTGCAGACACAACCATGGACACCCCAAGTGCTCCCGTGGGAAGCCCCGCCGGGAGCCAAGAGCCAGGCCTGATTGCCCCTCAGAGATGCCTCTGGGCCTGTGAGAAGAGGTCACACAAAGTCCAGTTAGAGGGGAGCACGGGCCTGCTGGGCAGTCCTCCCAGATGAAACAGAGGGTCCCCAGGAGGCCAGGCAGGGCTGAGGGGTCCTCACTCAAGAGACCAACGGGAAGAGGGTGAGCCCGCCTGGCTCAGGATGATGGAGGGCCTTGAGGGCCGCCCGGGACCACCCGGAACAGCATCCCTCCCCGAAGCCTCCAGGTCCCACCGCCTTCCCAATCTCTCCTGTTTAAGAGAGTGTTCAGCTTCCTCCTGATGCTGCAGAAAGCCGACGAAACCCTCAGTGAAACCCCCACAGACCGAGCACCAGGAGGTCTTTATTCATTCACTCCTGACCAGCGGCAGGAGGAGGGACCAGAGAGGATGTGGTCCTAGCTGGGGGCAGTGGGGGCACAGCCCACACACCCTTCCCGCTGGTGGATGAGCAGCTACATGAAGGGACCAGCTAGATCAGGGTCTCATAGGTGACTCAGAGGCCAGGCCAGGACCCCTACAGCCTGAAGTGCATGAAGACCAGATGGAAGACAGCCCTTGAGGTCAGGCCCATGGGTCACAGGGCAGGATGACCACAGCTGGCGAGGAGCTGGCGAGGTCTGGAAGGGGCCATTCCAGAACCCGCAGAGGGGCTGTGCTCCCCTGCTGGCCCCTCGGGTCCCCTCCTCGAAGCCTTTGGGTCACTCGGGAAGGTGTCCCGGGCTGCAGATAGGTCCCCCAGCTAAATGAGATGTTCTGGGGCAGGTGTGGTGCATGGAGGGAGGGAGCGTGGCCAGACCTGGGGTCACCCCAAGCTGCCCCCACCACAAGCTGCTGTGACTTCTCGGGTTAGGACAGGTGTGTGCTGGGGGCCGTCGGGGTGACTGGGGCCCATGCAGGTGTGTGAGGGTGTGTATGAGTGTGTCACAGCCCCCGTCCTGCTCCACCTCCCCCACCCCCCACCAGGCGGACCCCAGACCTCCGGGCAGCTCTTGCTGTCAGGGCAGCCTCGCTCCTGCACCCTCTCTATCTGGGCTGCTGGCTCACCCTTCTCAGCCACAGAGCCTTCACCAGCTCTCTCTTTTCCAGAAAATTCTAGAATATGGACATCTACCCACCAGGANAGACCTCCGGGCAGTTCTTGCTGTCAGGGCAGCCTCGCTCCTGCACCCTCTCTATCTGGGCTGCTGGCTCACCCTTCTCAGCCACAGAGCCTTCACCAGCTCTCTCTTTTCCAGAAAATTCTAGAATATGGACATCTACCCACCAGGAAATAGCTATGGCTATTTCACGAAGATAATTTCTAAAAGTGAAACCACCAGGTCAGAAGGGTCTGAGCCACTAACAGCTTGCTCCCAAGAAGGGCCAGGAGTGTGTAATTTGTCTGCTGACTTCTGTACTGAGTTCCTGAGCTAAGAGCCAGAAACCGATCAGAGCAGCCCCATTTCTCCCAGGCCTCGTGTCCCTCCATGGCCGGCACTCGCTACCTATTTGTATGTTTATGGATGTGTTTATTCATCCTTTAGAGGCTCCGGGGAGGCCTCCTCCCCCTCCTCCAGCTTCTGGCGGCTCCTGCAGTCTCTCTGCCTTTGTCTTCACTAGGCTTCTCCTCTCTGTGTCTCCATTTCTCTCTCTCCTCTTATAAAGACCCCAGTTGCAGAGTTCAGGGCCCACCCTAATCCCTTACGACTGCATCTTGACTTAGTTACATCTGCAAAGACCCCATTTCTGATTGAGGCCACGTTTTGATGTCCTAGGAGACATGAATTTGGGGGGATACTCTCGCACCCAGCGCATTATGGAAAACAAAACCCCTATAAACAGCCTTGGAGGTCTGCTCCCTCAGCTCCCCCACTCCCCACCGTGTGCTCCGGCCACACATTCCCTTGGGCTGTGGCCAACACTCTGACCTTATGTCCACAGACCTTGGCTCAGTCCGTTCCCTTTGCCCTCTACCCCCAAGTTCCCAGGGCTTGCTCCTCACCAGACTCCAACTTTACCTTCCCAGTCACCCAGGAAACAAGGAAACCAGCTGTCCTAGGGCTTCTCTGCCCATCTCGAGGCACCAACCTCTGCATGACACACGCTGTGGCTTCAGGAAGGCACACGTCCTTCTGACTGACTGTCCTCTGACTGGATGGCACCCCCAGGGCAGGGCTCCATTTCTGCTCACCCCAAGCGTCTGAGCAGCAACTGGCACGGGCCCTTGGGGAGGTGGGGAGGGCCCCAGGCAAAGCCAGCAGCTGGCAGGTCCCTGAAGGCAGCCGCAGCAGCTGGGCTCCTGATCACCCGGCCCAGAGCGGGTTGCTCCACACGCCCCACAGAAGGACGATGGCTGACTTAATTGAATTCCAGAATCCCTGCAATAAGCCAGGAAATTTATACCTGCAATTTGTGCGGCTGAGCTGAACAGGCAGACGCCTCAGGCCTTGTTACACATCCGATGGGAGGATTTATTGGGCCCAGAGGCGCTGCAGCCCGGCTCAGCTCCAGCCAACAAGTTGGCCCTGAGTGGCCAGACTGCAGGTCCGGGGCGCCCACTCAGCCCTGCCCTGCCCCCACCCAGTAGGCCTCGGGGGGTAAGGGCGAGTACTCAGCCAGTCTGGGTCATTCTCTCAGGCCTACTCCTTGTCCTGTATGAGAAGGGGTTACAGAGACATCTGTTCTGCCACTCAGTTGTCCCAAGTCCACCCAAGGGACTGAGCAAGGGACACGCTTGCCAGTTAGCAGGACAGAGCTGGCACAGGGCTCGATCTGCAGGGTAACCAGCATCCCCAGGCAGACGTGTCAGAGCCCCAAGTCAGGGTCCAAGTAGCTGTGAGGCTGCACCCCGCCTTCAGAAGTTTCTCTCCCAGCTCCTGGGCCCAGAAGGACCAGACGCAGCCTCCTACCACCCAGGGAAGAGTGCCTGGCAGAGGGAACCACCTGCGCAAAAGGCCAAGGAGGCCACGTGGCCGGAGCACAGGGAGGCAGGGACAAGGAGGCTGAGAGAGAGCAGGGGCTCCCAGGCCATCTGCAAAGACTAGCTTTTACTCTGGGAGATGGTGTCTTGGGTGAATGGGTGAATGAGCTGCCTATTGTGTGAAAGTGAAAGTGGCTCAGTCATGTTTGACTTTTTGTGACCCCATGGACTGTAGTCCGTGGAATTCTCCAGGCCAGAATTCTGGAGTGGGTAGGCTTTCCCTTCTCTAGGAGATCTTCCCAACCCAGGGATAAAACTCAGGTCTCCCACATTGCAGGCAGATTCTTTAGCAGCTGAGCCACAAGAGAAGCCCAAGAACACTGGAGTGGGTAGCCTATCCCTTCTCCATTGGATCTTCCCAACCCAGGAATAGAACCAGGGTCTCCTGCATTGCAGGCCTATTTGTATGAGCCCCAACTTTTCCGACCCCTACCTTTTCCAGGCCCAATGATCCACACCCCTTCAGGTCTCTGCTTTCTCCTCATTGTAACTGCTCAGAGAAGAGGGAGAGGAGCTAACCAGTACAGGGTCATGCCTTTTCTCTGCTCAGAGGCCCAGGGCAGGGGGCAAGGATGTGCCTGGGGGTCAGCCCAGGAAGAAAGGGGGCACTAGGAGGGACCAGAGGGACTTGCCTCACTGGGCATTGCTCTGGCACTCTGAGAGGCGAAACGGGAGAAAGGAGCCATTAATCTGGAATAAATACAGGTGTTTGGGGTTTTATGGGTTACAGTCTTTATAGGGAAAACTCTGGGTCTGGGTGTGAGCCTGTGTGAATGTGTGTGCACACATGCGTGTGTGACTGAGTGTGAAGGTGTGAGTATATGTGCGTGGATGTGTGAATGAGTGTGTGAGCATATGAATGGTGGGTGTAGGGTGTGCATGTGCAGACTGACTGGGGGAGCTAAAGTGACCACCCTTCCTGAAGTGCAGAACAAAGTCAAACGCCCCACTTGGCTGCGGGGCGAGGCTGCCTGTGTACCAGGAGACACCGAAGACCCCAGCAGCCACACCCCACAACATGGACTGTCCTCCCATCAAGGAGGTGGGGGAGGTATACTTCCCACCCCCAGGGATCAGGGCTGGCCCATGTCTCCCCCAGACTGTCAGGATCAAGGAGTGTCATTGCTTGAGCCCCGGACTCAGATCTCTGGAGGTTCCAGCTTCTGAGGGGCCCCTAGGGAGGCTTTGCAGGAAGACAGATGACCTGGGCGGGCCAGTTGAGGACCAGAGGCCACACCATGCCCCCCTGCCCCCCTCTACACACATACATCCAGAGCCCTGAACAGAGCTGGAGCACCATATGGGCGGGGCTTCCTTCCCAGCACAGTCGAGCAACAGAGAAGGTTCTGGGGGAAGGCGGGAGGGGGAGGCCACCCTGTGAGGATGATGGACTCAGTGTGACCTTGCGGCCAACAGAGCACAGCACTGGAGGGCGTCAACACTCATTTAAAGACTTGTCACGAGGTGAATNACAGTCGAGCAACAGAAAAGGTTCTGGGGGAAGGCGGGAGGGGGAGGCCACCCTGTGAGGATGATGGACTCAGTGTGACCTTGCGGCCAACAGAGCACAGCACTGGAGGGCGTCAACACTCATTTAAAGACTTGTCACGAGGTGAATTGCCTCCTCAAACGATGTGCCCGAGCCCTAACCTCCAGCACCTGCGAATGCGACCTCATCTGGAAAAAATCTTTCCAACGTGATCAAGTTAAAATGAGGTCTCAGGGCCGCACTAATCCCCAGGACCAGTGAATGTACTGGGTTACGCAGCAGGGGGAGGAAGGTTGTAATCAGCTGGCCTGAGAATAAAATGGTCCTGGATGAGCTGGGCGGGCCCAGCGCCATCATAGTGCCCTCCATACATGGAAGAGGGAGGCAGAGTGGAAGCTGCAGAGCCGGTGCCGCCGGCCCTGGTGCGGAAGGCAAAATTGTCTCCAGACGTTCTTTGGGGGGCAAAGTCACCCCAGCGAAGCTCCTGTCCTGGCCTGAGATGTCAGCTGGGCTTCCTGCTGTCCACATGTCCCACACCACACGGAGCTTGCTGCTGGGTGCGGGGGCGGCGGGCGGAACACAGAGCAGGTGCGGGGAGGCGCCCTGGGGGGCCCCAGTGCCGCCTGTGCGCTTACTGAGCACTAACCGTGCTCTCAGTGTGCAAGCGCTCCACGTGGGGCCTCGGTTCTCTGTCACCGCCTGACAAGTCACCCAAACCGGGTGGCCCAACCCAAACAAATGGCACTCAGTTCTTTTGCTCATGCACCCACCAGGTGGGCAGGGCTCAATGACCACACTCGCCTCTGCTCCACGCCTGGGCACCTCGGCTGGGCAGGAGAACCCACTTCTGAGAAAGCGCCTTCACATGACTGGGGGCCAAGAGGCCCCCCAACGTGGCCTCTCCCCTTGTGAGCTGCTGGGGCTTTCTCACAGCATGGCGGCTGGTTCCAGCGCCAACATCCAGCGTTGCACAGCACCCAGCGCCACCTGCACCATGCTGTGTGGGCCAAGGCACCCACGAAGGCCTGCCCGGCTCCAGGGCAGGGAGCAGGACTGGAGGAGAGCACTCAGGGGGTGATGTTATGCCTGCACCTTTAGAGACTCCCCAGCCACGTGTGGATCGTCTCCCTGCAGCCCTCCCCACCCCTACCCGTCTGAGGCAGATGTGTGTTCCTGGTAAAGAAACAGGGATGCAGAGTGGTCAGTAACTTGCCCAAGACCAGGCACAGTGACAATGGCGCTGGGATGACACCCAGAGCATCCATCCCCAGGGGGTGGACGTTCCCATGCTACAGATCACTGGAATCTTCTGGACGGTAACCTGATCGTCCAGCACTATGACAGCCATGAGGTGGATGAACATCTCCTTGAGATCCCCATATGCCTCCAGGATAAGCAAAGGGGTGGGCCTAGGTCAGCTCTCACTGTCCATCAGCAGATGGACAGTGACCTGTAGTCCAGCAGTTACTGCCTCCCTCAGCATCCAGCCATGCTTGCCGTTTGCCACAGAAGAGGTTGAAAGTCTGACCAAACGTCCTGCTAAAACTCACACATTTCACCCGCCACATTACACCTCGCTGGTCTGACATGGGGCTGGGAGCCACTTCTACAGCCCCCCGAGATACCGGGTTCTAATCTCTGGGACCTGAGAATATGTTACCTTACCAGGCAAAAGGGCCTTTGAAGATATTGTAGATAAAGGTTCTTGAATGAGGAGGTTGTCCTGGGTGATGACAGTGGGCCCAGTGTCATCGCAAGGGTCCTCATGGGGGGCGGGGCCAGTCAGATGTGACAGTGGAAGCAGAAGTTGGGGGACTGGCTTTGAAGTTGGAGGAGTGGAGAGAGGCGCTTCTAGAAACTGAAAAAGGCAAGAGGAGCATTCTCCCTGGAGCCTCCGGAAGAGCAACTTGCCCAGAGCTGACCCCCAGAAATGGGAATTGAGGGAGGAGGGGAAGGTGTGTGGTTTTGAGCCATGAGATTGTGTGATTTGTTGTGCCCACAGGGAGCCTGCCGCCCAGTGACTGCCCCCCTTCTCTGAGAGTCTCCAGTGTCCACTCTGAAATCCATGGCCAAAGTCATGTCCATCTCAGAGGTCCAAGGGCTCAGAACCAACCCTTGCATCCTTTTGGAAACTGAAATCTCACTTTGTCTGGTCCCCAACCTCGTCTCCTGGCTGTGAGCACTCTCCTTTAGCTTCTGGGTGGGACACAGTGAACACTACCCGGCTGGAGGTGACTCCCGGAGGGCTTCGTGGAGCAGTGGGTGGCTCTGGCCATCAAACCACATCAGTCTAATGTTTGCTGGGAGGTGGGGGGCTGGGCTCGCATTCCATGGCCTGATGCTCATAGGCTGGGTGGGTGGGCATGAACTGGGAGGCAGAGCAGGGAGCCAGTCCTCCTCAGGGCCAGGGCCCAAAACAGCAAACGCTGGGGACCCCCAGGAGGACTTCCTCTCCTTAGGAGAGAGGACCTTCAGGTCTGTTTCTTTCACCCATGACCCAGCTCTCTCAGGTCAATCGCCTCCTGTGCCTATAGCCAGGTCAGCTGACGGCCATTCCCCACCGGCCCCCCAAACAGGCCTGGGTTTGCGGGGACATCGAGGTGCTAGAGTTTGCATCTTTCTCTCCTATTTGTAGGTCACACTTGGCATTGAAATTCTAACCTGCATTTAATTACCATCATTGTCAAGGTATTATATGCTCAGAAATGAAGTATAAGATGGAATGAGATGAAAATTGAGGTCATCCCCCCAACCTCCAGGGGCTTCCTTGATGGCTCAGACAGTAATGAATCTGCCTGCAGTGCGGGAGACCCAGGTTCAATCCATGGGTCAGGAAGATCCTCTGGAGAAGGAAGGGGCTACACACTCCAGTATTCTTGCCTGGAAAGTTCCATGGACAGAGGAGCCTGGCAGGCTACAGTCCACGGGGTCGCAAAGAGTCGGACATGACTGAGCAACTAACACAGCACAACAACCCCAGTCTCCAGCCTCCCCAACTCAGCACAGCCCCGAGAGGTCCTGACAGAGCAGACTCCTGATGCACAGTGAAAACAGCACCCATCTAGCACTACATATATCACTCTGCTTTTATGAATTCATTTATCCTGGGCTGAGGGACTGCTGTCCTCCCGAATCCCAGCTTTCTCATTTTCCACTTGGTGGTCTCCAAAGATGTGTCCATCAGGGAAGGGGAGGAGACACACAGGGACTTGTGGCTGGCCACAAGTGCAGGGCATCAAAGATGCCGGCAACTCCAAGAGTGGGAGGAAGCCTGGACTAGATGCACCTGAGTCCCCAGGAGGAACCCGCCCTGCGACCTCTGAGCCTGGAATTCCAGCCTCCAGGCTGTGAGAGGATAAACTCTGCAGTGTTCAGCCCCTAGTTTGTGGTCATGTGTTTCAGCCGCCCGAGGTGACCAGCTCAGCTGGATGGAGGTGGGGGGAGCTGGGCGGAAAGCAGGTACAGCCAGGTCTGGGGGATGGGCTGTGGGGTCTGCCCTGGAATATTTTTACAGCTTCTCCATGGGTTCAAAAATTTTTCATAACAAAATGTTAGAAAAATAAAAATCTGTCTCTTCCCACTTAAATCTGAATAAATATTTAAAGGTTNACAGCCAGGTCTGGGGGATGGGCTGTGGGGTCTGCCCTGGAATATTTTTACAGCTTCTCCATGGGTTCAAAAATTTTTCATAACAAAATGTTAGAAAAATAAAAATCTGTCTCTTCCCACTTAAATCTGAATAAATATTTAAAGGTTAACAAAGAACAGCAAAACTCTGTGAAGGGAATCCTGGCCAATCAAGTATCCCCCTCCTCATCCCCGGCTCTACCTCACCTCTGCTGCCCCCAGCCCTGCCTGACCCCCACTGGGTCACCCGTCCTTGTGAGGCTTCAGCAGGAGCACCTTGTTGCCCTCCAAGAGTGAGGCTGGACCTTCGTAGCGAGGGAGGGCCGGGCAACCCGCAGCAGCCACCCCGAGATCCCTGGAGCAGTACAACTTCAAGGCAGCAGAACCTCCCACATCTGGACTCTGCCTGCCGACCGTGCCCAGAACAGGGCCTGACACACAGACTACATACAGTCAGCACCTGTCCATTCAAGGGGACAAGCGAACAACAGCATCGGCTACCACCCGACAGTCTCCTCTGTCCTGGGGACGCTGTGCTGGACACGCGGCCTCTCACAGCCATTTAGGTGAGTCCCTGTCTCGGGCAGACAAAATATCTCTTCGCTCTTTTCATGTCAATACTGGTGTTATTCAACCAGAATAAATATGACCGAACACCAGCTGGAGGCTGGCCTCCTGCCCGCCGCTCTGCAGAGCCACTGGGCCTCTGCCAAGGGCAGCCCTGGTTCCTGTCCCTTCCCCTTTGCGATACAGCCTGGAAGGAGGACACAAGCATGTTTGGCCTTCAGCACCAAAACCTCATGCTGAGCTATCTCAAGCCAGTCGCTTTGCCTCTCTGGCCTCCATCTTCAGCGTGAGATGGGTGCAGGGCCGCCAGCCATGGGGGCATCAAGAGAGCTGCGATGTCCTGTAGATGAAGTGCCAGAGAGCGCCTGCAGTCAGCCAGACGTTTCTGTTGTTGTTATTCTGATGACTACTTGATGTTAGATGTTTTCTCCTGGAACAAAGTCCATGGTGTGTGTGTGGGGGGGGGGTTGCTATTGTTCAATCTCTAAGTTGTGTCCAACTCTTTGCGACCCCATGGACTGCAGCTCACCGGACTTCCCTGTCCTTCTCTATCTCCCAGAATTTGCTCAGACTCATGTCCATCGAATCAGTGATACCATCCAACCATCTCATCCCCTGTCATCCCCTTTTCCTTCTGCCTTCAATCTTTCCCAGCATCAGGGTCTTTTCCAATGAGTCAACACTTTGCATCAGGTGGCCAAAGAATTGGAGCTTTAGCTTCAGCATCAGTCCTTCCAATGAATATTCAGGACTGGTTTCCTATAGGATGGACTGGTTTGATCTTGCAGTCCAAGGGACTTTCAAGAGTGTTTTCTAACAGCACAGTTTGAAAGCATCAATTCTTCGGCACTCAGCCTTCTTTATGGCCCAGCTCTCACATCTGTTAGGGGTGAAGGAGGGGGAATACCTGTGGAGAGACAAGCCATGCCCATGGAGACAGGACCAGGTCCTACTTCCAGGCCCTGAGTAAGCGAGCAAGATGCTGGGAGAGGGCCTGCACCCGGGTGGGAGGAGGGCTGGGCAGAGGAGGAAGTCCAGGGGAGTACAGCTCAGACACAGGAGCGATGTGACCACAAGCTGGGGACACCTGGAGCCACCAGCAGCTGGAAGAGGCAAGAAGGGTCCTTCCCTGGAGCCTCTAGAATGAAGGCGTATGGCCCAGCCCACACCTTGATTTCAGACTTCCAGCTTCCAGGATGGAAAGAGAATGCATTCCTGCTGTTTCCGGTCTGTAGTGCTTTGTCACAGCAGGCCCAGGAAACAAGTACAACACCCCAAACCTGCCCCTCCTACCGCGTCCCCCACTTGAGAAATGACTGCTCTTTCCTGGTTGCTTAGGCCAATAGGAGAATCTTCTCACCTTCCCATGTTCTTGTCCTCCCATTCACATCCAGTTCATCGGCATGTGCTGGCATCTCAGGGCCAGTGCTTTTGACCAGGAAGAGGACTCAGCCAGATGTACCTCCACAGCCCCACCTCTGCTGCCCAGGTTCGCAGTGGCCTCAGCTGGCCTCCTGCTTGTACTCACGCATTCATTCATTCATTACAGGAATTGGCTCACGTGCTTCTGGAGGCTGGGAACCCACAACCTGCCATCTGCTGCCCAGCAGCCCAGGTCAGTGGATTGAGTAAATCAGTCCGAGTTCTAAACCCTGAAAACCACAGCAGCTGATGGTGTGAACTCCAGCCCAAGGGCAGGAGGAGTGGTGATGGATGTCCCCAGTCACTAGCGAAGCAGGAAAAAGAGGCACGTTCTCCTCCCTGCACCTTGGGCTCTATTCAGACCCCACTGGGTTAGAGAGGCCCCCACACCAGAGAGGCATGTGCAGCAGAGGCCGCCACCCAGATGCCAATTTTGCCCGGAAATGCCCTCACTGATCTGGAGCGGTGTTGCTTGTGGGAGCTAATGGCCAGGGAAGCTGACAGGCGTGGTAGCCACGCCTGGCTCTGTCCCTGCCTCTCCTGCCTCCTGAGTCTCACGTCCTCCCCTGGAGGGTGGGGTCACAGCAGTGACAGGCGACCGTCCTCACACATATGCCCCAGCGCTTCCCCTCCAGCCTCTTCCCCCACCGCTGGTCCTGGGCAGCCCACTCACGCCGTCAGGTAAGGCACCTTTTCGGCCAGCCCCACCCTGCCCTTTCAATACCTTTGTTTTCTAACCTCTTACTGCTTACTTCTCTGTCTGTGCCTGCTTACTTCTCTGTCTGTGCCGGACAAGTCACATAGCAGGCAGCTGCATGTAGCTGCACCCTAGGCCCAGAACACCAGCACGGGGCAGGTCCCCAAGCCGTGTCACCTGAGTGACTGAGAGCCGGAGCCTTAGCAGCCCCACACCACATGATCACTGGGTGTGTCCCCTGCCCCACCTGGCCCAGAGCACGGTGATGGGCCCCAGATAGCACTGTTGGCAGTTGTAACTGTGAGTCTCTGCCTCATGGAAGGATGTTGAGAGGTATCTGCACTGCATTCTGACCCCTGCATGGGGCTCCTCAGTCTGCTCCAGCCTCAGACCCTGAGAGATGCCCACAAAAGCAAGCCAGCTCCACAGAGGGTGTGGAGTTAACCCCCCCGAACCCCAAACTGAGGGCTGGCCTGTGTCAGGCTCCGGGAGGGACCCCAGGTTCTGGTGTCCTTTCTACTGGGAGACCTGTTTATGGGGTCAGGGCCATCAGAGGACCTGATGGGGTTCACGGCGGGGTCTCCTCCCTCTCCGGAAGGGTTGACACTGAGGGCAACCACCTGGGCTCTGCAGTCCCAGTAAAGACTGGACCCCAGGTGCGGAGCCCCTGGCTGGCAGCACCCCATGTGTGCTGCCACACATCAGGGCCGGGAGTCAGCTCTGTCCACAGCCCCATAGGAAGGACACCAGGGACTCATGTTTGGGAGTCTCTTGGGTCTGCCCCGAGCCAGTCCTTTGGCTGATGATAATCCATGCCCCTTGCCTACAGCTAACCTGGACAGTGAGAACAGAGCCCTGAGGGGTCAGGGAGGCCTCCCAGGGAGTTGTCCAACTTGAGGGGATCTCAGGGACCTTGGACTTGCAGGTGGTGTCAGAACTGGGGGACCTATGTGCACTGGGCTCCCCCTAACTTTGAGGTTGGCTAACTCTCACAGAGGGCTTCCCTGGTGGCTCAGTGGTCTCCTGCCTGCCAATGCAGGAGATGCAGGTTTCATCCCTGGGTCGGGAAGATCCTCTGGAGAAGGAAATGCCAATAGTCCAGTATTCTTGCCTGGGAAATCCCACAGACAGAGGAGCCTGGTGGGCTACAGTCCATGGAGTTGCAAAAGAATCGGACATGACTTAGCAACTAAACAACAACATCTCTCATAGAATAAGCAGCACAACTGCTATCCAAACTCCTATGGGGGAACCTTCTCTTCCTGGCCTCACCGCACTCTGGTGATGAGAACAGCACCCAGCACAGAACAGGCGCTTCATCAGTATCACTTGGAATCAGTGAATTGCCTGGCACGATGTGAGTCTGGAGGAGAAACAGGGGTCCCTTCCAGATTCCAGGGGTGCTGTCTGGGCCTAAGGAGCCGGGTACTGGGCCACGACACGGGCTGACCCCTCTTCGGGCACCTGGCCCCTTGCTGCCTCCCTGGGAAAGTGCTGGCCCTGTGGGAGCTGAAGGTGATCTTCCACCACTTCCGTGTGTGCGGCGGGTCTTTCCTAGGCTCCCGGGGCTTCCTGCTCCTGCTCTGAGGGCTCCGCCTCAGGCCTGGGTGTGCCTATGATGAGCCAAGGGTCCCTCACTGCATGGTTCTGACCTTGACCCAGGCTACAGATCACACCCAGGGGACATAGGGGACGTATGCTGGGCCCATGGGGTACTGGACCACCCACTTGTACTCTCAGCCTCTGCCCCCAGCCTAGTGTGGCACAGCAGGGCCGCTCCTAGGGGCTTTACCCAAGTTTCTGCTTGAAGCCTCCCCGCCCCCGGCCTCCTAAGCTTCCTGGACTCTGTCTTTGCCAGCCCTCACCATCGACTGTCAGCCATCCGACTCACTATGTCTCACTGGGGTGGGGGCTGTGGCCTGACTGCAGGCGGCCCTCAATAGCAGGGTCCAGCTGGGTGCCTGAGTCCATGGGGCAGACACCCTCCTGGGGCACCCTGCCAACCCCTGACCCCCATGAGACCCCAGGCTCCTGACCTCCAGACTGAGAAGTGCCTGTGGGGTGGCCCTCGGTTACAGCAGCCAGGAAACCACACACCAGGCGACAGTTGTGAATACATCCACCCCACGGGCTTTGCCAAAATCAGTCTTGTTTGAACAACAATCCCAATTCACCCTCCGACAGAGCCCTGGAGGGGTTGTGAAGGGGCTGGGGGGATGAATCAGACGGAAGCGGCTGTCACCAACAGCTGGTGGGTGCCAGGGGCCTCCCTGCTTCTCCCAACCCCACAGCCCCTGAAAGGCCTGGGGCTGACCCCACCCGGCTGGCCCCAGTACTTCCCTGCTGCTCCCCACCTGTGGTCGCTGGAGGCTGTGGGGTGGAGAAGGATTGGATTTGTCAGATGAGTATCATCGCTGATTAAATTTGCTGGGCTGGCTGTTGGCACACCGCCGCGGTCTCTCCCTGGTGGGCAGAGAATCCGTTTGAGGTCGTTAAAAAGACGGTAATTGAAACATCCTGAGGACTAGATCCAGCAATGCGAGAGCACAGCCTCTAAGGGACGTAATCCCCACCCATCACTTAGGATCCAGACCCCCAAGGGGGGTGGGGTGGGGAATTAAAGCCCAGGAATAGAAACAAGCATCCTAGCA
>SJYV01018944.1:33474-45993 GCA_006410875.1 Neotragus pygmaeus
AAGGAGATCAACCCTAGGATTTCTTTGTAAGGAATGATGCTAAAGCTGAAATTCCAGTACTTTGGCCACCTCATGCGAAGAGTTGACTCTTTGGAAAAAAACTCTGATGCTGGGAGCGATTGGGGGCAGGAGGAGAAGGGGACGACCGAGGATGAGATGGCTGGATGGCATCACGGACTCGATGGACGTGAATCTGAGTGACCTCCGGGAGATGGTGATGAGCAGGGAGGCCTGGGGTGCTGCGATTCATGGGGTCGCAAAGAGTCGGACACGACTGAGCGACTGAAATGAACTGAACTGAACTGAACTTGCAATGTGCATTCACATCCAATCCAGGTCCGTTTTCAATAACACGGCAAGCAGCACCTTTTTAGTAATACTGGCTGGTTTCTGCCTCCTCTTCGGGGAACACTGCCTCGTTCATGTCCCCATGACCTCGTTCATGTCCCCATGACCTTGTTCATGTCCCCATGAACTATAATCACCCAATACACTCTGCTGGCATCATTTTGAAGAAACTGTTATCTATAGGACAATTAGAATAAGAAAAAGCAAAAATTTTATTCTACCTTCATTTATTCCTTCTCCAACCCTCTTTCCTTCTGCAGACCTGAGTTCTGACCTAAAGTATTCTTTGTCTGCCTGAAGGCCAATGGCCAGCATTTCTTTTGAGGCCAGTTCCTGGTGCCTGTCTCTTTATACACCTTCCTCAAAAGGCCCAGGTACAGAGTGGCTGACTGATTTTATTTCATTTAAACCTACAATTTTCAACAACTCTATGACATTGTTGTCCAGTCCCTCAACCATGTCGGGCTCTTTGAGACCCCATGGACTGAAGCACAGCAGGCATCCCTGTCCTTCACTATCTCCTGGAGTTTGCTCAAACATGTCCATAGAGTAGACAATGCCACCCAACCATCTCATCCTCTCACCCCCTTCTCCTCCTGCCTTCAATCTTGCCCAGCATCAAGGTCTTTTACAATGAGTCAGCTCTTTGCATCAGGTGGCCAACGTATTGGAGCTTCAGCATCAGTCCTTCCAATGAATGTTCAGGACTGATTTCCTTTAGGATTGAGTGGTTTGATCTCCTTTTCACGGGACTCTCAAGAGTCTTCTCCAGCAGCACAATTCAAAAGCATTAATTCTTCAACGCTCAGGCTTCCGTATGGTCCAATTCTCACATCCATACATGGCTACTGGAAAAATCAGAGCTTTGACTATGCAGCCCTTTGTTGGCAAAGTGATATTTCTGATTTTTAATACACTGTCTAGCTTTGTTATAGATTTTCTTCCAAGGAGCAAACATCTTTGAATTTCATGGCTGCAGTCACCATCCGCAGTGGTTTTGGAGCCCAAGAAAATAAAGTATATCACTGTTTCCATTGTTTCCCTATCTCTTTAGCATGAAGTGATGAGATCGAATGCCATGATCTTAGTTTTTTGAATGTTGAGTTTTAAGCCAGCTTTTTCACTCTCTTCTCTCACCTTCATCCTGTCCTACAGATGAGGAAACTGAAGCCCAGACTGCTGAGCGCAAGCGTCTATGGTCATTCACCCACACGATGTCAAGCTGACTTCAAAGCCAGGCTCCGAGCCACTGCACCCGAGCCCAGGAGACCCTGCAGGGTCAGGGAAGGTGAGCTGGTTCCAGCCCTGCCTGGCCCTCCTTGGAGTCCCAGGCCTCCTCCTGCCTGCTGGCAGCTATGTCACTAATGCACGCCATGGAACGTGCCCTCAAGCCTGGCTCCCTCCCTCATCAGCATGCAGGACATGGCCTCACAGCCTCTGAGAGGCTCGTGAAGTGCCTGCTGAGCTGCCAGCTGGCCCAGCTGTTGCCATGGAAAAGCCCAGAGCATGTGGGCCTCCAGCCTGACACTCGCTCCCCTGGGACCCCCCCCCCAGCCAGGCTGCAGGCCCAGGACCCAGAGTATACACGTGAGGGGGACCCACTCCTAGTGGGCCTCAGTGAGAACAACTGGGGCCTTCCCTCGGAGGGGCTGACAATGCCAGGTCCCACCGCATCTGTTAGAGCCCAGGGAACCCCATTGTGGGGGTGGAGCTCTTTCTGCTTCCCCGCGTCCATTCCCCCACTTTTCGCTAAAGTCACCTCAGCCTACTTTGAGGAGCAGCCTCCCCCTGTGAGTACAGTCTCAGGGGACTCACCCTCACTTTGGTCAAACCCAGATCTGATCTGTCAGCAGGTATCACTCCCCCTCCCTCTGCCCATGTCAAAAATTGGTCCAGGTCTGGGCAGGTAACCTAAGTCAAACCACTGATACTCCTGGATCTGTGCCAACATTCAGCAAAGGTGAATGGCTGAACATAGAGTCAGGGACACCCAGATGTGTTGGCCTGGGTTGACCTCTTGATCAAGCCATACCTGAAACCAGTGTCCCTGGCATCTCCAATTGCCTGAGCTAGCACAGTTCCATTTTTATTCATGCCTCATTGGGTTGGGTTTTTGTCACTTTTGATGAGAGCCCTCCCTAACACTCTTTGGCTCCTAAAGAGATTCCTACAAGTGGACTATGTCCAAGCTCCACCCTAACCTACCCTGTGTGACTTTGAACAAATCTGTGTCTCTCTGTCATGGGAAATGGTGCCCACAATGGCCCCTCGCTCTGAGCATCCCCCATTTCTGTGCCATCAGGAGGAACCCCAAAAGAATTTATTTGTGATGTCAGCCTTTCTCCATTTTCAGAAAAGTGTCAGGGCACACAGAGAACCAGGAAGGGCTGCGTGTCATCTCTTTAATGGAAGTTTAAGCCTCCTGCATTGCCAGGGCAAGAACAGCCTTATCTGTGCATAGCCAGCCAAGAAGCTTTTTCTTATGTCCACCCTTGCATTCCAACTTGTGCCCAGCTGTTTGCCCTGGAACTCTTTTTTTGCCCAACCCTGACCCTGCAGATGGAGCCTCCTAGGCTGGCTTCTGCCTGGGCTCAGCCAGAGTGAGCCTTGGGTGGGAGCCAGGGTGTGTCTATCAGCCTGGATAGGAACTCATGGCCCTCAGCACTCCCTGTAAGGCCTGGTGCAGGTATTCCAAGAGGGGTTTGAGGGACTGGGAAGAGGTCACCCGCACATCCAACTCTGCCTTCTTGTAGGAAAATTTCACAACTTACCCCAACTGTAGGCAAGTAATCATGTCCCCACAGCACACTGCATCTGTGAGAAGAGACCCTGCAGAGAAAGTGAGCCTGAAGCCAATATATTGATCCTTCAGTAAAAGCTGGTCCTGGCTCTGAACTTTCCAATGTGCTACCCTGACTCTCCCCATGCAGGCACACCCCACTCTTGTCTGACATATGGGCTGGAGACCCTGGTGGCCAGAGAACTCTTCCCTGCATCCCTCACCACTTGTCACCACCTCCATCTCCACTTTCAGTATTGGGGTGTCGATGACGGTGATGGTGACAGGGATGGTGAGGAAAAGGAGGAGGAAGATGGTGAAATAGGTGATGAAAAGGTGAAGGGGATGATGATGGTGATGATGAAGGTGATGGTGGTGATCTGGGGTCGATAATACCTGGTTCAGGGCTTCCTTCATAGCTGAGTTGGTAAAGAATCTGCCTGCAACGCAAAAGACCCTGGTTCAATTCCTGGGTTGGGAAGATTCGCTGGAGAAGGGATAGGCTATGCACTCCAGTATTCTTGGGCTTCCCTGTGGCTCAGCTGATAAAGAATCTGCCTGCAATGTGGGAGATTTGGGTTCTATCCCTGATTTGGGAAGATCCCCTGGAGAAGGGCAAGGCTACCCACTCCAGTAATCTGGCCTGGAGAATTCCATGGGTTGTATAATCCATGGGGTTGCAAAGAGCTGGACACAACTGAGAAACTTTCAGTTTCACTTTGGCTGTTGATGAGCACTCAATAACTGCTAACTATTACTGTCATTGTCACCATCCCCCTCGTCACAGTGTTTGATCAAGGATAGGCAAATAACCCAAGTGAGTCCGATCAAAGTGAACCCTAGGATTTTACAAGGACCGTCTCACTGGGGTCACTGCCTTGGTAGAGTGTGATCAGGGAGCTTCTGTTTCAAGCCATTTTGCTCCCCATCCTGCTCCCTAGGGTATGAGCCTGGCCAAGAACAGAGCCAACACAGGGGACAGCAGAGCTGATGGCGGGAAGTGGAGTCCTGGCAGATTATCCGAAACCCTAGGTCAAGCTGTATCTGTCCTTTTCAGCTACAGGAATAAAGTCCTTTCTTTCTACGTATGCCAGTTGGGTTGGGTTTAGGTCCTTCACAACAGAAAGAGCTCCAGTGGATTCTGTGAGTCTCTGCAGAGCCCCAAAGGCAGTGGCAAGTGAAGGATGAGCCATGCAAGGTCTGAAGAGTGAGAGAAAGAGGGAAAAGAAGACCTGGCCATGGGCAGTGGCCTGAGCTTCCTCACAGCTTGGTGGCCAAGTTCCAGAACTGGCCTATCTCAGTCTATCCCCTATACCACAGACCAGGGTCTCCCTGTACATCCACACAGGTTGTACACTGCACAACTCCAGGAGATGCCAACCTTCAGCACTCAGGCTTTCCAGTCTGTATGTGGAATGAAATTTTTCAACCTGAATTTCTAAAGGTCAGCCAAAGTCAGGCCAAGTCATCAATTCTCTGAAACTATCTGACACTAGGCTTAAAGAGTAACTTGAACAAGCAGATAAGGAAATCCAAGGCAACAAATATTTGTGGAGACAGGCAGGAACCAGATGCATGAGGCATGTGGGTAGAAGGGAATAGGGAATGGTGGGGATTGTAGCAGAGGAAGCTTGGACTCTGCCTAAAGTTGTTCAAATGCCTCGACCTTCCACCTGCCAGAAAAGTGAGCCCACAACAGAATTCAGATCAAGTTTGGAATCTTTGAAATGGAGATGCTGTGCCTCAAGCAGGCATGGTGTCTTATGTCTCCCACAGAGAGCCTGGTGCAGAGTGGGTGCTCAGCAATAAGGCTGACCTGGATTAACCTGAGACTCCAGACCTCATGGGATCTATGAAGGACCAGAAAATAGGGCTTCTGCACATGAGATCAGAGAGTTATAACAGCTGGTGCTTAGTGACTCCTGTCTATACTCCAGTGCTTGTAAATGCTGTTGGAGAAACATCTACTGCTTATAAATACCTGTGAGACCCTCTCACTCCAAGCCCCCTCTTGTGTTTTGGGGACCCAAGTGTCGGTCTCCCCTGTGTGACTTCAGGGCCACCACGTGATGAACTGGCATTCCCTCTCAGTTCTCTTACATGACTGGGGCAACCAACAGTGTTCTGGGCAGCAGACCCTCCACCGGCCTTGGTCGCTGAATGATCACGTGGAGCAGGAATACAATGATACAGTGTGGACATCCCTGGTGGTCCAGTGGTTAAGAACCCACCAGCAAATGCAGGCGACACGGGTTCAACCCCTGGTCTGGGAAGATCCCACATGCCGCAGGGCAACTGAGCCCGTGTGCCACAACTACTGAGCCTGCATGCCTAGAGCCTGTACTCCACCCATGCTTTGCAACAAAGAGTAGCCTCTGCTCGCCGCAACTAGAGAAAGCCCACACGCAGCAACAAAGACCCATCGCAGCCAAAAACAAAGATATGGTGGTAAGCACTGCACTTCCAGAGGTCATCTTACACTGTAACCTAGCCTGTTGTGGCTAAGGTCTAGTGTTTACAAAGAGCTTGAGGTAGTAGAGAGGGAAGCAGCTCTGAGAGCAGCCGCCACCCCTCGGAGCATGGACGTGCACCTGATTCCCCATTCCAGAGGCTCCTGAACACCCCTCCCCATCCGCCATGTCCTCCCTACACTCCTCCTGCCCAAGTCAGTGGAAGCTGAACTTGGGTGTCTGCCACTTGCAACAATAGTCAATGAAAATCTGAAAAGCCAGTGAGAATCCTGCTCATCTCTGGGTTCTCCAGGCATGTGTGCTAAGTTACTTCAATCATGTCTGACTCTTTGCGACCCCATAGACTGTAGCCCACCAGGCTCTCTGTCCATGGGATTCTCCAGGCAAGAATTCTAGAGAGGGTTTTGCTATTTCCTCCTCCAAGAGATCTTCCCAACCCAATGATCATACCCACATCTCTTACACCTCCTCCACTAGTACGTGGGTTCTTTACCACTACTACCACCTGTGAAGCAGGTTCTCCATAACTAAAGATAAACTCTGGAGTTCCAAGGAGCTCAGGAAACTTTTGCTGGATAAACAAAGAAGCCAAGGGCAGCATGGTGTCTGAAAGCTGCTCAGAAGAGACACCTCAGGGGCCACTTCCTGCCTGAGGAGGTGGGGTTGGCATCAGCCCTGACTGAGGGGTGTGTGGGCTCAGTAGTGGTGACACATGGCCTTTAGTTGCCCCAAAGCATGTGGAATCTTCCCAGACCAAGGATTGAATCTGTGTACCCTGCATTGGCAGGCAGATTCTTTAACACTGGACCACTAGGCAAGTCCCTTCGTGGGCTTTTGACAGGTAATGAGGTCATTTCAGATACGCACTTTCAGTAAGATGTGGTTGTGGCAGAACCACAACTGGATTAAGCAAAAAAGGAATATATTGATTCATGTGTATGTGAAGTCCACACATAGAAATTATTTCAGGTACAGCTGGATCTGAAGTTAAAAATATCATTAAGTCACAGTCCCCTCAGTCTTCTTGCTCATCTGTCCTCCATGTGGGATCCATTCTCTGGCAGGCACTCCCCTCGCATGGTGAGACTCCAGCTGACACGTGCCTGCCCCTGTGACCTGAGGAAAAGAGGGAACTCCCTTCCATGGTTACCACCAAGACACTGGGTCATATGCCCACTCCTGGACCTATCACTGAGTACAGAAATGAGTGGTTCCAACTGGAAAACGTGAGTGATACACTCACACCTGGAGTCAGAGATGGAGTTAACACTCCTTAATTTCATGGACTGAGTACAGAAGAGTAGGGATTTCCCAGAGGGAAATCAGAGTGCTATTACCAAAGACATGATGGACAATGTATGATGGACTGTGCTCACTGTCCACCAAATAGCCATCCATGTCCCTCTTCCCAGCTCACAGAGCCCCACTTTGTTCCATAAGAAGCAGAAACCCTGGGACCACAGGAAAGTCAACACCCTAACCCAACCTTATAGTGAATCATATTTGGTCACAGAAAGTTATTAGTAAATCCACCCCCTTTTCCAGATTTTCATTTTCCCAGCCTCCTTTATAACAATTAATGACTACAAAACACTATTCTGATAATGAGAACTCCAGGGATTGGTACCACTGTTGTTTTCCTCTCCTCAGGGAGTACTGGAGTGAGGGCATGATGGCTGGAGCTGCTGCAACCATATTGTATCAATAAAACATCAAGTAAGAGAAATAAAAGCCAGTGCTATGAATAATATTCCATTTCTTGACTGTTACACAAATAACGTGGAACACATAACATTTTGTAAGAATTCCCTGTGCTTTTCTGGCTGGGGACAATTAAGAATTGCAATTAAGAACTGGAAACCTGTAATAAGAACACCTACCAACTAAAAGTCTTGTGTTAGCTCAGCTAAGAGATTAAATAAGTTAACACAGGAAAAGTATTTGGAACCACATCTGATAGATAAGTTTTCCAAAAGTGATGGTCGTTAGTGTCCTCATCACCATCACTGCTGCTGCACCACCGCATGTTGCTTCCTCCATGGGGAACTTCTCTTGGCTCCACCTTCCTCTCTAGGTATGGTCCCCCCCATGTTGCACTTCACTGTCACACTTATTGAAAGAGGTGCCTATGCTTCCTAACCCACACCCACAGCCAACTAGCTATGGCAGAACCTGGTAACTTGAGGTGTAATGACTTGCTAACTACCCACCTCCACTGCTGACTGCAGACCCCAGCAGATGAGGGCTGTATCTCTCAAAGTCACCACACCTCTGCTGCACAACTGTAGTTGTCCTGACAATCACTGCAGAACCAACAGCTGGTTCCCACAGGCTTGCAGAGCAGAAACATTTCCCTGACCGCTGGATTCATCACAGTTCATGCCTGCAGCACCCAGCTGTGGCTGAGGAGCTATGTGAGGTCTTTTCTGAGCCTGGCTACAGATTCCACCCTCCTCATCCTTATCTGCATCAGTCAGCTAGTGCTGAGTAGCACACAACCCCAAGATCCCAGCTTCTTTGGACAATAAGTATTTATGGTTCATGTGTTTGGAAGTTGGCTGAACTGCTCCCTCTGAAGGCCCTGAAAAGATTGCCTCTTTGCTGTTGACCTGAACGTAGCAGCAAGAGGCTGCTGCACCCTTCTCTTCCCTAAGTGAAGCCAGCCTAAGTCCAGTCTGATCTGAGGTCCAGGAGCACATCTGAAGCTCCACAGCTGAGGAAGCCAGTCCAGGTTTGGGTTTCTGATCCCTTCAAACGGAAAAGTCCAGAGGCCCCTGTGGCCCTATCCTTCCTCCCACAGGCTGTCCCCTCACCTGCTGTGCATACTGCTCAAGGCCAAGTTGGGGACACAAGGACCACTCAGACAGGACCTCACTGCCTTGCAAACATCCCTTTCTTGCACAGGCATCCCACTCCTCCTCGAAGGCTAGACCTGTTGGAACATCTCTAAGGAGAGTCAGGAAGCCAGGACTCCTGGGTGCCTCAGAACAAAGGACACTCAGGGGCCCACTGCATGCCGTCACTGAGTTAGGCCCACAGCTGTTCTCCTGAAGCTGATGTGCCCATGAAGAAGAGAAGACCAAGAGGGCACCTGTGCCTGGAGAGGCCTCAGGCCCAGAGAGATGCACTGTCTGTGCGGTTGGGCACCAAAGCCAGGCCTTCCATGATGGGCAGATGGGTTGGCAGAGACAGTCCTACCAGGCATTGTCTGTGTGTCTCTAGGGTGGTCAGAAGGCCAGGTGGCAGCTGTAAAGATGCAGAGCCCGGACACACCTGAGCTCCAGAGGGACCTCTCACAAAGCCAACCCTTCCTCAGGACTCTAGTGGGTGGCAGGAGATGCAGGAAGCCCCCGGGGCTGCAGAAGGAGCCGTCTGAGCCTCTGGAGATGGGGAATGGTGTATTCCAATCCGTGCATAAGGGATGGTGGCAGACCGGGCACCTTTAGGGGCCCTGGAGGAGAACTGAGCACTCTCGCTGTCACTTCTGCCTGCCAGAGCTCATGAATTCTCACGTGGGCCATCCTGACTGGCCACACAACAAGGGGAATTCTGAGAAATGTTCCCACTCAGCTGAGTCAACCCAACAGGAGCCACCAACTGGACTTTGGGGAGAAGAAACATCTGAGTTAGGGCCGATAAAGAGAGGGCAAGTGGACAGAGCAGGGCAGGTAGGGGTCAGCCCCTGGAGCAGCAGGGGGCTCAAAGCTCCATCACAGAGATCTTGAGGCACAAGAATTAGGGGGGGGCACACTTGGGATGACTATACCCCAAATTTCAATTCCTTGGATACCCAGCTTAAGACAGATTCTAGGGAATCTCCTGGCAGTCCAATGGTTAGGACTCCACACTTCCACTGCAGGGGGCACAGGTTCAATCCCTGGTGGGAGAACCAAGATCACACAAGCTGAGCAGCATGGCCCTAAAAAAAAGATTCTAATTTTNTCTCCTGGCAGTCCAATGGTTAGGACTCCACACTTCCACTGCAGGGGGCACAGGTTCAATCCCTGGTGGAAGAACCAAGATCACACAAGCTGAGCAGCATGGCCCTAAAAAAAAGATTCTAATTTTGGCACAGGACATTGAATTGGTATGTGGGCCCTCTATTGTGACAAATGGGAGTATAGTCCCCAAATCTTTACCTCCTCTCTGTAGCAAGACTCTACACCCACCCCCCTGCCATGTGACTACAATGCCACCCTCCCTCCTTCCCCACAATGGACTGGAAGGCATCAACTTCCTTCCCCATGGTTGACAGTCTTGGCCAAGTGACTAGCTTTGGAAAGGATGCAAGCAGACACAATAGGCTTAAAGCACAGACTTCCATCCATTGTGCCTTGAAATATGGCTTTGCCCTGTGAGTTTTGCAAAGAAAATGCCTCAAGTAGCTCACCTCTTGCAGCCTGGGGCCCAGAGAGAGACCCTTAGCACAGACCTGAACCTGACCCACAATCTGAAGCAGAGCCCCTCCAGGAACCTGCAGCCTTATCAGCAAAAAAGAAATAGTTTATGTTCTAAGTCACAGACATTCTAGGGCTGTTTGTCACACAGCATTGTTGCGGAAACTAGGACATCTGCCTATTCTTTGGTTAGGAGAAGCTTGCAGTGAGCTGTCTGCCCCTCCCAGACTGCATCCACCGAAATAGGCTAAGTGTCCAAAGTACACTGAAGCGCTGCTGCCAAAAGGATGTTGCGTGGATACTGGAAAGGCTGAAACCAACATTTCTCACCATGGTGGAGCAAACAGCTGTTCACAGACATTGCACTAGGGGCTGGCCTGTGAGCCAGAACTCATTTTCTGGCTGTCACCCGACAAACAGAAAGTGTTTGAACCCCAAAGGAGCAGCTGACTCTGATGATTTATAGGGCCTGAATGGATCTGTGAGGGCAAATTGAATTTTGAATACAATTCCATGTCAATTAGCATTGCTCAGAGCCTGACAGAAGAGCAGTGACTCTAAAGCAAAGCCAAACAGCAAAGACTGATGGGGTTGAGCTCCAGGCCACCCTGGAAGCAGATAATTTTCATCAGTGCCTCTCAGAATTCTTCTGGGGAGGATGCTCTGCTGCATGTGGTGACCAGGTGAAGACTTGGCTCTGGCGGTGGGATCTGGTGAAGGCTGGGATTGAAATCACACTGCACTGGACCAGCAGGCTGGGGGTGGGGCAAAGCTTCTCTTTGGCAGCCTGTGGGAAGGACCCGTTTCCCCTATTGAACTGGAGGAAGGATGAGTCCTCAGGGATGGGATGAGGTGGAAGGAAAGACCTGGGCTGGCTGCAACTGAGCCCCAAGGGCCCCAAGGGGGCTATGGGAAGGCCGAGAAGAAGGAGGAAACCTAGGTCCAGAAGGCGAGTACCTCTCTTTAGAGGCGGAGCAAGGGGTGAAGACACCCATTCTCTGGGACACTGGTGTCTACACGCAAACAAGAGGGTTGCACAACCCTCTGGTCTCCAGACTCGCAGCCCCAGCTTGTTGGAAATGCAAATCTCAAACCCAAAGTAGGACCAGGAACGGAAGGGTCTCTGGTATGTTAACAAAACCCCCGGCCCCTGAGTGATTCTAGGCGAATGTTCAGACCACCCACCACAGGAAGCATGTCATCACCACCCCAGCCCACCCACTCCAGGTTTATGGAAGCGACAGCTGAGGCAGAGAAGTCAGACCACCCACTCACAGTCCGAAGAGAGGGGCTGAGGTTAGAGCCTAGGTTCTTGAACTGCTCTGACCAGCGTGGTAGCCACCAGTCACAGGGGTTATTTCATTGCAGATTGAAGTTAATAAATAAAATGCACAGTTGAGTTTTCTAGTTGCATGGGCCTCATCTCAAGCTGGTGGTTTCCGGGCTGGATGGCATAGATCTAGAAAATACCACTAGCGTGGTCTTGAAGCTATCCCTTAGCCACTGTTGGTGTCTGCACTCCAAAGACCCCACCCCCCATCCTCCTCCAGGAAGAAGAGAGCAAATGTGTGTGCAAGAACACATGGAAAGTGAGCAGAAAAGCAGTCCTGCCACCCCTTATACCAGCAGGGAGTGGAGGCGTCAGCGCTTAGCTCTGCAGGCCCTGGAAACCCTGAGGAGCAGGTTTGGAGCCCTGGGAGAGGTACCCCATGGACTCTAGCCTGCCAGGCTCCTCTGTCCATGGAATTCTCCTGGCAAGAATACTGGGGTGGGTCGCCATGCCCTTCTCCAGGGGATCTTCCCAACTCAGGGACTGAACCCAGGTCTTCCACATTGCAGGCAGGTTCTTTACTGTTTGAGCCCCTATGATGTGCATAGGTGGGGGTGGGGGGGATGAGCACAAGGCAGGCAAGCAGGCTTCGGCTTCCTCCCACCTCACTCTGCCTCTCCCCTGAAGGGAGGTTCCCTGTGCCCAGGATCCTGAGGAGATGGCGGCTGGTCCCTAAGGCACTGGCCAGCCACCTGGAAATGAATCGAAGGAGGGAAAATCCTTGAGGGGCTTCTCCCCGGGAGAGCTAAGAAACCCAGAGAGGAGTCCCCACAGGGAGTCTACAGCGTCCCATCCTTCACCCTGAACACATCCAAGTGTCTTCAAAGGGAGATGAACAGTCATTCCTACACTTGAAAACCTCAACACCAAAACCTGGGCCTTCCCAAGCATTGTGCTAGAGGGTAGGAAGGGGGTGACAAGAAAGGAAGCCCCTGCAGTCCCCAAGATCAGCTCAGCAGCCCAGGCTGCAGGTCTCTGAGGACTCCCAGCCTCTGGAGCAAGTGTGGGGCCTGGAAGCCCCACTGGGTATGGGCAGGCAGGCTCAAGGGCCTGTTTCCCAAATGAAATCCTTAAGTATTACCCCTGGGATCACCCCCACCTCCTGCCCCTGCAAACACAAATTTTCAGGCCTTCCATCCTCAGAGGAGAATGAGAGTAGAAGGAATGCCAAGGAAGCTTTCCGTCTTTCTAACA
>SJYV01018944.1:48754-75652 GCA_006410875.1 Neotragus pygmaeus
CCCCGCCCCGCGCCGCCGCCGCGCGCCCCCCGCGTCGCCGCCGCCGCGAGTCCAGCTCGCAGGAGGAAGAGGTCATCGACGGCTTCGCCATTGCCAGCTTCAGCACGCTGGAGGCCTTGGAGGTAGGTGGGCCCCCGCGAGCATGTTGCCGCGGAGTCACGAAAGAGAAGCCCCTGGAGCATGGGCACACCCACCCCCTTAGGGCTTCCAGGGCTGCGTGGGCCCCACGCGCCTAGAGGGTTGCTCCGGGAGGACCCGGCCCCCCCGCGGGGGGTGGGGGCCTGTTGGTGTTTTAAGGAGCTGGGGAGAAAAATCTGTAAATTATACTGCCCAAACTGGGGGCTGCCTGGCTACTCAGTCTTTTTTCAATTGTGTTTATGTTGCCAAAATATCACTTGATTCGGTTCAGGATGTGCTAGGGAGGTGAGCACTGCTGAACTTGCGTGGAGGCCGTGATAAAATGGATACTTGAGGGTTCTTCCTGTTCTCCCTCTCCTCGAGGTTTCTGTTCTCATGGGGAGAGGGAGGGTCATATTTTAGTCCCCTCTCTGCCACCGCTGTGTGCTGCGTGGTTATTAGGATGGCAGAAAATATTGATTGTCTGGTTGAGTTATCGTGGACAATATTTGTTGAGCAAATAACATCCCTCCTTGCCTGAAACCAAGTGAGTGGAGAAGGAAATGAATGCTCTCAGAGCTGGCAAGTGGACTGGTCGGGAGTTCTTGTCTCCTAGAATTGGCCTGGGTAGGAATGCCGCCTGGTCTGGGAGTCCTGTGAGCCCCAGTCAGCTAGCCAGCCCCTTCACCCTCCAGGGGCCCTAGACAGCACTTATTTTGGGGGACCAGCGTCTGTGGGGCTTGGGGTCCCAGGAAATGCTTAGTTAACAGCTCCCCTTTTCTGAGGAGTTGGAGCCAGTGGCCTAGGACTCCCCAGTCTCAGAAACTAAGCTTTGGGGGAGGGGAAGTCCCCACACTGCAGGTCTCTGCAGTGGTCCCCTTTCCAGGGGTACTCCGCCTCTGTAGAGAGCCTCAGGGTCAGGTACTGGCAGCCAGGGACAGGTGGCCCAGGCACAGGTTTGCCACTTTTTGACTGGACACATGGATGCACCTGCGTCAGAAACTGGGCTAACACTGCCCCAGATCCTCTGTTGTGCTCATCTGGGAAGCCTGGGATGGCTCTTGGGCCTAGGGGTCCTCAGCTATCACCCTCTGTCAGGGTGTGGTGTCGCAGGCCTAGGCTGTGTCCTGGGGAGGGGAGGCCCCAGGGCTGAGTTTCCAAGCCAGGTCCTGCCCTGCGGCCTCTGGGAGTGGATACACCAACCACCTTCCAGATGCATAACTGCCCTGTCAGGTAGGGTAAAGACAAAAACGCTTACTGTGTCCTCCAGGGCCCTGCACCCCATCAGCTGGCCTCTGCCACCTGACATCCTCTCACACCAGCGTATCAGCCCCTTGCAGGTTCTGCCTCAGGGCCTCTGAACTTGCTGTTCCCTCTTTCTGGGCTGTTCGGCGCCTTCATGTCTCAGCGCAAATGACACTCAGAGAGGCTGTCTCTGGGCATGGCCTGAAGCAGCATCCCTTCCCCCCAGCTGTGCATCTCCCCTGCAGATGCACACACTCTCTCTGAAGCTATCTGCTGTTTTGATGCTCCAGAACTTGGAAGAGAGCAGGCACCGAGCCTGTGTTTCCCCTGAGGGTCCTAGTGCCCCATGTTCCTGGAGTGAACCAATGAGAGGAGAAATGGGGGTTCAGGGAGGCTGCGCCTCGGGTCACTTAGCGCCCCACACACTGCCTGCAATGGCTCTGGCTGTACCCTCCTGCCCCAGGGGATGCAGTGCAAGGGGACTTCTGCCGGCTCAGACCAGCCCCAGCCAGGTCGTGGTGAGAATGAGCTGCTTTCTGCTTGGCATTCACGCAGTCGCATCACGCAGGGCCGCTCTACACACCTTTCATTGCCTTTCTGAGCCAGGGAGGGGTCTGCCTGTGTTGGAAAGTACGGGGCTTCTGGACAAGTCAAAACTTCTAGATCAGCCCGCTTGTTTGGCCTCATTTCTTGCTAAAGTGTAGTGGTTTTCCCCCAGAGTTCAGATAATTCATAATGAGGCTGAGTGACAGCACGCAGTGAGCGAGTCCTCCCTCTACCGGGTGCTGTTCTGAGCCTGCTTGCCCCCACTGCACAAATGGGGACACTGAGGCCCGTCGCCTGCCGTATCAGGACCTCAGTGTGCCCAGACTCAGAGTTCTGCCAAGCCCTCGCCAGTCTGTCTTGGCCTCCGTGTGGATGCAAGCTGCCACGCTGGGAGCATAACCTAATGTCAGGTGTGGGGGCCTGTGCAGAGTGCCAGTGTCCCTCAGGGCCTCCTTGCCTTTATCCTGAGGAGGCACGCCCTGACCCCCAGTCCCCTCCAGGCTCCCCCTCCCTCTGTGTTCTGGGAAGGCCCCCTCCACCCTATGTCCTAGGCAGGTCTCAGGCCCCCTCACACTCTACCCGGTGTCCCTGTGTCTGCTCCAGAGGAGGGGTGAAACAGGCCTGCCTCAGGGCAGCTGGGAAGATCACTGGCCACCTCTGTTAAGTGCTGTGGACGCAGCAGGCGCTCCATAATGTGGGGGGGGGTGTTGTCGACTAAGGAGGGGCCCCAAGTCTGTATGGCTCAGGACGTGTACACAATCCTGGGGGTAGGGTTATCTCCACTGGAATCCAGTGTCTGAGCTGAGCGTGTGCAGAGGTCACGATCTGGGTGTGGGGTCGCACACCTAAGCCCTCATCCCCTGTCAGTTTTCCAGTTTTCCGTTTATCCATGTGGGGACAGTGAGCAGGTTGCCATAGGATAGGGGCCCTGTGGTCGGGGTGACACAGGGCATCTTTTTCCCCGGCCCTTGCCCTCAGTGTTCCTTCGTGTTCTCTGGGTCTGGAGAGAGCATTTGGCAGTAGAACCACTCTTCTCGTTTGGCATCCATATGATTTCTTTGTTCATTTGCTTTTCAAACAGCAAAACACTTTTACCTGGATCGAGTCAATTTTTATGAAAAGGTATATTTTGAAAAAAGGTAGCACCAGACTCAGTCTTCTTCAATAACTACTGTCCCCAGCTCATGGTCTTTGTAGAGCATGTTATGCAGCTATAACCACACTTGTAGTCTTGCGCCTCTCCTTTTTGCACAAGGAGAAGGTTATCTGCCACATCTGTACATGTCTGGGGCATATGTGCCCGGGAACAGAGATGGAAAGGAAAACGCCCCAAATTATAGCTGTGCTCACAGGCGCCTTCCCTTCTCTAATTCTCTGTTTCTTACGTTTTGATCAACACATGTAGCTTTTATAATCCACAAAATGTACACCTGAAGCCGTACGTGACCTGCACCACATAGAGTCGTGCTTGAGAAACCGTGCTCCCACCTCCAACACATCGGCAGGTGGATAGTGGTGTGTGGGCAGCTGGTCTTGGCCCGGCCCCGCTGCTCCCAGCCTTTGGGGCCGTCCAGGGGCTCGCTCTGTGTTTCCCCCCAAAATAATGGAACCCTTCCCAGCTTAGGATGTGAGCCTTATGCCCGCTGAGGGGTGGGTTCAGGCCTGGAGATGGCCCCATGGGGGTGGGGGAGTCAGTGAAGGGTGCCAAGACACCCCTTTCCTGGGCCACCTTAGGGAGGGTCCGTGGTGATGATCCCTCTGCGAGTCAAGTTTAGTCCCCCCTCGGGGCAGAGAGCTCGTGGTCTGTGCTAGCTCGGTGCTCAAGGCCAGGCGTGTCGGGAGTTGGGATGAAGCCCCCGCAGCCCATGGACAGAAGCCCATGCTGTCGGTTAACCTGGGGGGGGGGGGGCATGTGCCCTCAGACAGGAGGAGTGAGAGCTGAGAATCCACGGATGATTGGGTGCTGTGAGGAGAGCCAGCAGCATGGGAAACGTCCAAGTCTCCAGGACAGAGCGCCTCCTCCAGGCTGCCTTTTGCTCTTCAGATGGGGAAATTGAGGCCCGTGGTGGGTGGGTGGGGCTTTGCCTGCAGTCATAGGCTGGAGGTGTGCCGAGCTTGGAGCCTGCCTAGGATGAGTTAGGCTGCTCCCCCTGCCCCCGCTCCACAAGGTCCCAGAGCTTGCTGTGAGGTGTGCAGCCTCCAAGGGGGACCCTGGCAGCCAGTGAAAGCAAAGCCACCGCATGGCCCCTCAGCCCACCTGGGTGTCCACCAGCCCAGGGCAGCACCGGTTTTGCTACTTGCGGGGTGGGAGGAGCTCTGGGCCTAGCCTCAGTCAGGCCTGGCATCTCTGTACCATCACTGTCTCCTGTCGTGGGGGAGATGAGCTTTGTGGGAGCGGTTTTAACAATAGCAGCTGCTGAGCGCCTGTCTTGAGGACTTCCCTGTCCTCACACACCCACTTGGTAGAGAAGCAGCTGAGGCCTGGGGAGACCGGATCCTTGCCCAGGATCTGCCTGCCGCTGTCCCAGGCCACAGAAACCGCAGATCTTCCCCTGAACTTGGCTGCATTTTTCAGACACTTTGGGAAGAAGCTGAGCTTGAGCAGAGGGTGGTCCTGCCCAACATGTGAAGGGTCAGCCTTTTCATGGGCTGCAGGAGCAATGCTGTGGCCGGGGCTGGCTGCCTGACCTCTGGGGAAGGGCCAACCCCCCGAGCACCGTGAGGATCTGCAGAGCCCGAGGCTGCACTGGGCTGCGAGGGCTCAGCCGCATCCCGCAGTATCACCCCATGTCCATCTCGGGAGGTAGGGTCACAGGGAACACTCTGGTGACACACAGCAGTGGCGGCAGCCAAACTCCTGATGGACGGTGGCCTTGTCTCTGCTGGGCGGCGTGTTACTTCGCTGGCCCGCGAGCACAGGTGAGGGTCTTGAGCCCCTTGTGGGACTGGGCCATTTCCTGGGCTCCCTTACGCTGGCTCACTCCCTTGTTCCCCCGTGATGGGGCTTATGTGCATGGCACTTGTGGCCTCAGCGCCTCAGGCTTCCCTGTCTGTCTCATCTGCATGGTGCCCAGCCCCAGTGCCCAGCCACCTGGAGGCCGTGCTGTGCCTGGGGGAGAGCATGGCAGAGAAGGGGTTCCATGGCCTGGAGCCTTCCCTTCCTGCTAGTTAAGTTTGCCTGGGAGGTGCGGCAGCCTGGGCTGTGGGGGCTCCTCCGTGGCAGCTGCAGCGGCTTTCTCTCCACCCTTGCTCTGGTTTCGGGGCCGTGTGTGCATGTATGTACTCTTGGGAGGGTGGGAGGTCTGCAGCCCAGGTACATGTATGCAGCAAGTTCTGTTCAGGCGGGCAGTTTTCTGCCTTCTGGAGGAAGGGTACTGGAGTCTGGAAGCCACCCCCACCATGGGTGTGGGGGTCATCGAGCTGGGGGCAGCCAGAGTGACAGCAGTGGCACACACTGAGACAGCTTGAGCCGTGTGGTTCACGTGCTGTGTGAGGAGCCCTGGGAGCTGGGGACCCTGCGCAGATGGGGAGACTGAAGCACTCACCTGGCCTCTCATCTGGGGCAGAAGTCCAGCTGGACGGGGCCAGGCCCAGGTGCCTGCTGTGGTCACACTGCCCGGGCTGTGCTCCCTGCCTGCACCCCTCTGCCAGGAGTCCCTTTCTGCGCATCTTTAGTGAGACCAGGAACCTGCCGCCCCGAGGAGCTGTCCCCCAGTTCAGTCTTCATGAGGCCTCTGGGGAGCCAGGCCGCTGCCCGTTCAGAGGTTTCCAACACTGTGAGTCGCATCACTGGACTATGGCCTTCCTCACCCAGCCCTCTTGCCTGGACTGTTGCTTGGGATGGTCTCTCGCTGCTCTCAGTCACTGGGACCCAGGCAGTGGTGGCCCCGAGGCAGGCCCTGCGAGGCTCATGTGGGTCTCCCAGGCCTCTGGAAGCGACTGCTGGCCACCAGGGAGGGGACTGACCCGTCCTGCCCTCCTGACTCATTGAGCACTGGGTGTGTCTTGTGGCCCATGCCAGCTTCGGGCTTGGCTCCAGGCAGAGGAGGCGGACAGGTAACTAGACTCGAGAGAGACTGGAAGGAGGTAACGGGCTGTGATGACAGCATGAAGGCAAGGCGGGTGCTGGGGCAGGTGGGGCTTTCGGGTTGAGAGGCTGTGGAAGGTCTTTGAGGCCAGGAGGGGCGCGTGCGGTGACTGGTCACTGAGGTCACCTGAGACGCTTTCTCCTTTCGGGAGCTGGAATCTGAAACCTGTGTGGAATCAAGTGCTTTGGAGAATTAGGACAAATGTGCTATTTGGTTCCAGTTTAGTGTGGAGAATCTTCCAGGATCCTGATTTGCCACAGTAGTTCTGGAAAGAAATCTCACTGAGTTTCCCCTTTTGTTCAGCCCACCAGGACTCCATGTGTGTGGGAGGAGTGCTGGTTTGGACCCGGGTGTGCACGTGGGGCTGGGGGGTGGGGAGGCCGTTGTGCGTGTGTGTATGTGGGGAGGGACCTTGACCCCGGGGAAGCGTCTCCAGTGGCCCCGGCCCTGCTCCTCCCTTGGAACAGATGTCTAGGGCGGTCACCGCCCTCTGGACTCTGCACGGAGCTGCGCATGTTGACCTGGCAGCTTGTGCTGGGGGAGGCAGAGCAGGCATCTGTGCACGCGCCTGTGTGACCCTGTCAGGTGCCCCCACTTACGTGCCATTGCCAGGGAAGTACCGGGGGCCAGAGCCTAGCCCAGTCAGTGGTGGTGCCGAAAATCACAGCAACAGGAATGACGGCAGTCAGGGCCTCGGCTCACCTTATCCTCCCAGCAGCCCCTGCAGCAGGTGCGTGCTGCTCCCGTTGTCCTCAGTTTTCCCTTCTGAAAACTCAGGAGTTAAGTCACTTCTTAAATCTGCATGGCTGGCAAGTAGCAGAGCAGGATGAGAACCAGGCACAGGACCTAGGTCTGTGCCGCCCCGCGGTGGGCAGGGGCCTGCGGATGGAGGCCATGTAACCAGAGAGCGGCAGGGCCCCCACCTGTCCAGCCCGGGCTTCACCCCTCTGGCCCAGGGCTGCATGTCTGACCACCCTGCTTTTCCTGTCCTTGGAGGGAGGGCCCTCACAGTTTCACACTGAGTCAAGAGATGGCCCTGTGGGGATCAGGTGGGACCTGGTGGGACCTCCAAACCAGCCTCCACAGGAGCTCCAGCAAAGTGTGGCCATCAGCCATGTCCTGATCCTCTCTCCCTGCCCTGTCCCTCTGGTTGCTCCAAATCTGACGTATTTTGCCATCTTTGGTGCCCGGCATTTGTCCTCCCTGCAGACACTCTCCAGCCTTGGAGGAGGGCAGGGGTGTTCATGGTCCTGGCCCCAGGTCTCCCGCCTCTCATGAGCGCCAGTCCCCACAGGGACCCATAGGGTCTGCCACGATCCCATCACTTACCTAACCTCACATACCATAGCTATCCCCTCTGGCTCCCCAGGCTCGGCGCTGTGTGCTGATCCTCAGACCCCAGCAGGCCTCTGGCCAATGCTTTTCCCACATACTGCTCAGCCTGCCCTCACCTCAGTCTTGGCTCCACCTGCAGCCCCAGTGAGGATTTGTCAGACAGGAATGCTCATAGACTCATCTGGATAAAGCCAAGGGCTCCTGACTCCTAAGATCACCTCTCTGCCTGACCCAGATTCCCCAGAGATCCCCTGTCTGCTGTCCATGGAATGAACCCATGTTCCTCTTGAAGCCTGGCCCTGCCTGCCTCCTCACCTTGGGCCCTGCACCCCAGGAGCGCCTGCCGTGGGACCCTGCCCAGCTTGCGTCTCCCAGGAGCAAGCTCAGGATGCTTCTTCTGAGGCCCTCCTATCAGCCGGGGCAGCCCTGTGCCTGCTCTGGGTCTCACTTTCCTCATCTAGGGGTGATAAGGTAGAAGTACCTACTAGTGGTCTTGTACCTCCCTGTCTCTTCTAGGAGCTTGTTTTTCTTCATCCCCCACCCACACAGAACACGAGCATGAGATGGTTCAGCAGCAGCCACCCTGGCTGCTTCCCCCGCTGGGCTGGGCTGCAGCTGCGCAGATTCCAGGGCCTGAGGGGGAGCTCCCAGGACCGTGAGCTTGAGAGGAACTGTGGCAGTCCTGGTTGAGCACGGAATGCACAGTCTGGCTGTGGAGGAGCGGGTGCTGAGCCTCTGGGGCAGGGCTCATGGCCTGAGGGGCCTTGAGCAGAGAAAGACCTCATGTCATCGTCAGAACGGTGGTTTGTGACCGTTAAATCCCAGTGTAGTGCAAGTCAAGGGTCGGCCCGGCTCACGGGGGGGACCCACGCATGGACGTGGTGTTGGGTGGTGGCTCGTGCAGACCTGACCAGGTGGCTGTCTGTGTCCACCTTCACACCTCCTCGTCCCCCAGGCGCTTCCAGTTTCCCCAGACCTCTGTCTGCGCCGTCAGTCATCTGTCTGGCTTGACTTTAGCCACAGGGTGGGTGGGTCTGTGTGTCCTGTTTCCAGGTGACTCTTCTCTGTCCTGATGGCAGAAGCTCAGTCAGTGGACACGGGAAGAGATGGTACCTTCACAGAGCCTGGGAGGGGGCGTCTCTCTGGGAGGGGCTCCCTGCCCATATGCCAGGAGCTGGGGCCCGGGAGGCACTGGCCGAGGCTGCGGTCGTCCTGCTGGAGCCGGGCTCCTGACTCCCTGCCCTTGACCGTCTGCCCACCAGCCATGCCGCCCTCACCGGGTGCTCACTGCCCTGCACACACTGTGGGCGGGTGCTCGGGGTAGGGCACTGAGGAGGAGCACAGTGGGACCGGGATGCAACGAGGCAGGTTCTGGAAGCTTCCAGAGCAGCAGAGGTGTCAGTGAGGCCTTCAGGAAACAGCCCTCAGGGCAAGGGGACCCACAGGGAAGCCTTGCCTAGAGAGTCAGCACTGGGTGTGGGGCTGGGGCGGTGTGGGTGTGATGTAGGTGGGGGACGGGTCAGGGAGGATGCTCTGACCAGGCGGCGCGGCTGGAGGGGAGACTGGACCTGGCCCCGCAGAGCAGCCAGGCCAGCTCCCAGTTCAGCGCATGAGCCCAGAAAGGTCCCAGGCTGGGGGCTGAGGTGCCTGTGGCCTTCCTCAGTGGAGCAGGGCCCGGGGCAGGGGTTAGGGCAGGCAGAGGACCTTCTCAGCCCCCCATCTGGCCCCCAGGACCTGTGTGGGCAGGGAGGTCCTCTAGCAAAGCCTGTCTAAATGGAGGCAGATCCTCTTGTGGCGGTTCACAGGGCCTTCCTTCCCTGTCTCTCTAGAACTTCCCTGACTTTGGCACTTAAGTCCCATGTCCCCAGAACCCTCTTAGTCCCAGGCAGACATGGAGAGTTGGTCGCTTGGGGATTGGGGCACCGGATGCTGGTGGGCAGTGCAGAAGCTACCTGCTTTCTGGCTAGGGGGAGGGGAAGGGGTTACCTCCTGGGGAAAGACCCTGGCAGTAAGCCACAGGCTCCCCTAGTCCCTGGGAGGAAGCACTTGCACCGGGGTCTCTGCCCCGGGGTGTGAACCACAGCCCAGAGGAGCAGGGTGGAGGGGCTGCGATCTTACTGAGGCAAGCGGGTGCGGGAGTGTTGAGCCAAAACTTGCAGGTGAGGGGCAGTGAGCCCTGTGCATGCCAGGGCAAAGGAAGCAGCTGGGCCAAGGCCCTGAGGCAGACAAGCTCTGATGGGAGATGACAGCCTGCCAAGTGAGCTGGGGGTGAGGCTCTGAAGGTAGAATGGGTGGGGCCCACACTCAGACTGCAGGCAGGTGGGATTTGACCTGAACTCCTGGAACCACGGAGAGCAGATGCCTGAAACAGGAGCCGGGGAGTGCTGCTGGGGCCCTCGAGTCCAGGAGGTTCTGGGAGACAGGCAACCTCAGCCACCCTATAGCCCCCTGGCCCTGTCCCAGGGTGACCTGGCCATCCCACAAGGCCTCCCTCCAGGAAGTGAAGGGGCAGGTGGGGTGGGGGGCAGTGGTGAGGTCTCGGGTGGGCCGTCCACTGGGGCCATCTGCATTCTCACCCTGCTGAGGGGGTAGTGAGAGTTGCCCAAATTTGGTGAGGAGGGGTGAGCTCTGTGGGGTTGGGGTCCAGATATTGAGGAACAGACCCCAGTGTGGTTCACAAAGTGTGGAAGGGGGGTCCTGCCCAGTTGGAGACAGGTGGCCATGCCTTTGCCTGCAGAGTCCGCGGCCTGGAAGGTCCCAGTCCACGTGGGAGCAAGCAGCCTCAGCCCCCAGCGAAGGGAACAATTCTGAGTCTGTGTTTGCCAGTTTTAATTACTTTTATCTCTCCATGGTTGGTTTACTGAAGCACAGTTTGAAATTTTATTGGTGGTGCATAGTATTAATGTTTAGGGGAGTTAAAAATCGTCACATGAAATTGCTACAGGAAAATCTAATCTGTGATTTCATAGCAGCTTCCCCCGACCCCAGTGGTCCAGGGAGAGTCCGAGGGCCTGGTCACTCGGGGGCTTCACTGCTAGGCCATTGCCTCAGGTGGCCAGAGATTGTGCACCTCCGTGCCCCACAGCACCCTCTCTGAGGGCCCCCTGCGTGCGGGCGAGGGTGCTGGGGTCTGCATGGCTGCATCTGCCCATGTGTGGCCCAGAGGCCCCATGCTGACTGAGGGCTATCTGGACACCCCTCTTGGGTCACCTCACTTGTCACTCTGGTGATGGCAAGAGCTGGCAACTCCCCGGGCCGGCTAGAGGTTCTTGGATCACTGGTGGACATGACCGCAGACCCTGGGGCACTGGAGTTCGTCCTGGCTCACCCTGCATCGTCACAACCTTGGCAGTGCCTCATTGCCCTGTTTGTACTCGGGAGCACTTGTAGTAGCGTCATTGTGGGCCTGCAGTGTGGCTACAGAAGCAGCTGTGGGTAAAACCCCCACAGGCCTGGGCACAGCTGCCGCTCCAATCTCCAGATGAGGAAATTGAGGCCGGCAGGGCAGTGACCCTGTCTGTGCCCAGGCATGGCTGAGCCTTTTAAAGGAGCCCAGACAACCCCCCCACCACCACTACCACCAGACTGGCCTCACAGGCGAGGGCAGCCCCAGCCTTGGGTACCAGGGGCAGGGCTGGCTCGTGTTCACCAGCTGCACGCACAGAACAGAAGCACGGGGAGCTCTGGGAGCATTCTCAGGGCAGTGACTCGCCTGGACCCCGGTGCACCCTGCTCCAGAGAAATCCTGCTGAGATGGCGCGTTTCCTTCCAGGAGAGGAAACTGGTGGGGCCGTTGGCTTAGAGTTCATCCTCTTGAACCTTCAGGCGGGAAATGCTGTAGGCCTCTCTTGGAGCCAGGACGTGTGTGGCACAAGGCCGCCTGCCTGTGGAAGCCGGGGAGCCTCTGTCTGCACAGGGCCCCCGCTGGGCGCATGGCAACTTGGCCAGGGCAGGCGGCTCTCCTGCTCCCCGACTCCTTCCAGACGCAGAAGGTCCTGTCCTGGGGCCCCACGTGCCACCGTGGTCTGTGGCTGGGATGGAGCTGGACTGAGTTCAGTCCAGGGGAGAGAGGCACGGGTGTTTCAAGTTTTCTGACAATCTAGTTGTTTTTTAAAGAAAGATAACAGGAAAAGTGGCAAGTTAGAACAATTCGTGGTTGACAGATGTGTCTTTTTAACCACGTGAATGATGCAGTGGCCCGATGTGTCTGGAGAGATGACCTAGAGTTTTCCTGAGGCCCTTCCAGAACCTGCAGAGGGGCTGGGGCTAGTGGCAGGGGGAGGGAGGGATCCTTGCCTGGAGTGGGTAGGGTCCTGGAGGAGGTTCTATCTGCAGCACGCACCACATAAGTCACCCCCATGCTTGCTTCCCTTCCCTGTCTGTCCAGCCCATTTTGTCTCCTTGTTTCACAGATAGACAGGTCCCTGCCCCACCCCATGTGACCCCTTAGGGCAGGTTGCCCCAAAAGGTTTCATGGTTAGTGGTGGACCGTGCACGCATTCTCTCCCTTTGCTCAGACTTCTGTCATGGGCAGCCCTGTTCTCTTTCTAGGGCTCAGACGTGAGAGCTCAGAGGTTATCCCCTGGACCAGAAACAGCCTTTGTGACTTTGGCTATGTAGGTCAAAAGTGGCCTTGGATGGCCCTAAGAAGGCCTTGAGGTGGGTGCTTGCTCCTTCCTCCCTGTGAGAGCTCAGCCTACAGTGACACGTGAGGTGCCCACCTCAGGATCAGGCCACACAGGGGCAGGAGGCTTACTCTTTCCAGAATGAAGTGGTCCACGGGAAGGTGAGGGGAGAAAGCTTGCCACTTTCTGTGGCAATAAGAAAGTCACAGCACCTGTTTGGGTAGGAGCAGGGCTCCAAGGGATGGGAGATTGGGCCCAGGGGCCCGATCAGCACAGCTGCAGTGTCCTGCGTGGAGACTCCACGCCAGCCTCCTGTCCAGGCTGCGGGGTCTGGGTGTACATGTGCGCACCTGTGTGTATGGGGGTCGGGGGGTGGCGGGAGATGCCTCAAAGCCCTGCCTCCTTATATCTGTGGGCCCTTTAGGTGGTGTCTGCCCATGCTTCCTGTGTTGGCGAGTGCCACATCAGCCTGGCCACAGGGGCTCGGTCAGTCGGGGAAGATGTGTGAACAAGCCCGTGTTTCCATCTGTAGACTGAGTGTGGCAGGCGGCTCCCTGCATGTGGGCCAGCCCAGTCCCATCTGCCGAAGACTTCGTGGGACAAAAGCCCCTCCCTCCCCTGGGGAAGCCTTCTGAGTGGAGTTGCGGCCTTTTCCACCTTCGGGTGGGAGGCTGGGAGGAGTCAGGGACCCATGGGTGGTCAGTGAGGTTCTGAGGGGACAGACCTGCAGCCTGGTGCCAGTGGACAGGTGGGGGTTCCGAGGGCCTTGCTGCTTTCCAGGGCCTGGGTGGGAACAGTTGGGTGACCAGGAATCTCTCTGGACTTGTCTGGGCCTTGGCCTCCGTCTGTAAAGGGGTTGGCATTCATGTGTCATGGGCACACCAGGAGTCCATATGTATTGAGTACCCTGCGTGTGGGAAGTGAGCCGCTGTGTTCACCAGTGCTTTCTGTCAGTGGAGGCACAGCCTCAGTGTTGTTCCCCAGGGAAGCCCGTGGCCATATGCAGGGCCAGCTGCTGACTGCTGTCAAACCTCAGAGCCTCCTTGGCCTCCCTCCCATCCCCGGGAGACAGGCGTGCACCTCTTCCACTTCCTTGTCTGCATTAGCCTTCTCTCCTTTTGGGAGTCGTGACAACTCGCCTGATGNAGGGGTGCCACCCAAACTCCTGGAGGGGTCCCAGGGGCCTTGTTAAAAGGCAGGTTCTGACCCTGCAGAAGCTTAGAATAGCTCTCTCTGCTGGGACTGTGATGGGACCCACATTAAAACCATAAAGAGAGAAAATTAGCCCTAATATATTTTAACTCCATATACCATCAGCACTGTGCATCCATGGATGCAGAGGGCTGACTGGGGCTGCATCATTTTATATAAAGGGCTTGAGCATCTGTGGAGTTCTGGTATCTGTAGGGGGCTCCTGGGGGGCTTCCCCAGTGGCTCAGAGGTAATGAATGTGCCTGGAATCAACCTCCCATGGACACTGAGGGATAACTATATTCTAAATAGTATCATTTCAATATGTAATCGGTGTGAAAATTAGCAGTGAGATATTCTACTTTATTTTTGTACCAAGTCTTGGAAAGGCAGCACGTGTCTTCCTCGTGCAGCCCTTCTCAGTTGGCCTCAGACTGGTCCAGTGTGCTTCAGAGTCAGAAAGGTGTCTTTCCCAAGTTCACTGTCTCCTCACACTTGCCACTCTTGTTGGTTTCTCATTTTCGCACTCAGCCAGCCCTTGGTTTGAACCGCCACCACTGGGCAGCAAAGCCGAGCACCTGTCAGCCTAAAGCCTCCCCTGTGAGCATCAGGTCTGTGTATCCAGGGCCAATACCCTCCACCCCAGAAGCCACAGCCCTCTCACTGAGCGAGAATGACCCAGAACACAGCTCCAAACCTTCCTTCACTTCAGTGGGGAGCTTGGCTTCTGCTCCGGGGATCGGGCCAGGAACGGGGAGCCACCTTCCACTGCCCACTTCCCCCAGGCCAGCACTTTGCTTCCACTTCCTAACTCTCCTTCTGAACAGAATTTCCTTAGACAATTAAAGTGGAAATAAGAATTCATCATACAGAATGCACCTAATAGGGTACAGCCAAAGCAGTGTTCAGAGAGAGACCTCTAGCCTCGGTGCTCATGTTGGAAAAGATGAGTTCAAGGTGAGTGACCTGAAGAACCTACAAGAGCAGAGTGTCATGGAATAAAGGGAGGAATCTGAATGAGAGCGTAATTAATGAACAAGAAAGCACGCGATAGGGAAAGTGAACGAAATCGAAAACCATTCCTGGAAAGCATCAACAAAATTGAGAACTCCCCCGTACTTGGATTGATCAAGCGAAAAGGAACACAGATTACCAATGTTAGGAACTAAAATGGAAATACCACTGCAGGTGCTACAGACGTTGAAAGAATGGGGCATAAACAATTTTATCCCAGTAATTGAACAACTTAGCTGAAATGAACAGAGTTTTTGAAAAATACAGCTCAGCAAAACTGACTTAAGATGAAAGTTCCTGTCGTTCCCTCGTTGAGTTGTGTCCAACTCTTTACGACCCCATGAACTGTAGCCCACCAGGCTCTTCTGTCCTACATTATCTCCCAGAGTTTGCTCAGATTCATGTCCGTTGAGTCAGTGATGCTGTCTAACCGTCTCATCCTCTGCCATCCCCCTCCTCCTGCCTTCAATCTTTCCCAGCATCAGGATCTTTTTCCCTGAGTCAGTTCTTCACATTAGGTGATCAAAGTGTTGGAGCTTCAGCATCAATCCTTCTAATGAATATTCAGGGTTGATTGCCTTTAGAATTGACTGGTTTGATCTCCTTGTGATCCAAGGGACTCTCAAGAGTCTTTTCCAGCACCACAATTCAAAAGCATCAGTTCTTCAGTGCTCAGCCTTCTTTGTGTTACAACTCTCACATCCATACATGACTACTGGAAAACCGTAGTTTTGATTATATGGACCTTTGTTGACAAAGTGATGTCTCTGCTTTTTAATACAGTCTAGGTTTGTCATAGCTTTCCTTCCAAGAAGCAAGCATCTTTAAATTTCAGGGCTGCAGTCACCATCCACAGTGATTTTGGAGCCCAAGAAAATAAAATCTCTGCTTCTACTTTTTTCCATTCTACTTGCCATGAAGTGCTGGGACCGGATGCCGTGATCTTAGTTTTTTGAACAGTGAGTTTCAAGCCACTCTTCTCTTTTGCTTTCAACAAGAAGCTCTTTAGTTCCTCTTCACTTTCTGCCATTAGACTGGTATCATCTGCATATCTGAGGTTGTTGATATTTCTCCCAGGGATCTTCATTCCAGCTTGTGATTCATCAAGCCTGGCATTTCGCATGATGTACTCTGCACAGAAGTTAAAAAAGCAGAGAGACAATATACAGCTTTGTCATACCCTTTACCACTGAGCCACCAGGGAAGCCCTAAGATGAAATAGATGACCTGAATAGTCATGTGTCTGTCAAACTGACTTTGTAAACTGGATGTCCGCGTCTACCACTCACTGCTAGCCCACCACCTCTTACCAGCAAAGAAAAGCTGACCTTTTACAGCCAGCCCAGGCGCTGTCTCCAGTGACCACACCTGTGAGGCAGCATATTGCTGGTACCATTTTTCAGAGGAGGATACGGAAACCAAAGAAAAAAAGCATCTGAGTAACTTGTCTGAGACAAGCAGGGAAAGTGATGGAGCCAGGGTTCAAACCAGGTGGCTCAGCTCCAGAATCTGTGCCCTTGACCCTGACCTTTCCTGAAGACAGCCAGCTTCAGTTTTCCTGCCCATCTGCAGGTGGTGAGGTTCCTCTAAAGGCCCATTTGAGCACACCTTTCCCTTGCTGAAAGCACCCTGGAAGTTCCCCTCCACCCTCAGGAAGTCTTGGTTCCTGGACATGCCCCACAAGGGCCTTTGTGGTCTGAGTTCTCCCTCCTCCCTGACCTGCCTGCCTTCCGCCCCTCCCCTGCTCCCATGCCCCTCTCTTGGGCTCACCCCTCTGTGGCGTGGGGATTGCCCGTTTCTTCTCTGCACCCACGAGCAGGCCTGGTAACCCCGAGCCTGGCAGAGGGCTGGGCCTGGGACGCTCAGTCAACACAGGGAGTGAGACAGAGTGGGGCGGAGCTGTGGATGCAGTCCACGTGGCCTGTCTGTGCTCCTCACCATCACGTCGGCCTGCCAGGCCCATGGTTTCCAGTGCAGGGGTTTTCTAATCACAAGTTTTCACACTGGACTTGGTACAGTCCTTCCAGAATATTCCCTCGCCCTCTGGAAGATGAACATCGTGGTGGGGAATGAGCTCTGGCACCTGCCAGCTGTGTGGCCTTGAGCAGGTGACTGCCCCTCGGTGCCTCAGTTTTCTCATCTGTACAGTGGGACAGTGGCACTCTTTCGGAGTTTTGTGTGGGGCAGTTAAAGTTTGAACCACGCTGGGTCCTAGCTCGCCGCTACAGTGCCTGGCTCCCATTAACACAGATGGTTTCTCCCACTTCCCCCTCTTCTGAGGCCTGGGCTGCTGCTTAGGGGGCGACCGAGGTGGGCTTCCCTGGGATGCTCTTCATCCTCACCCCACCTCATCGTGAGGCCATCGTTGGCTGTGTGCTGGCCCCAGGCAAGTGCTCCTCCTTTCTCGGCCTGTCTCCTCATCTGTGAAGTGGAGCTGTCCATACTGCATGCATGCGTCTCTGGTCGTAAAGATGAAAAGCTGAGTTGATGTGCACAGTTCCTGCTAGATAGGCACGTATGCCGTTGTTACCGCAGTTTCTGCTTTATCATTATCCCTCATAGACTGATATCTCCCGCTTCCTGGGCACGGCTTGGACAGGCGAGTCTCATCTTCGGCCTCCTTGGCGGGCTCACCTGGTCCCCTTGGGGGCAGCCATCCCGGCAGGACCCATGGGCAGAGTGTTTGGCCATTGCCAGCTTTGGCGCACCCAACCCCCACTCCAGATGTGGCCCTCACAGAAACCTAACATGGGGGACTTGCTGGGGGGCCCTGTTGGGAGAATGGTGGAGGGGCGTGGATGCCGAGGGCGTGGCCCATTCGGGGTATACTTCTTTGGGCTTTGTTGTTGGTCCCTGACTGGGCTCGGTGACTGAGACGCCTGCTGGAATTGCAGCCGTGACATGAGTGGCGGGGGGCTTTGGGGTGAAAACAGACCTGCCTGGAAATGGAAATGGGGCTGCTTTAGACCAGCGGATCAGGGAGGCCTCGCCCAGGAGGTGACCCAGCTTGAGGCCGAGAGACAGCTGACAAGGAGTGGGCTGACCGGAACCCCGGGGCGGGGATGGCACGGGGCCTGGGTGAGTGTGGCCACCACTCACTCGCAGAGGGGCCACTGGGGGGTTTAGGCTGCGCAGTGACTTGAGCTGAGAAGTGTTTGTCAAAGCTCACACTGGAGGGGGCCTGGGCAGCTGCAGGAGGTGCATGTGGCTTGACTCAGCTGGATGGGTGGGGACAGCAGTGGCGCAAGCTGAGTGGCTCAGCTAGAGAGTAGGGGCCCCGTGGGGCCCAGGGCACCCTGCTCTGAGCCGAGTCCACTGGCCTGACCGAGTGGGCAGGACCTGGTGCACCGCCCTTGCCCCTCAGCCAGAGGGCCCACGCTCAGGCACAGGCAGGGTGTCATGCCACTCACGTGGCACTTGCTCACGAACAGCTCGTGTCCCCAGAGCCTGCTGGCCGTGCGTCTCCTTGGGTTGTGGCCTCAACTCAGCCAGCGTCCTCTGTACAACCTGTTGTGCATCTCCATGCTTCACTCACTCAGCTGTCCACCCGGCCGAATCCCAGGGGAAGGATGTGGACCAGTGGGAGGGGAGGGCCAGCCTCCGAGGGCAGCAGTTTGCTTCCTGACCCTGTGCTGGCTGTGGGACCCTTCCTCATTGTGCCAGGCCCCTGCCAGGTAGTGGGGACAAAGGACAGCCCCTGCCTCCTGAGCACTTGCTGTCCAGTGACCCTGCTTCACTCAGGGACACCTGGGGCCGTGGGAGCCTGAGGGGCCTCACCGGCCTGACTGGCGCGGGAGTGGAAGGAGCATCGGAAAGGACTCCTGGGAGAAGCGGGGCCGTGCCCAGAGCCAGGGTCTTCTTACTGTGGACTCCATCCTTTTGGAGCCTCCACCGGACTCGCAGCCGTGAGAACCCGCCCTNAGCCCTGAAGGAAGGTCAAAGTGAAGGGCCTCTTTGCTTGGATGGTCAGAAGTCTCTTTAAAAAGAAGGGTACCGTCCTCTCAAGGAGGCCGCTCGCGGCCCTGCCCTCTCCCCCCAGCAGGGCTGGTCAGCTGCCAGACCCGAGCTGTCCCGGACAGCTAAGGCGGCCTGCCGCGGGGCTGTGGCCCGCGGAAACTTCCATTTCTCTTCCCGCGCGCTGCTTCACCTGCGAGGCGGTGCCTCTCCCAGCAGCTCCACGGCATCAGCCAGCAGCTGACCTGCCCGGGAGGAGGAACACCTGCCCGGGATGCTTTCCTCTCGCACCACGAGCGGACCTCAGCCACCCACGAAGGTGGTCCAGCAGGGTGGACCCGCTCGCCTGCAAACGTCAGGGAGCAGGAAACGGAGGAGTCTTCGCTCCCAGGCAAGTACATTGTACAGAAATGACGAGGGAGAAAATGTCACCCCCCCTACAAGGCCACTGGGATTCGTCACCATCAAAGCTTCCACAGAAGAGCTTCACGACGCAGCGGTCACCACCCCAGCATCTACAAGATGCATCATTACGGAGTCAAAACCAGCGATCGGTGAGTAGGGTCAACGAAGCAACTAACTTGCTCTCAAGTCTCCTGTTTAAAAAAACAAAAACTCTGGCTTTTAAACAGCAGCAGGTGGGAGAGTAACTCCAGGCAACATTTGGGCAGACACCTGGGACGCTCCCCGGAAACCTGAGCTGCACGTGTGCGTAACCAGCAGTCCCGCCAGCCTGCCTCGAGGAATCTACTCCACTGACGGCTCGCAGCCCAGGCGGAGGGGGACTCGGCGGGGACCTGCAGGCCCCAGGGCCGAGCCGAGGGCCTCGTGGCCCACGGCTGTTCCCCTAAGCGCACTCTTACGAGGCAGCCCTGTTACCACTCCTGCTTATCAAAGGGACACCCGAGAACCAGAGAGGCAGAGCGCCCTGCTCCAAGTCACAGAGCCAGCAGCTGCCGGAGCAGGATTCGAGGCCTGCTGGCGCCAGGAGGTCCCCGCAGCTCTGCTGAGAAAGGCGACACAGGGACTCCCCTGGCGGTCCAGGGGATCAGACGTCATGTTTCAGGGGTGTGCGTTCCACCCCTGGGAGGGGGGCTAAGACTCCACACGCTATGCGGCACAGCCCTCAAATCTTTTAAATCTTTTAAATAAAAATTTTTTCAAAAGGCAACACACATTGGAACTGAAATGCTCACTCACAGAAACTGAGTTCAATCACAGACAACCACGAGCAGACGCTACACAGGGGCTACAGAAGCCACGCCTACAGACACGTCNGTGGCCCATTCGGGGTATACTTCTTTGGGCTTTGTTGTTGGTCCCTGACTGGGCTCGGTGACTGAGACGCCTGCTGGAATTGCAGCCGTGACATGAGTGGCGGGGGGCTTTGGGGTGAAAACAGACCTGCCTGGAAATGGAAATGGGGCTGCTTTAGACCAGCGGATCAGGGAGGCCTCGCCCAGGAGGTGACCCAGCTTGAGGCCGAGAGACAGCTGACAAGGAGTGGGCTGACCGGAACCCCGGGGCGGGGATGGCACGGGGCCTGGGTGAGTGTGGCCACCACTCACTCGCAGAGGGGCCACTGGGGGGTTTAGGCTGCGCAGTGACTTGAGCTGAGAAGTGTTTGTCAAAGCTCACACTGGAGGGGGCCTGGGCAGCTGCAGGAGGTGCATGTGGCTTGACTCAGCTGGACGGGTGGGGACAGCAGTGGCGCAAGCTGAGTGGCTCAGCTAGAGAGTAGGGGCCCCGTGGGGCCCAGGGCACCCTGCTCTGAGCCGAGTCCACTGGCCTGACCGAGTGGGCAGGACCTGGTGCACCGCCCTTGCCCCTCAGCCAGAGGGCCCACGCTCAGGCACAGGCAGGGTGTCATGCCACTCACGTGGCACTTGCTCACGAACAGCTCGTGTCCCCAGAGCCTGCTGGCCGTGCGTCTCCTTGGGTTGTGGCCTCAACTCAGCCAGCGTCCTCTGTACAACCTGTTGTGCATCTCCATGCTTCACTCACTCAGCTGTCCACCCGGCCGAATCCCAGGGGAAGGATGTGGACCAGTGGGAGGGGAGGGCCAGCCTCCGAGGGCAGCAGTTTGCTTCCTGACCCTGTGCTGGCTGTGGGACCCTTCCTCATTGTGCCAGGCCCCTGCCAGGTAGTGGGGACAAAGGACAGCCCCTGCCTCCTGAGCACTTGCTGTCCAGTGACCCTGCTTCACTCAGGGACACCTGGGGCCGTGGGAGCCTGAGGGGCCTCACCGGCCTGACTGGCGCGGGAGTGGAAGGAGCATCGGAAAGGACTCCTGGGAGAAGCGGGGCCGTGCCCAGAGCCAGGGTCTTCTTACTGTGGACTCCATCCTTTTGGAGCCTCCACCGGACTCGCAGCCGTGAGAACCCGCCCTCTCGCCCTCTGGTCACACGGCAGCTGCAGTACCATACTTCACCAGCAGGTGCTGCTATCGGTCAGGGGACGCTGGTCTGCAGTGCTGCGCTTGGGGTACCGTCGTCCACGCTGACCTGGAGTGGTGCGCTTCGAGCATGCAAAGGAGAGGCCGGGCAGGTGGCCTCGTTGGGTGGGGAGGGGGCCCTGGCCTTCCTTGCACACCCCAACATCTCACCTGCCCACCAGCCCCCCTCATGAGTGTGTGTGCATGGTCTGCATAAAGGTTCCCCTCCCTGGGCCAGCTGTGCTTCTGTAGCCCTCTTCCGAAACCCAGGTTCCACGCAGAGCTAGAGGCAGAGCACAGGCCTGGGGTCAGAGGGTGGGGCTCTGAACAGAATAAAGTACGGGCTGTCCTCACGCCTGTCATGTGCTGGGGAAGGGAGGTGGCGTGTGCGAGGTGGGGCGGGAGTGCAGGTTCAGTGGGGTCATGAGGCCCCGCTGAGCATCAGGGAATGCTGGTGGACAGAGCAAGGGGCTTCCTGGTCAGAGCCTCATTTATAGCCCTGGGGCGTTGAGGTACCAGGGTGACAGAGGGGCCAGGGGCCGGGGCACCCAAAGGGGAAGGGGGCCCCATCCCCAGGACGGGCAGGGCCTCGGGCCCTGCTTCAGTCGGGGCTTTGGGTAGACAGAACAGCCTCTCACTTTGGAGCCCGTAGAGCACACTGGACGCCAGGGATCAGCTGCAATGAGCAGGGACCAGAGTTGGGGCGAGAAGACTGACACGGTTCTCATGGATGAACACAGCTCATCCTCCCAGTCCAGCTGGCAGGGGCCCAGTCAGGGCCATGTGACCTATGGCTGAGTGGGCATAGGGATAGACCACAAGGCCCAGGGATGGGTCCAGGCACAGGCTCCCAGCTGCCTTCCTGGGACAATCAGGACCCAGATCAGAATCTGATCTCTCCAGCTAAAAATGGAGGCATGGCATCCCTGGCCTTCTGGCATAGCTGGCCAGCAGTATTTCTGAGCCACTAGGAAGCAGATGGGGCTATAGGACAGCCAGAGTCCAGCTTGGGGCTGGCCAAGGAAGAGAAGGTGACCAGCCATCCCAGTGCACCCAGGGTTGGGATGGTTCCCAGGGCATAGTACTGAGTTTTATGGGGTTTTCTGGGAAACGGGGCTTTCAGAGCTAAAACCCGCTGCCTGAGGAGGATGACAGACCCCAGCCTGTCCTCCTGCTGTGGGGCATCATAAGAATCCTCTCGGGTCCAGCTTAGAGAGGCCACTTGTGTGACTGAATGAAGTGGAACGTGGCATCCTCCCGTTCAGCTGCGTGGGGTTTTTATTCAGCCTCCACTTCCCCTCCCCCTTTGCTGGGTGTCCTGGTACAATGAGCAGTTTGCACAACTGCGCCAGGCCTGTTCTGTCCTTGGCAGTGTCTCTGGGTCCAGCCTTCTTGGGCAGGGACCCTGCTCCGAGCCCACCCTGAAATACTGTCCCCCAACAGTGACGGTGGGTTCACGGGGGTGATTACTGAAGGTCAAAGCCAAGAGTCTCAGCCAGAGCCTTACCAGGACCCCCCGGAGGACCTGATGACACAGTGAGTCTGTGGGGCCTGGAAGTGCTCATTTGCGTTCTGCCAAGCTCCCAGGTGCTGATGCTGCATGTCCAGGGACCCCACTTTGAAAACCACTGGATGAGGGCATTTGTTTTCTTGCAGAGGCTCCTTGCCAGCAAGGCAGTGAGGAAGTTCCCCCAGACCCCATATTCACTCCTTCTGGGGAAACCTGTCATGGAGTCCAGAGGCAAGAAAGACCTGTCTCCAGCTGGTGACAACAGTGACACCTGGTGGCTTAACGATGCTAGAGAGGGTTCAGGCCCACAGACAGAACTTCTTACCCCCACAGAGCCTGTGAAGGGCCCTGTCGACACCCCCACTTCACAGATGAGCAAACTAAGGCTCAAGGACAGTCAGAGAGCCAGCACTGGCCCAGGGTCTGCGCATTCACCACTCAGCCATGCAGGATGGAGCTAGTGAGGCCGAGGACCCGTGGGCTCACAATGGGGGGTTTCACCTGGGGTGAGACTGGGGCCCCTCCCTGGGCCTGCCATAGGATGGGAGGGTAGTCCTGAGGGCTGGGCTTCCCCCTCGCTGTTCCTGCTTCCCCAGAAGGGGGCCTTCCCCTGTGTCTTTGCACCCAGGCCTGGGCTATGGATGAATGCCAGTTATGTTTTGTGATGACACTCTGCTAGCCACACCGTGCAGGGGCCTGTGGCTATGGGAGCTTGTACCCCATCTAGGGCTTAGGTTGGCCCTGGGATGCAGGGGCTCTGAGGGGCAGCCTCAAGAGAGCGAGCCCACCATTGGGTCTACAGGAAGAAGGCTCAGGCCTTGAGGGGGTTTCCTGGGGACTTGAGAATATTCCAGAGCACAGCTGGTGCACCTGGCTGACTTTCCACCCTAGCTGAGGTCTCCAGGGCTGAAGGATGCTTATGACGAAATGCCTGGATGCAGAGGCCTAGGCCTCTCTGCCCCTGGTTGTGGCGCAGGTTCTGAGCACGCCTGAGCTCTGAGAGCATATGCGCTGGGCGGGGAGGCCTGGGGGGTGGACAGGGCGCCACACGCTGCCCCGCAGGCACATCGGCAGCACTTGGAGCAGGGGTCATTACTAGGCAGTGTGCTGGCTGGGTCTGTTGCTAGGAAACCTCTGACATACAGTTGAAGGTCTGGGCTGTCGATGCATGTCCAGACAAAACCGTGGGAATGTTCCAGAACCAGGAAGCTGGAGCCACCTGGAGGTGGTGGGACAGCCAAGCTCTGTGGGTCCTGCCAGGGAGTCCAGGAGGGCAGCTGGGAACTGATAAGACCTGGATGGAGGCTGGCATGATCGGGGTGGTGACTTCCTGGGCCCAGAGGTCAAGGGTCAGGGGCTGTGATGGATGTTCCTGCCCTGCAGCTTGGTGAAGTTTGAAACTATTTCCAAGTACAAAGAATACAGGCAGGTTTCTGGGCCCACTTTCCACACTGTCACTTAACCTCCCTAGTGGTTAATCAACTCCCTCCTAGATTTCCTCCTCTGTAAAGTGGGCACAGAGCAGCCAACCAGGGCTTTTGTGTGAGGAGCAAGGGGCTGAGGGCCTGCTGGGTCTACGGAGAGTCCGGCAGATACTTGACCCAGCAGCAGCTATTCCAGCGGATACTACTTGCTTCGTTCTGCAGGTGACAGAACCGAGGCACAGAGAGGTTGAGCAATGACCCTGGGACACAGAGGGGAGTGGCTGGTCCACACCCAGCTCTGCCGACCTTACAGCCCTGGCGTGGGTTGTGGTGAGGACTGAAGGGGGCCCAGGAGTGGTGCGCCTGCAGGGAGCAGAGGTGAATTGCCACAGGCAGGCCTGTCTTGACACCTGATCATGGGCCCCTGGCGGACTGGAAAAGGCCGGGGCCTCCCACTGGCCCGCTCCCCATCCTCCCTGAAGACTCCGGGGAGTCTTCAGTTGCCCGCCGGCCAGAGGAAAGGACAGAGCTGACAGTCGTTTACGCCACTGAGTGCTCACCCTTTGCTCTCTGGGCTCTTCTTTCCTGTTCTGGGTAGGAATGGGAAGTACTTACTGGGTTGTCGGTGGTTGGCTCTGCCCTGCGCCCCCCTCCCCGGGTTTCAGCCCAGAGGGACCGGGTGGGGTGGGGGAGGAGCCTGAGCCTGGCTGTGCCCCAGCCCCACCCTGCAGGGTGTGTGTGCTGAGCCCGCCTCTCATCTCTCCCTGTCCCCAGATGAAGGTCGCAGTGTCCAGAGGGGGCGACCACAACAGTGACGGCGACAGCTTCCGAGAAGCCACCAGCTCCCGGAGGAGCAGTTCTCGGGACCAACTCAGTGATGTGAGTACCCCAGCCGCTCGTGGGAACACTTCCGAGTCCCTGGGGTCACTGCCCAGCCACCCTCCAACCTTCAGCGGACACTGCAAACCGTTTGCTTAGGGGCCCAGAGTCTCAATCCAGGGTTTTGTGCTCACGATTAGTATTTGCCTTCTTTACAACATAACTGTCTACTAATTGGGGCTTCCCCATTAGAAGGGACTTAAAGGAGGACCAACCATTAGGCACGACCTGGGGTGCAGTCCCTATGTCCAGCTGGGGGTAGGCTCGGAGTCGGTGTCCAGCTGGTGGCGGGCAGGGCTGTGGATGCCAAACAGCTTCCACAGATGTGTCTTAAGAAGGGTGGAGGCAGGGGGTGCGTTTCTGGCCCGATGAGCTGCAAGCACTCCTTCCTGTCCAGGCGGACCCGCCTGTCTGCTCAGGCTGGCAGCAGCACGGGGCATCCAGCAGTCCAGGTCTCTGCCACTGGGGGCCACACAGAGGGGAGGGTGCCCCTCTGAGGCATAAGCTGGCCTGGGTCTAGGGACACCCTTCAGTGTGTCCTGTCTGAAAGGTCCTTGAGCTCAACAAGTCCCAGGGAGCGGGGGAGAGGGGGTCTTAGGACCCAGTTTGGGGATGACTCAGGCAACACATGAGGGCCCCCACTGGGACGTGGCCAGCAGTGGGGGTGCAGGATATTCCTCCAGGGCTGCTGCGTCTCCCTAGACCTTGGAGAGGGGGAGTGGGGCAGGTGTTGCAAGGGCAGGGAGTGGGGGTTGAGGGGCCCTGGATTGGGGGGGCGATGAGGACTCAGGCGGAAGAGTGCCCCCCCCACCTCCGTGGGAGGCAGCACTCCTGGAAGAGGCCTTTGTCTTCTTGACCCCCAGCTGCAGGAGTGGCGGCCTAGCGGAGATGGGTTTTCTGCAGGGCTAAATGGAACGAGTCGTCTCTCATTATCATTTAAATGGGGGCTGGGGGAGGGCCGGTGCGGGAGGCCAGGAGGGGGACCTAATTGCCCGGCTCCGATCTTGTTGCCACAAGATGGGAAAATAGGCTGGTAATTGTCTGGGGCCGCGGGGGCTGCCCTAGTTCGAACTCCTCTAATTGCCGGCCAGGATGGGAGCAGGCAGATTGTAGGCACAGCCCAGGCGTCGTGAGTGCGCAAACCTGGGGGCAATTATGGCACCCGACTCCCACCCCCAAGCAGCAGGGCCTGGGGCCTGAGCTACCCCAGGGGGTGAGGGACCCCCCCCAACACACACATTGGGGTGAGCTTGGCCTGGCAGACCCCCGGGAACTGGCCTGGGGCCTGGCCAGGGTCTGGCTGGGGAGGGGAGGGGTCCCCTCGCCCCAGCTGAGCTGAGCAGAGTGGTCCAGGCTGCAGTGGTCACCCATCCTCCCAGAAGAATCTTGGCATCTGGACCTCAGTGTGGTCTGGCCCAAGGTCTGTGAGTCCCACACACCTCAGACAAGCTTGCCCTCGCCGGCTGTGTGAATGCCCCCCAACCCCCACCTGCCAGGTCATCACGTCCTATCTGCCTGGGCCTCGGGGCTCAACCCTGGTGACCACCGCCTGCCCTGGGGAGCTGGTGAAATGAACCTAACTGTTTTCTCCCGTCAGATCCTAAATGTCCATTTGAGCCAGAGGGAGTCCCATCAAGCATAGTTGGGATCACCCTCACAGGACCTCTGGGGTGACTGTTCGCCTCTAGGCCACAGCTGACCCCACCCCCACCCCCATCTGACATTTGAGACCCCAGGATTTCCTGCCCAGCTCCAGGAAACCTTCCCAGGCTTTCCCGCTGGACCCGGTGACCCTGGGAGGCTGGTGGGTGGTGAGGGAAAAGCCGACCTGAGCACGGAGGGGCGTCAGCCCCACGTGGAGAGGTAGGGCGCATCCTCTGGGAGGGGCTGAGCCCACCCCTGGGGAATGTAGGGGCTTTGCCCCCTCTCTGCCTGGAGACTCTGCTGGGCTGGACCATACCTCCAGGTCTGGGGGTGGAAGGTTCCTCTGTGGGTCCTTGGGCCCTGCCGCAGGCTGATGGGTGTGGGCCAGCCTGGAGTTCCAGCGAAGACCCAGGATGGGCTCTGCCTGCTCAAGTCCTCGAGGGAGAGGGTGGCCATCTTGGGCTGCATCTGGTGTCTGACTGTCCTCCTTCCTTCTCTGCAGAGCTCGGCGCAGGCAGTCTCAGGCAGAGGTTACTCCGTAAGTCTCCCACCCCACTTTTGCTGTCTGCTCCCCACACACTAACCCCGACCCTCCACCCATGGGAGCCCCGACTGTACTGAATGCTGCCTCCAGGCTGAAAATGGAGTTTGTACAGGATGGGGATGGGCCCGAGTGGGCAGAGATTGAGAGGGAGCGGGACTCCAGGTCCCGCCCTGCAGAGGACTGGGCAGTGGGCTGGACACCCTGGGTCCTGTGGGGCAGCGTTTGGTGTTGGGGTTCCTGCATGTGGAGCAATTGCAGCGTATGCCCTCCCCACCCTGCCCCCTGCCCCATGCCCTGACACCCTCTCCCCAGCTGTGCTTAGCCCTGCCAAAGAGGCTGGACAGGGGC
>SJYV01018944.1:82909-115368 GCA_006410875.1 Neotragus pygmaeus
ACATTCCTCTCCTGGCCCAGCCTGGGGTGCAGGCAGATCCCAGCCCCTCAGATTAGCACAGAGCAGTTCAGGTCCCCTGGAGGCCCCAGCTGCCCTTGCCCCTTCAGATAGCATGACCTGAAGGGCTCCAGCCCAGTCAGGGCCTGTCCCAGGAGGCTGGACACAGACGCTCTGGCCAAGCCTGCGGGACCTCTCACGGCTGTGGCCACATGTGTCAGGAACCATGGCTGGAGGGACAGTCATTCTGGGGAGCGGGTGGGTGATGGGCCTGGCCAGGCCGCTGGGAGCTGAAATTCAATTATGCAGAACAGGCGGGGCTGCTGGGACCCAGAAGGTTAGGGATTCGTGTTAACACCATTCTGGTTAAGACTTTTTGTGTTGATAAATAATTCATAAGGCAGTTAGTGCTTTGAGTCTGACAACAGGAGAATATATTAATATAGTCGACTCCAGAAAGGTCAGCGGCGGATGGCAGGGCCGGGGGCCATCTTTTATTCATTCCTGATGGGCTCATTCATTATTCCAGCCCAGCGAGGGCTGATCGAGCAAAGGGAGAGCCGGCTTGGTGTGACACACCGTCCGCGGTGTGTGGGAAGGACTGGACCCAGGCCCTGGAAAGGCCCCTGAGGTGGAGCCCAGGGCCACGGGGTCTTCTGAGGGGTACCATCTGTCCCCCTACAGCTCGGGCGGGGCTGGGAGTGGTTGGAAAGTAAGTCCTAAAGTGGCAACTATTAGCTGTCCCCAAGTCTTTGTGGCCCCTTCACTGTGGGTCACCTGCCACTCCAGGACCCAAGGTCAGAGGATTGAAGAGAACCCAGAAATGCCTGCTCTCATGGGTGCCGTGGAGGGAGGGGCCGATGGGCAAGAAGGGAAGCGGGTGCACAAAGGGGATGACAGGAGGGGAGAGGATGTGGAGGGGCCCCCTGAGGCTCAGAGTCCTCTCGGGCTACCTGGGGGATGGGCGTTCCTCAGGGGAACAGCACGCACCGGACCCTGCCCATCATGTGAGTGTTAGTGTGTCGGTGAGTGTGTGTATATGGCGCTGTGAGTGCCTGTGCTTGCATGCAGGTGTAATTACAGCGTGGCCGGCCAGTTGCAGGAGCAGTTTGTGACTCTTGAGGCCTGTGGAGATTTGGATACATGTTCGCCCTAGGAATGAGGCGGGTGTTAGCCGCAGCACTGAGCAGTCATGGAAGAGAAGTTGATGGGGCAAAATGACTCATTCACTCTCTGAGGGCCAGGCCTGGGTTACAGCGTGGAGCAGAGGCCATGGGGGGCTCCCAGTGCATGCTCTTGGCAGAGTCACCCGCAGGACCATGCCCCAGTTTTCCTTGGTGCCTGTGAGAACTGCACCCAGAGAAAATGAAACATCACTTTGTGTTTTTCTTAGCAGTTAACGGGCAAGCCTCCAGTGATAAGAAGCAGGTATTCAGCTTCAGGAACTTTGTTTGACTGAACATTCCAGAATTGTGTGAGATACAAGGCAGTGTTGTGGGCCTGGCCCCCACCACAGGCAGCAACCCCATTCTGTGTGACACCCAGAGCTCCCTCTGGGTGCCATCCCCTGGAGACCCCATGAGGGGAGGAGAAGCGTGGGACTGGTCAGTGGTCAGAGCAAGAGTCATCCACATATTCCCTCATTCATTCCCTGCCTCCACTGTCCAGGGTCTGTGTGTACCCGGCTGAGTCAAGCATTCGTTCATTCCCTGCCCACCGTGTCTGGAGTCTGTGTGTACCTCCGCCTTAGTCGTTGATTCAGTCGCTCACTCCCAACCTGCTCTGGACTGCAGGAATGAGATCTTTGTTCTAAGGGAACTTGGGTTTCAATAGAAGGAGGCTGATGTTAAATACATTAGCAGCTAGTTGAAGATTGGCTGCAGCGTGAGGTCTGGACTCTGACTAGCGCTGTGTCTGGTGCTGCTCCACACAGAGCTCAGGGAAGGGCGAGGAAGGCAGCCTGGAAGGGGTAGGGGGGTGTGGCAGCCGGCAGGTCACGACGGCCAGGCGTGACAAAGCCCAGAGTTCTCTTCCAGGTTGGGGGGATTGGCTTTTTCTGTGCCGGCCTCCCCTCTCACCAGGCACCAGCTATACTCAGACACTGCCCTCTGAAGACAGGCCGCACACTGGCTACTCAACATCCTAGGCTCGGGGCCTGCATTGCTTCCAGGCTTCCACCAAGCCTTGTACTGTCTCTGTGGCCTTCCTCCGAGGCTGCTGTCAACCACATCTGAATGTGTGGGAAGAGACCCTGGAGGCGGGAGCAGGGTCCCCAGCCTCTTGTCCCTCAGGCCCTATGAAACCCACTGCCCTGGTGGCCGTCTCTTCTCAGCCATGCTTGGCGGCCTCTGTGGCCCCAGAATTCTGCTACTGCCTTCCATGAGTTCCCCACTGGCCGAGGCACAGCTGGATGGATGGGTTAGTGGGGCTTGCTCTTCTGGCCCCAAGGAGCCGTGGGGCAGGCAGGTAGGCAGGCAGTGTGGAAGGGGCACCTGCCCTGGGCAGATTCGGACCCCTCTGTCCTCGCTGTCCCTTCCTGTGACAGATGGCATTTCCCCCCAATGCATCCCTGCTCGGTAGCCTCCTCCCCACCTTCTCTGCTCACAGAGGAAGCTGCGACCCAGCCATTAGGATGCAGTAACTTAATTGCTCATTAATTGGGTAATTAGTGCTTTGTTTTGCTTTGAAGTCTAAACAGTCATAAAAAGTGAATTAGCTGAGTAAATAAGAATAGGGTTTTCAGGATCCACCATCCAGATCTCCTGCCTAATTAGGAGTTCCTGGGTTGAGGTGGCCAGGGGCAGGACGGGGACCTCTGTCTAGTCTCAGCTGCCACGAGGGAGTCACTGGCATGGGGCCCTGACCACATGGGCCAGGTTAAGATCATGGCTTTAGGAGCCTGCTCACTCACCCTCCATCCATGCCCTGGGAGGGCTTCCAGTCACTGCCTCAGTTTCCCCATCTGTAAGCAGGTGGATCTGTGGTGGGGACTTGAGAAGTGTGGAGAAGCAGCCCCAGTGAGCAAGCGCAGCATCAGCCCAAGTCCTGTTGTCTCCCAGGCCCTGGCCTTTCTCCTGCCCCCACTCCTGCCAACCTCATAGCCCCGGGGCTCGCCTGCAGTTCCGGGGAGGGTGGATAGTGGCACAGGGTCTTTTGGGGCTTGGACCCAGCTCGGGCCCCTGCTTAATGGCCACGTGGCCGGAAGTAAATCCCTTTGCACTTTGAGCCTCTGCCTGCTCATCTCATGAAGTGGGCCTATACTGTAGTGGGCATGGTTGGCTGCAGCCTTCTCCAGCCACGTGCCTGACTCCCGCCGCTGTACCGCCCTGCACTTCAGCCCTGGCCACCCGACGACCACGGCCAGAGATGGGACAACGGAGGCCTCAGCACGGCCCTCCTGGCCGCCCCCACCCCCGAGAGCCCCCAGGGTCTCCTCCTGACAGGGCCAGGGAGCCTGGCGGAACCCTCAGCTGCAGTGCTCACTCCCGAGGTGGAGGTGAGCATACAGGAGGAGCAGCAGCCTTGCAGCCACTCCCCGTGGTAACCAGACAGTGCAGCCTCCTCCCAGGCTGCTGCCTGCCAGGGGCTCACGCTCCTCATCTGGCTCTCTATTTTTGCTGAATCGCTTAACTAGAATTTGTTCTGTCTCCCCACGGAGCGTTTGCAACAGAAATGAAGGTAACACCTCCGCCTGTATCCGCGGAGAAGGATGGATTTCCGCTCAGGGTGAGGGTGGCGTTCCTCTGCTCCCTAGAGGGTGAGGGCCCGCTCTTCTCTCCCAGTTCTTCCAAGGCAGCTCCAACAAGCAGGATGTTTAATAAGCTGGGCCTGATGTGCCAGGAGCCCTGAGGACAGACGCGTACTGCCCACACGGCCACTGCTCTTGGGCCCCACACACATGTGGCACTGTGTGGCCTCACGGCAGGTTGTCTGACTCTTCAGGTGCCACGCATGCACTAGGGCATCTGGCGAGATACCCTCAGGTAGAGCACCCACTGGATTGGATGCCAGGTGCTCACATCTGAGAAGCCTCAGGGCACGATTCCCCATGTCTCGGCACACATGAGAACACGCCCAGTGAGCACTGCCCGCACCGAGGACCGATGTCACCTGAGCTTCCCCAGGTGTCCCCCAGCACACCTTCAGCCTTACGGCCGTGGCGCAGGGCAGGGGTCAACACCACTGTGCAGCGGCTCAGATCTTCCTCCCCTCATACCCAGGTGGGCCGAACAGAAGGCCCTGTCGCCTTTCACTCAGACACAGATCACAGGCCCTGCTGACTTCTGGTTGGCAGCTGCTCAGGCCTTTGCAGGTGACTGTGTCCACGGCGAGCCCAGCCCAGGCTGGGGGGCAGGGTGCAGCCCGCCTCCGCCCCCTGGCAGGGCTGTGGGCAGGGCCTCCAGGGCCTTTGCACAGTGTAGGCCCTGCTGCTGGGACAGGGACCCAGCCCACCTCCCCCTCCTCCCCCAGCNTGTACCACTCTAGCCCTTAGCCTAGGGCGTGGCGGGCGTGTGCCCTATTGCTGAGTGGGTCTGGGGTGGGCTCCCCCTGAGAAGCAGCATGTGTCTGGGGAACACCCCCACATGTCTGCCAGGGTCCCATCAGCCTCCTGTGAGTTCCAGGGAGATTGATTTTCAGCGGTATAATTCACTTGACACAAACACGTCACAATTACAGCTGCTGGGAAGAGCTTTTTTTCCCTTTATATTCTTTTAGGGGGAAAATTGCTGTGGTTTCTAGAGCAGCCTTTCTTTTTAGAGCTCTATGCTTACTGGGAACTGAAAACAAAGATGTATTTCCATGATTGTCACAATCTTTCCTTACCCAGCTGCTCTCACATGTGTAGCGGTTTCTACTGGGGCGTCTGCAGGGGCTGGGCAGTGGGAGCAGGCGTCCCGGGCGCCCCTGCCCTGCCCCTGCCCTCCTGTTGCCCCGAGGCTGGGCTTTCACGTCTCCCTCCCCTGAGCCCTGGTCCATGGGCCTCATAGCCACTCAGGAGCCCCTCTCATCTCACGGCCCCCCGCCCCAGGGAGCTCAGCACCTGGGAGGGGACCCGAGGGGAGTGGGGTGTACTCCATGTGTTTCCCGGGGTTACCTGCTGGCTCTGGGCCCGCTTGGGCCTGGGACGGTGGCTGGTCTGGTCTCCCTGGTCACGTGCTCTCCTTTGTCTCACCTCTGCCTCGCCTACACCTGTGCCCTTCCCCCGCACCAGGGTCTCAATGAAGCTCTGACCCAGGGCTTGCCAGGTCCCCCCAGATCCCTCCCAGCTCCTGGTTCGTGGGCCCCTAGCTGGGGCCACCCCCACCCCAGACCCAAGGCCCCATGTCAGGGTGGGGGTCTGCCAGAGCCACCGCCTCTGGCCCTCCCTGCCCCCAGCCCACACTCTCACCTTCTCACCTTAGCAACCAGCCTGCCTACGGGACACTGACTCCCCTCTCTCTCTCCCCTCTGCAGTGTGACAGCGAGAGCGACGGGGATGACAAGGTAAGCCGCACCCCGCCACACACACTTCACCTGCCCCTCCTGCTGACCTGGCTTCCTGGCAGGCTGGGCCCCGGAGACCAGGCAGAAAGGTTGTGGTTCTCCTGTGGGGCATGCGGAGGCTGGGGGTGGCCTCCCGGGTGTGGAGGTGCCAGCCTGGCCTGGCCAAGGAGGCCAAGGACGTCATGCTGGAGTGCTGCCCAGGCTCCCTGGGACTGCAGGACTGTACCCCAGCTCCTGGCCTGTCTGCAGCTGTCAGTCCAGGGTTCCCTGGGATGGGGGCACCATGGGCAAAGCAGGGGCCACGCTCTGTTGGGCCAAGTGCAGCCCCCAGTGTTTCCAGACTGGGGGTTGTAAACATCACCCACAAAGAGACACTTCTTCTAACAGCAGCAGCGCCTGGTCCCTTGCAGTCCCCCCAGTCCCTGATTTTCAGGAACAGTGACGTTTCCACTGTCTCGGGGTTTATGCAGTGGGGAGTTAGCACAGGGACAGCGAAGGGCCCTCCCACAGTGCCAGCGTCCTTCTGCACTCCTTTCCACAGTGCCTCCCTTGGCCCATGGGATTCGGGTGTCCTTGGTGCTGGTCATCTGCTGGGCCCTGTGTGTCCTGGGGGGCGGAGGAAGAGCTCTTGGCTCAGCAGCTGTTTGCAGAACACTTACTGTGTGCTGAGCTCTGTGGGCAGGGATACAGTTGGGGGCACCACTTGGGACTGGCTCTCAGCTTGGGAAAGCAGCAATGGGCGTGAGACTCAATGGGTGCACACGCCTGGCACTCACTCAAAGCACCATGGGGCAGGACCCGCCACTACCCGATGCAGATGTGGCGACTAAGGCACAGAGGGTGCCTGCCCACGGCCACACAGCTGGAACCCAGGGAGTCTGGCTGCACCGTCTTTGCTGAACAAGTGAACAGCCCGCCTGAAGAATCTTAGGTGGTGAGACTGGCAGGAGGTGGCCACACCGGCGCGATGGAGCCCTGGCCCTCGGGGTGGGACCCGGGGGCTGGCGCTGAGCACCATGGGGGACGTGTGTCCAGGCAATGAGGTCAGTGTGCGTAAGGGCTCTTGGTGAGAGGCGGGCGGGAGGGCTGCCGAGCGCTGTTTGCGCAAGGTTTTGTGAACTGGAGCGTGGTTCCATCAGGAAGTCTGTGCGGTGTGTGGCCATCAGTCGCCACCTGCCTGGTGTGTCCTGGCCTGCCTGGACTGGAGCTGTGGATGGACAGACGGCCAGTCTCTCTCCTGCAGGCTTCATGCTTTAGCACAGCTCAGCCTGTAAGCAGGTGAGCAAGCGTGGAAAGGATTCAGAGGCTGCCTGGCAGGGTGAGCAGGGTCAGGGCAGGCCTGTAGCACACACCTGGGTCCAGATGACAAGCCTCATGGCAGGCCTGGTGGTCTGGGCCGGGCCAATGGGGCAGGGGCGGAGAGGTGGAGGTAGCGATGGGAGTCACATGATGGATAGAGGAGGTGTGGGTGTGGGCATGGGGGGCGGTCAGGGATGTGCTGTCCAGAGTGAGTTGGCCCAGATGCCCTGTGGGGTCACTGTGGTCTAGACCATCCTAGGAAGGTGGTGAGAGGGCAGGGCAGCTGGAAAGTGTCTCTGGTCCTGCGTGCCCTCCCCTTAGCTGTCCTGTGAACGGACAGGGCATGGTGGGTGCTGGCGAGGTGAACCCCGGACCAGGTGCCACGTTGCCACAGGCGCTATCATTCCTGATGCCTTTAATGAATTAGATTATAGCACCTGGGAGAGGGGCGTGTTGGCCTGTTGCCCTCAGCACCTCCTTTCATTTAAAACCAACTTGCGGGAAAAGTGCTCTGAAGCCAAGGGCCCTCTGAGGGAGGGTGTGGGAAGGGGGTTTCTGAGACCCTGAGGCTCCTGACTGCGCCTTCCAGAGCCGCCTGGTCAGCGCTGGCCCTGGCAGGGTTCTCCCTCCATCCTTTGGTCCACTGTCCTGCAGGAGGCAGGACCCTGGGAGTGGAGACCAGGGGCTGGAAGGGCAGAGCCAGGGCCCAGCCGCACACGGCCGCCCCGAGCACACACACCGAGAACTGCACGGGGCCATCGGCTCCAAGCATCAGGGCCGGCGGGCTGTGACCGAGGGCGCTGGGGGGCCGTGGCTTTGGCTTCCTCTACACTCACACCCACCCTCGAGCTGGCCCAGGAGCTCACTCTGGCCAAGTNCACACGGCCGCCCCGAGCACACACACCGAGAACTGCACGGGGCCATCGGCTCCAAGCATCAGGGCCGGCGGGCTGTGACCGAGGGCGCTGGGGGGCCGTGGCTTTGGCTTCCTCTACACTCACACCCACCCTCGAGCTGGCCCAGGAGCTCACTCTGGCCAAGTCTGGGGGTGGTCTGGAACCCGTGGTTCTTTCTGGCGATTTCCTGTGCAGCCTGAGGGAAGAACGCCACTCGGGGGGTCTCTGAGAAGTCCAGGGTCCGAGTCCCAGAGCCCTCTGTTGGCAGGAACTGGCTGGGTTCTGTGCTGGGCCTCAGGGGGTCCTGAGGAGGAAGGGCTGAGTCCAGCCTTCCTCAGGCTCACTGGGCCAGCAGTGGCGGGCCCTGAATGGGCTGCACGGGTGATGCGGGGACACACCCAGTCCTGTGTGCGACAGCCCCTGGCTCTGTTGCAGGGCTGGCCAAGGTCAGAGGAGGGAGAGGGAAGCTGCCCACTCTCCACGCCCCCGTGCCTGCACCTGCTCCATGACTGATAGAGCGAGTTAGCACAGAGTGAGTAAGCCTGTCTGCTGCTGTTTGTAAGGAGACGCGTCCGCAGAAGTGGACAGAGCCAAGTCATGCTTTAGAAAGCCCCTTGGCTGGTAAGCCAGGGAAGGGTACAGGTTACCTCCCAGGTCACCCAAGTTTGCCTTCTCCGTGAGCGTGTGGGTCTCCTGTGACACTCGAGTGTGTCCCTGGGCAGCTTGAGTTGGAGGCCAGGGCTGAGATTCCGTGCAGCTGACAGCGGTGCCACTCAGCCTAGGCTGGAGGGGTCCTGGGCGCAGCCCCATGAGCTGCTTGATGGAAGGGAGGTCGTGGGGCTTCACAGAGTGGTCCCCTAGGACAAGGGCTCACTTTAGGCCCCAGGGTATTCACCAACCAGCATGGCTGAATCTTGGTATTTCTGCCACTGGGACGGGGATGTGCATGGTCAGAACTGACTGGGCCCTGGGTCAGTTAGGAAATTCTTTTACTTCTGTAATGGAAACTGGACTTAACAGGGGCTTAGTAGTTTCTTTTCTCACCTAAAGGCCTGGATGTCGGCCTTCTGGGTTGGCATGGCCTGTCTGCGGTCATCAGGTTCCTCTTTCTTCTTGGCATTCTTGGCAAATGGCTTCTTCCTCGTGAAAGTGTTGGTCGATCAGTCATGTCCAACTCTGCGACCCCATGGACTGTAGCCCACCGGACTCCTCTGTCCATGGAATTCTCCAGGCAACAGTACTGGAGTGGGTTGCCATTCCACCCTCCAGAGGATCTTCCCAACCCAGGGATCGTCGAACCCAGGTCTCCTGCGTTTGCGGGCAGATTCTTTACCATCTGAGCCACTAGGGAAGCCCTTCCTCATAGTCACCACTTAATCCCTGGGGGCAGTTCTAACACCAGCCATCTCATCTGCATTCCCTCTTCTCACACCATTGATCTTACAGGGTGACTGATCACCTCTGTGGTGAGGCAGGGATGATGCTGGTGCAAAGTGTCCAGTGGAGCCAAAGCAGGAGGAGGGAGGGGATGAGCTCAGAGGGGTCACGATGTAAAGAATAATCATGGCAAGAAGTTCAGCTTTTGTTCCAAGCCCTGTGGGGAACCACCATCCTGGGAGGTCCCTACCACACAGCCTTACCCTGGCAGTGCTCCCTGGGGACACTAATTATGCACCAAGGGTATTAACTGTGGTTCAGACTTCTTGGTCTCCTCTGTGGCAGGGATACCCGGTTACTCAAGGCTGTTTGGTTCTGAGTCAAGGTGGTGGGTATGGAGTTTGTATAACCAGAGAGATCTGAGTGCCTTCTGTCATTTGCCCAAGCTGGGTTTCTGGACAATGAGTAACTTCCTCTGGAACCATCAAAAAGCAGGCGCAGGTCAGAGGGCCCTGGCAGACACTCACCTGGGACCTCAACCAAAGTGACCATCTGCCTCCCCACCTCAGTTTGGCTGGCCTGTGGCAGGGCCCCCTCCTTAGAGCAGAGAGAAGGCCTCTGCCCCCGGCAGCACTCTGACTGCTTTCCTCCAGGAGCAGAGCCAGTAGGAGCTGGACGGAAGGCCACGTGTCTCCATAGCATGTCCAGGATGGCCAAAGTCCTGCCTTTAGGAGTCTGCAAGAGCATGAGCGGGAAGGAGGACAGCGTCCACTTACAGCAGTGTCCTGGCCTCCCCCGGAGCCTGGCAGCCAACGGGCCAGGGCAGCTCCCTGTGCATCCACGGGAGTGCCTCCCGTGACAAGTTGGAACAAGCTTGACCTGTCACCTTCCTTGGTGCAGAGCAGATTTGAAGCAGCTAGTTGGAAGCCACCTGGGCTGCTCTCGGAGGAGGGGTCAGTGAAGGAGGAGCAAGCTGGGCGTGCAGGTGGGGCGGGAGAGTGAGAGGCTGCAGCCGATGGGGTCTGTCCACGCTGACTCACCCACGTGCTGGGTGCTGGAGACGCCATGGCAGGCAGGGAGGGCGGGACGGTAGGAAGGTCCAGGGCCCATCTCTCCTGGCCAGTTTGCTCCAGTATCTGAGGCCAGATGGACCTGTCCCTCCCACCTTGCCCCCAACCCCGGGCTCCTGTCAGCCCACCTGCCCCTCCTCATCAGCCTTGGGCTCTGCCTCTGGCTCCAGGTGCAAACAAAATAAGGACATTGTGCCTCCCAGATACAGACAATCAGNCCTGGTGGGCTGCCGTCTATGGGATCCCACAGAGTCGGACACGACTGAAGCGACTTAGCAGCAGCAGCAGCAGCAGCACGCATTACCTAATATGAGAGTCCAAGCCATGGGCTTAGTTTATATTTTTATTTGCTTGCTTTTTTACTATAAACTACCACCTTCTCCCTTTAGTGTTCTTTCTTGGAAAAGTTTGTGTTTCACATCCTTTGTGTCCTTATCTTTCTTAATGATAATAAAATGTCCATGTGTTACTATCAAGTAGTAGATATACTTGAACCTCATTCTAACTCCCCCTACTATAGAACAGAAATTGGTATAAAGTTAGTGTGTCTGGTTTTGTTAGTAGAGTTAACTGTGTTCTTAACTAGAGTTAAGATCAATGTTAAGGTGGTTTTAGCCAAGAGTAGCTGGCAGGGTAAGTGGGTACTGTTCCTTGAGATATCTTATTTACAAATGGGCTCTTTCATCAATTAAAAAAGTTTAATTATGGTAGAATATAACAAAAATTTACCATCTTAGGCAGTTTTTAAGAGAGCAATTCAGTGGTGTTTGGACTAATCTCCAGAACTTTCTTCAACTTGGAAAGATAAAACTCTACCCATTAAATGACATTTTTCTGTCCCCTCAGCTGCTGGAAATCACTGTTCTGTTTTCTTTTTCTGTGAATTTGAGTACCCTAGAGACTGCATATAAGTGGAGTCATACATTGTTTTTCTTTTTATAATTTAATTTTTTTCACTTAACATTATATTCTCCGGCTTCATCCATTGTTGTAGCCTGTGTCAGAATTTCCTTATCCATTGTATGTCCAATNGGCTATTAATAATAATTACAGCAGCTGTATGGCCTCAAGTGCGGGTGACACCGAGACCCCCTCCTGAGGTCATGGTGGGGGTCCAGTCCTCTGAGGCTGAGGCCCCGGGAGGTCTTGGAGCCGACCCTGGGTGTCCAGGAGGGTAGGTGGCTCGTGGGCCTTCACAGGAGGGTACAGGGCTCCAGCGGTTCCTGACCTCACGCCTGGTGCCGAGCGAACGGGCATGAGGTGTCCGCACCCAGGCCCTGAGGGGTGGGCAGGCACCAATGCTGACCCCGCCATCCTGCCCCTCAGACCCCCTGCTCAGGTGGACTGCTCACCCCTGTGGAGTCTCTAGGAGTGAGGCGCCGATCCAGGCGTTCTGACAGCTGCTGCTGGGTGCCTTGGGAACCCACGGGAAGGAGTCATAGCCACAGCCTCCCTGCTGCCCCCGAGCTGCGGTGGGGGAGGAGCACCCTCACAACCACCCTCCACGCCGGGGCCTCCCAGGGCGGTGGGGAGCAGGTTAGCGGCCTCCCGTCAGGTCCAGTGCCAGTCCAGCCTGAGGCTGAGTGAGCCTATTTTCGGGCTGGTTGCCACCTGTTTTCTTTGGGATGTGGGGTTTCTGGGCAGGGTTAGGAAGGGGCACAGCATTCACATGAAGGTGTCACGGTTCACTCTGCACATTTCCATCAGCAGGTCTGGTGTGACCCTGGCCCAGGGAGCTTCTCTGAGCAGCTCCCACCCTTCCCTGCAGACATGGGCTCCAGCCCGCGTGGGGCCTCACCCTGCCTGAACTCTTCTATCTGTTGTTCACCTGTCATGTCTGTTCTTGCTTTCAATTCCTTGGACAGATGCCCACAAGTGGGATTGCCGTATCACATGGTAGTGCTGTGGTTAGTTTTCTGAGGAGCCTCTCTACCGCTTGCCACGGCGGCTGCACCATTTTCCATTCCCACGAGCAGTGCACAAGGCTTCCAGTTTCTCCACACCCTCACCAACCCCAGGCATTTTCTGTCTTCTCTGATGGTGGCCATTATGGGGCACAGGGGGGTCTCATGCACCTCGGTACTCAGTCACCTCACCCCCAATAGCAACCACTGGCTGTTTTCTCCCCATGGAAATCTAGGACGGGGCATCCACAGACACTGGGAGCAGAGTAGCAGTGTCCAGGGCCGGGGGAGGTGCGAGAATTGGGGTGAAAGCGGAAGAGCACGTGGTTTCTTTTTGGGGTGCAGAAAGTCTTCTAAAACAGGTTGTGGTGATGGTTGCTCACAGCTCTGTACTTTCAGTGGGTATGTTGTATGGTGTGTGAATCATATCTCAATAAAACTGTTTTAAAACACCACCAACTAGAGAGACAAGATCTGCTAAGAACAGCCTTACGGGCCTCTGCCTGTGAACCAGCGTGAGGGCCACGTCCTCATCTTGACTGTCCTCACCAAGGTGCTGTGCACACACGGGCCTCTCCCCAGGAAGGGAGAGGTTGAGCGGGGTCAGGGGGCCCACCAGAAACTGCCACATTCCTTCCTGAAGCAGGTTGGCCCCCACTCAGAGGGGCCCATTCCACCCTGACACTTAGTGCATTATGGTGGCTGTGGTCCCCAGACCTGTGACTCAGGCTGTCTGAGGCCTGGCAGGTGGTGGCCTGTAGCCTAGGGGCGGGGGGCATCCCCACTCTGTTCCCCTCATCCCACTGCCTCCAGTGCCAGGCCCAGGGGTGCCTTCAGGTTCCTGATGCTGGCTCTGCAGGGAGACACCCAGATTCCCCAATCCTGGCTCCCCACCCAGCAGGGCCACTGAGCCCCCACATCCCTGCTGAGAGGGGATCCTTGGGTCCCTGATCACAGGCCGAGTGACCTGTGTCCAAGTCCTCTGGACCTGGGTGTGGTCACGCTCCTAAGTTGGGGCAGTGGGCACAGAAAGACGTGTTCTCCCAGGCTGGGTAGCCCTCACATGCAGTGAGCCTGCCCAGACCTTTTCCCTGGGTGCCAGGGACAGGAGGTAAGGGCCAGGTTCACCCTAGCCTTGTAGGTCCCTTTGACCTGACCCACCTCTCTTTTTCCCAGGCATCTGTGGGCTCCGAGAAGCTCTTTGCCCCAGCAGCCGATAAAGGTAAGTGTGTCTCTGGACTTCATGCCTCAAGAAAAGCACAGGACACACTCCTGAAATGAACTGGAGGCCCCATGTTAGCTCTGTCTTGAATTCCAGGTGCAGAGCCTGAGGCTAGAGTTCCCATTACTGAGGGATACAAACCACAGCCACAAGGAAACGGGGAGCTGGGAGGAGGACCGGTGTCTCAGCCAGAGCCACATAGATCTGGAGTGGTGGTTCCCAAAGTGTGTGTTGTGGGGGGTTCCCTGTAGCCCATGGGGACCATTAGGAATGTACTTTCCCAGGCCCTTCCCAGGTTCATGGAGTACCTGCTCTCGGGATGGACAGCAGCTCCTGGCTCATGAAGCGTCCCTGCCACAATGTGGACTGGCCCCCATGGCTGCCACCACATGTGTGGCTGTTTATATTAACATGAGACAGACTAGACTCACTCCTCAGCCACACCCGGGCCTTAGCCAGTGAACACCGAGTGGGACGGCACAGGTGCCTGGCATCCCATCATCGCAGAAAGCTCTTCTGGCTGGCACCATCCCATCGAGGCCAGGATAGCCCTTTGTAGCCCAGCCTCTTGGTCGTGGCTGTGGCCCAGAGTGGGTGCCACTGGACCCAGCACAGAGAAGGAGTCTTTTTGTTTGGGAGGCTCCCTTAGGACATGACTACACAGAACAGGCCTTGGGGTACCCAGTGCACCGCAGGTCCTGCTGCCCTGGTAGCTGGGCATGGCCTTTAGCTCAGGAACCCCTTTCCTCAAGTCAGGCATTGCAGCAGAGGTGATACCTGCTGAAGAGTCCTACCCGGACTTACCCAGGAGGCCCACCAGAGGCTCCTTGGAGCCAGGCATGCTCAGCTGACATTTCAGACAGAATTAATGTAGGGTGTTACCAGTTTGAACAAATGATCACAAACCGTGTGGCTTTAAACAACAGGCTCATAGTTCCGGAGACTAGAAGTTTGGAGTCGGGTGTGTGCAGGGTTGTGCTCCCTCCAGAGGCTCCAGGGGAGGAGTCCCTGCTGCCTCTTCCAGCTCCTGATACTGCCTGCAAATGTGGGCATCCCCAGGCTTCTGGCTGCATCCTTGCCAGCTCTGACTCTGTCTTCATGTGGCCCCTTCCTCTTCTTGTCTCTTCTAAGGACACCGTCACTGGATATAGGCACCCTCAATCCCCAATTCTCAGTTGATCTCACCTGGAGATTCTTAGTGTGATTATGGCTACTAAGACCCTTATTCCAAAGAAGGGCACAGTCCCAGGTTCTGGAGGTTATGATTCAGCAGAATTCAGGGAACTGGGCAAGGCTTTGAGGTGTCCAGAGAGGTGCAGAGTTGGAGGGGGGTGATCAATGGCAGCGCTCATGGTTTTGTCAGTGGCAGGAGGCTCTAGAGATTCCAGGACTCTCCAGAAGAGCTGGAGCATTGGTGGCAGGCCTGGGATCGTATCCAGGTCTGCATAGCCCGTGCCTGCCTCTTTCCGTTCTGATGGCTGCTCTCACTTTGCAAGAGCCTTTCTTGTGGAGAAGTGAGAGAGACAGGAGGGGAGAGGGGGCCAAGCCTCCCCGGGCAGCTGTGAGCACGTGGGCTGACAGCTTCCTGTCCTCCTTGCAGGAGTGGTGGCAGTGGCCTCCTCCTCAGGTCTGTTCCTAAGCAAACAGGCCCAAGGCAGGGAGGTGTCACCCTAGCAGAGGAGACATCTCTCTGCCAGCCTGGGTTATGGGTTGCACTGTCCTGCAGCCACAGGAGGCTGTGGCCAGTGCGTCACTCTGCATGGTTGCCGCCTGCATGGGCCCCTGGGCGTGGAGAAGGAAGTGGAATCAACCAACAGGCCAGATGAAGCAACCACATTCAGTAACCTGAATTTCCACTCCTCCTGGAAAACTGGGATGTCATCCCCTGAAGGCAGAGCTGCTCCGATGGGTGGTGGTGCCTCCCCTGGCCTGGACACATGCTTTCCACGGCCCCTGGGCACATGACCTGAGGCCTCGCTCGGAGCAGCTTCAAAAGGAGGGTTTGGAATGAGCAAGTGGGCTTGCTGATGGCCCAAAGGCAGGCTTGGAGCTCGGGAGCAGAGGCTCTGGGTGGTGGTAAGTTGAGGCAGCCACTTTCTCCCAACAGACTAGGCAAGGCTGGTCATCCAGAAAGTCTCCCTTAGGGTGAGGACCCAAAAAAGAGCTTAGGCCCTGGGTCAGTCGGGTGGGTCAAGAAAGAGCAGCCACTCACTCAAGTGACTCTGCTGTGGGGGGAGATAGGGTGGCAGAGCTTGGAGCCTGGTGCCCAGATTGAGCTGGCGCTCTCACGCATTTGAGTCTCCCTCCATGAAATGGGGTCATAAGAGCCCCTGCACTGAGATGGCCATGAGCAGGAGGTACAGGGCACCCCTTGGTTGGTCCTCCAGACAGGTAGCCTCCTGGGGGAGCAAGGGGTGAGTTATACCAAGGTGTTGTGGGCAGGGGCTCTGTGCCACCTAGTTCTCCTTTGGAAATGATCCTGAACCCGACTCACCCCTGCCACTCTCTCTGCAGGCCCCACGCTGGGCGAGAAGTCCGAGGCCAAGACTGGGGCACAGCCCAAGGTCTCGGGTCTGGAGCGCAGCCGCGAGCTGAGCACCGAGCCGCCCTTCCTGGCCCCCGTGCGCAGCCCCGCGCCGGTCCTGCCCTCCGCCAGCACCGCGGCCAGCCCGCTGGTCAAGAGGGAAGCCCCGGCGCTGCCCCGCCTTGCCCCGCAGCTGCCATCTGCGCCCTCGCAGCCCCGGGTCCCGCTCCTGACGCACGTGCCTCTCCCTCCGGGCGCCTTCCCGGGCCCCGGCCCGGCTGCGCACAACGGCCTGCACAGCCTCAGGTGGGCACAGCCTCAGGTGGGCACGGGGCCGAGCCTGCGCGGCCTCAGGCGGGCGCGGGGCAGCGTGGAGGCGGGGCGCGCGGCCGGGCACTGAGCGCCCCTCCCTGCAGCAGGAGCAGCAGCGCCAGCAGCGGTGCCAGCCTGGGGCTCGCGAAGCACGCGTCCCTGTCGCCTCACGGGCCGGGCCCCCACCTCTCTACCTCACACTTGGCGCTCCGCTCGCAGGCCCAGCACCAGCACCACGCGGCGGCCATGTTCGCCGCACCCCCGACACTGCCCCCGCCCCCGGCGCTGCCGGCCAACAGCCTGGTCATCCCAGGACACCCCGCCGGTAGGTCTGGGTGCCGTCGGGGGGCCAGGGTCACTGTCTGTTCCCTCTCCACTCTGGGCTCCTCATCCCTGGGCAGGGAGGGACATGGCCCCTGGGGAGGGGGGCTTGGCCTCCGAGATGCAGACTTCTCTCCCACCTGCTCCTCCAGATCACCCCCAGCAGGATAGCAGCGCCCTAGCAGACCACCAGTGCAGGGTAGGGGAAGTTTCCTGCCAGGGCCTCGGTGTGCACACACACAGATAACATGGGTGCACAGACATGTACATGGACACACACCCCTGCTCCATTGTTAACTGCCTAGTAGGGCAGTCCGGAGCCAGGAGTTGGTATAACTTGGAGCTGCTTGGTTGTCACTGCGATGTGGGCTCCCAGGGCCAGCTGTGTCTCTTCCCATCTCTCCGTCCCTAGGCTGCTAGGGGGTAGGGGTGGATAGGGCTGAATTGTGGGGTAGAGGGGCCCCAGATGAACTGCAGCTAGCCTGACCTCTCCCTTGCTGTTTGATTCCAGCAAGTGCCCCCTCATGGCCAAATCTTAGGTCACTAAGGATTTTTCCATGGGTCTCCAATTTTTTTCTAAAAGTCTGAGCCCAGGTCAGTTGGGGGCACGTCAGTGCCCCAGACTGGAACCAAGACAATGGTCTGGGGGAGGCTGGGATGGGCAGGGCTCCCCGACAGGGCTGTCTCGGGCTCCCAGGGTGGCTCACCGTGTTCTCTCTTGCCTTTAGATGCCAGCCTGTTGATCTCATTCAGCCAGCCAATCATGTATTGCCAGCCTCATTCGGGGATTCTGATTGGTACTTGGTCACAGGCACCTCTCTTACCTCCACCCTGGGGCCCGCACGTAGCAAGCGGCCACCACGGCTTGGCCTGCCGAAACCGGGAGTGCCAGGTGACTATCCGCCTTGCCCCGCCGGGAGCCCGCGGCCGACGTGCCTCTCTGTCTCTCTCTTTTTCTTTTGTAGATCACGAGCTGCTCAGGCAAGAGCTGAACGCGCGTTTTCTGGTCCAGAGCGCCCCCCTGGGCCCGGGAGCTCTGCTGCGGGCGGAGTTCNTGCCCCGCCGGGAGCCCGCGGCCGACGTGCCTCTCTGTCTCTCTCTTTTTCTTTTGTAGATCACGAGCTGCTCAGGCAAGAGCTGAACGCGCGTTTTCTGGTCCAGAGCGCCCCCCTGGGCCCGGGAGCTCTGCTGCGGGCGGAGTTCCACCAGCACCAACACACACACCAGCACACACACCAGCACCAACACACATTCGCCCCCTTCCCTGCCGGGCCGCCCCCGCCGTCGCTCCTGCCGCACGCCGCACCCCCGCCGGTGCGTAGGCTGCGCGCCGGCAGGCGGGAGGGGGCGGCCGGGCGCGGGACGCGCAGCAGGCACACGCAGACGCTCTCTGCACGCATGCAGCTGACACCGTCCCGCGCGGTCCGTCTGTCCATCCAGCCCCTCCTCTGGTTCCCCCCAGCCCCCGCTCCCAGGTCATCCCATGACGCTCCCTGCCCTGGGCTTGGACTTGGGTGAACAGCCCTGCCCACGTGACCATGGGGCCAGTTGTACCCATGTGGGGTCCCCAGCATCTCAGTTGGCAGCAAGGCAGCAGGTCAGGAGGACCAGGACTAGGGGCCAAGCAGATCAGGACTCTTCCCATGCTCCTGAGCCTCAAGATCTCATCCCCAAGCCAGCTGCTGTGGGCAGAGTCCCCTCCCAGCTTTGCTCTGGCACTGGTCCCTTAGCAGTGGCCTCAGTGTACCCTGCAGGTTGACCACCAGCCCTGGGCTCCAGGCCCTACCCTCCCAGTCATGGCTGCAGACACCCAGGTGGGCGAGTCTGCACCTTCTATGCTGAGGTCACTAGAACAGGGAAGGGCCGTGGGCCAGCACCCTCAGGGAGCCTGGAGGACAGCTGGCTGGAGACCACCAGCCTCATTCTGGCCGCTGCCTGGCCTGGCAGTGTGGGTGGGTGCTTGGCCAATGGAGGGCATCAGCAAGGCTGGGAGGCCTCACTCTCTGCCTCCTTCCCTTCCAGTTTGACAAGTACACGCCCAAGCTGGACAGCCCCTACTTCCGACATTCCAACGTGAGTGTCCCTGCGTGCTCTGGGATCGCCAGGCAGGGTGGGGGGTGTGGAGGTCAGACTGCGCCTTGTCTATGTAGCCTCCCACCTAGTGCAGGCGTGGCAGGGTGGGGACCAGAGGGCCAGGCCCAGCACCCCTGCCCAAGAAGTCCGAGTGCCCGGTGAGGCCCCTGGAACACCCCTCCCACCTTCTCTTGCAGTTTTTCCCGCCCTTCCCTCCGGCCGTCCCAGGACTGCCCGCCCTGCTCCCACACCCAGGCCCCTTTGGATCCCTGCAGGGTGCTTTTCAGCCCAAGGTACCAGCTGCTCCCGGGAGGGGGTGGGCATGGTGGGCNTAAACATGCAAAAATTGAGTGTTACTTAGTTCTACTTTCTGATTTTTTGATAATCCAAGGGAGCATCCTCATTAAGATTGAAATATCCAGGATGACGTGATTTTTTAAAAAGGCAAATTCTACTTAGAGGGGGAGGATTTTAGTTTATTTCTTTACTTCTTTCAGCTATTTTTTTTTGTTTTTTTTTTTAATTTATTTATTTTTAAATTTAACTTTACAATACTCTATTGGGTTTGCCATACATCGACACAAATTATTTTAAGAAAGAATTTTTTTTAAGTAGCCCAAACCAAAGGTCCTGTGTCATTTGTTTTATATTCAATTTCTATATGTACTATAGGGTTTATAAAATATTTAACAATTATTTTCTTTTTCACTTTTTCTAACTTAGTATTCGTATACTATATTCTTTTTGTATCGCTATTTAGTTCCTTTTGTGGACTTCCCTGGTGGCTTAGACGGTAAAGCGTCTGTTTACAATGTGGGAGACCAGGGTTTGACCCTTGGGTTGGGAAGATCCCCTGGAGAAGGAAATGGCAATCCACTCCAGGACTATTGCCTGGAAAATCCCNTTGAGGCCAGGAGAGCCTTGCTTCACTTGTTCTCTCCTCAGCTGGGAGCACTCGGGGTTGTGGGGTGGGAGGAGCAGTGCAGAGGAGCAGAGGTGGAGTGTAGACGCAGCCGTCCAAGGCGGTCCACACTGCAGGAGGCCCAGGCACCAGGGACCAGGCTTGCTCTGCTCACCTTCCCTGCAACGGGCTGCCTTCGCCCGGCATAGCAATCAGAGCCTTCTGCTGCCTTTTCAGAAACCTCAGGACAGAGGATGTGGTGGGAGGCCAAACTATCCCGGGTGACAGTGTGCAGGGCCCCACAAGGAGGGCAAGGCAGACACCAGTGCCCTGGGGGGGTTTGGCGCCACCTGGGCACGGAGCCTGCAAAGTGGTCTCGTGCGATGTCCCTCTCTCCCCTCAGACTTCAAACCCACTCGAGTTAACAGGCCGGGCCAGTGCGGTTCACACCCTCCTGCAGAAAGCCCCCGGGGTAGGTGGCAGTGGTGTTCTTGCCTCTCTCCTTCCCGGGTGGGCGTCCAGCCAGCATGGCTCCACGAGGCTCACATAGTACCCGCTCCCCAACCCCTCTGGGCTTGCAGAGCCTGTTTGCAGAGCCTGGGTCTAACACTTCCTCCTCTGTTGACAGCAGGTGTCCGACCCGTACCGGACCGCAATCAGGGTGAGTGTGTGCGTGCTTGCATGTGTAAGGTCTGTGTGTGTGCCTGTGCGTGTCTCACCTCGGGAGGAAGGGGCCCAGTGGGACCTTCTGGGAGGGTCTGAGACCAGGGAGGACTCTCTTGGGTGGCACAGGGGTGCCCTGTGACAGCAGGGATCTGGGGGTGGGGAGTGAGGAGACGGTTCTGGCCGCGAGGCTGAGCCCATCCCCCCGTCGCAGAAGCCGGGGAAGTGGTGCGCTGTGCACGTGCAGATCGCCTGGCAGATCTACCACCATCAGCAGAAGATAAAGGTGAGCTGGACTGCTCGTCCTGCCAGCCAGGCCTGCGGCTCAGAGGGCGCCCTTCTTGGGCCAGGCCCTCCCCAGCGTCCACACGTGTGCGCATGTGCCCCTCGCCTCAGCACTGGCCCAGGCCAGCAGGGGTCGGAGCTGGGGAGCTGGACAAAAGTGTATGGGGAACTCAAAGGCATTTCCCACCTGTCACCCGGGATGACCCAGGCAGGGTTAGGGAGGAGCTGACCCTGCGGGCCTCCCTGCTGTCAGTTGAGCCCTCCCAGGGGGCCTTTGGCCTGGCCCCCACCCTTACCCCAAGTGTTTATTAAGTGTCTGCTGTGGGCCATGGACAAAGATGAACCTAAGTGCTCACGGAGCCTGCATGCTCCCGGGGGGGGACAGGTGGTAAAGAGGAACCCAGCTTGAGGCCATCCTCCCCGCAGTGGGTGATGCCAGATGCCCTGGCTGAGCGATTCAGGGAAGAGACGTCCCTGGGAAGCTTGGAGACTTGGAGCCAGGGGCAGTGGGCTGGGGCGCTGAGGGAGGCCAGGATGGGACCCCGCACCCCATATCACAGAAGGGTCTCCACACTTTTGTCTGTCATCTCAGGTAACACGCTACCCTTACTCAAGGTATTTTTAAATCATCACGCCCTAAGTGGGTTACAAAGGACAAGTCACAGGAAGGGATTTATGAGGGATTAACATGCAGACACTCAGGCAGGGTGCCTGGAAGGTGCAGTGGAGGAGGCAGGGTTGCGGGGGGCACCCTCTTGTCACCACAGCAGGATGGACTTGGCCTACCCTGGGCCTCCCGTGACCTAGGAACTGGCATCTTAGTTTTATTTAATACATTTGAATTTTAATACTCATGGTAAATTTAACCATTGGAAAACTGTAAAGACTTAAGGTATGCGTGTGTACTTTTCCAACTCAACTTTACAAAATCTAAACAGAGTATTTCTAATGAAAATGTAGCATCCAAATTGAGGTGAGTTTTAAGTGTAAAACACCAGCTTTCAAAGACCATATAAACAGGAGCGAATCACCGCAATTGGGAACCTCTTATATCGACCACACGCGACGATGTTTCGGTTACCCCGCATCGCTGACATGGTCAGGATGATTCTTACCTGTCTCTCCACCCACTGAGCGAGGCCAGTGGAGCAGGGGGCATCACACCTTGTTGTCCAGCTCATTGGCAGCCTGGTGGCAAGCAGGACAGAGCCCCGGCCTCCGGCCCCTATACACGCTCTGTCCCGGCAGATGCAGCTGGAGTCCCACAAGCTGGACGTGGGCACCAAGCTGGACTTGTTCAGCAGACCCCCTGCCCCGGGCGTGTTCGCCGGATTCCACTACCCACAGGACCTGGCCCGGCCCCTCTTCTCCAGNCTGTCCCGGCAGATGCAGCTGGAGCCCCACAAGCTGGACGTGGGCACCAAGCTGGACTTGTTCAGCAGACCCCCTGCCCCGGGCGTGTTCGCCGGATTCCACTACCCACAGGACCTGGCCCGGCCCCTCTTCTCCAGCTCGGGTAAGGCGGCCTGGCCCAGGGGAGCTGGCGGCCCCGGCCACTGTGCGGGCCTGGGGATGGCCCAGCAGACATGATCTCGCCTTTCTCCTCTGGCTGGTGTGGGCACAGGAGGGCTTCGACTGCTTGGGCGGCGCTTGTGTTTCTCCAGCCGTAGCAGGTGGGGTCTGGCAGTCCTGCCCACCTCAGGACTCTCCCCCATCCCCCTGGAGGTGTCCCCACAGCTGACCTGACCCTGCCCATGATCTGGCCCAGGACGCCCTCCTCTGGGGCTGCCCTCCTCTGGGGCTTCCCTCCCAGGAAGGGTTCGGCTGTTGTCTGGATGGTAGGAAACTGCTCCAGAGCCGCTGTTCCGTGCTCACCTCCACCAGCAGCCACACCACAGCCTCCCTGTGTCGGGGTCCCTAGGACCCCCCCCCCCCCCAGGCTTCCCGGGNGGGCTTCCCTCCCAGGAAGGGTTCGGCTGTTGTCTGGATGGTAGGAAACTGCTCCAGAGCCGCTGTTCCGTGCTCACCTCCACCAGCAGCCACACCACAGCCTCCCTGTGTCGGGGTCCCTAGGACCCCCCCCCCCGAGGCTTGCGGCGCTCCCAGGACTCAGCCCGTCTCACACACCCCCAGCTGTATGCACTGCAGCCAAGGGATACAAATCTGTCAACAAGGAAGAGGGGAGGGTGGAAGTCGGGTGTCTCCTGAGCACTGCCTGAGGAGGAGGGGGTGGAAGTCGGGGATCTCCTGAGCATTGCCTGAGGAGGGGAGGGTGGAAATCGGGCGTCTCCTGAGCGCTTCCTGAGGAGCCCCAGGACGCACTTTATTCCCAGAAAGGAGCCCTGACAAGAGTGCAAGAGGCTGTCTCCCAGGGAAGCTTGTGGGGACCCAGCGCCTCAGCTTCTTACTGAGGGTCAGTCACATGGGCACCTGTGTGTGCCAGGACCAAAACCCAGACTCCCGGAAGGAAAGCGGGTGCTCAGCACAAACCACACTGTTTGCACAAACAACCTGAGCACATGTGAGTGAGGTGTTCCTACCAGAGGAAGGTGGGAACTCCTGAGACCTGAGTTCCCAGACGCCGGCCCAGGGCAGCCATGCAGCAGGCCTCAGGCTGACGGTCTGGAGCCCACAGGGCTGCTGCTGCCTCCTCCCCAGCTCTCAGGCCCTTGAAGGATGTCACCTCCTCAGAGAACCCTGACCACTCCTCACATCCACCCCGCTCACACCCTGCCGCAAGCTCATGCTTGCTCACCCCCACCGTCAGTCTGCAGGCAGCCCATTAGCGCACCAGTGTGATGGGATCATGCGGGCTGGCCTGTGAGCTGGCCGTCTCTTCCCAGCCCCCACTCCACCACCCTCATGGCCTCCAGTCCCCAGCCAGGGCAGAGGCGTCTCCCAGATGTCAGGGTCCCTCAGAAAGCAGAGCACCTCCCATCTGGGCCTCAGCCCTGGCGGCCAGCAGACTTCTTAAAGCTTAGCCTACAGACTGTGGCCTGGGCCCCCCATGCTTCCCTCCACCCACGGCCTCGTCCTGCTGTGCGTCCACTTCCCCAGCACATGCCCCACCTAGACCAGGGCCCTGCTGTCCCCGCCTGATGCCTGGTCGCCATCTGGCGTGTGTGTTTCTTCCATCTGTGTGCATGTTGCCATCCTCTTCCCCAGGGAGTATCAGCTCATTGCCCTCCACGTGCTCTCATAGCATCCTCTTCAGCAGTGGGACCAGCTGTTTCCTAACTTCTGGTTTGGTTTCTTCATAAGGTCATTTAGAAATGAGATCACATTTCTAGGTGGAAGCTCTCTGGGAACTAAACCTGTGTTTGTCTGGGTGGAGGAGCCTGCCTGTGACATCCACAGCAGGCAGACAGGAGCACTCCATTGTTAGGGTCCCTTAACAGGTGGAGGGAGCTGGAGAGACAGGAGGGGGCGCCCCTCTCACAGGTCTCACCAGAAATTCACCTCTAGACGGTGGGACACCTAAGCAGCAGGGTTGGCCCTTGGCCAAGCAGCCCCTTCTTGGGACCAGGCCCACTCTGCTGCCTTCCAGATTCGGTTCTGGGGGCGTCGGGGCAGCAGGGCTGATGCTGCACTGATGATTGTGGGCTGTGGCCAGCAGCCAGGGGACACTCCTGGAGGGGCTGCCATCTTCGGGCCATTGTCTGTCTGCACCAAGCTGCACCCACTGTCACACGACCAGGATTGTTTGTTAGCTCTGGTTGGGACCTCAGAGGGTAGCTGGCTGCAGGAGCAGCCCCTCAAGGCTCAACCTCAGGCCTTCTCTCTGCCCTGTTTCCTCTGGGGGCTCACCACTATCAGCACCTCCCTCCCTACTCCCCCACGTCGTGGTCCTCAAGACTCGGGGAGATGAAAGGCTACCTCCCAACTGGTCCTGAGGTTGGATGGGGAGGTGGTGCAGCCACCCTGGAAGGAGACACAGATGGGGCCCCAGGTGCACCCACGCCTCCAACAGCCTCCCTCCTCTCAAGGTGCCACCCATCCCACCGCCAACCCGTTCGGACCCTCAGCGCATCCTGGCAGCTTCCTGCCCACTGGTCACTTGACAGGTAGGTGTTCCCTGAGGTCTTTGCAGTCTGGCTGGCCTGTGCTGACCCCCAAGAACCAGGGCACCCTCAGATTGTTCAGGTGGTACCTGCCAGGTTCTGGAGCCCCGGGGTGGGGGAGAGCCTGGTGCACACAGAAATTCCTGAGTGCTTGTTGCACCCACAGACCCTTTCAGCAGATCAAGCACCTTCGGGGGCCTGGGGAGCCTAGGCAGCAACGCCTTTGGAGGCCTTGGCAGCCACGCACTGAGTGAGTGACCCCGCCGTCTGCTCTCCCCTCGCACGGGCATGGGCGTGCATCAGGGCTACAGTGACACTGGGCGGACTGTCGCCTCTCGTCTCCTCGGGGCACCCGGGCCTGGGGTTGGGCATCTCCCTGTGTGTGCTCCTCCCTGGCACCCCGGCCTCACCCTCTGCTGCCAACCCCCCCACCCCAGCTCCTGGCGGCGGCGGCGGCATCTTTGCCCCCAAGGAGGGCCCCACGCTGCACAGTCTGCCCAGCCCCCACGAGGCCTGGAACCGGCTGCACCGAGCGCCACCCTCCTTCCCCACACCACCCCCGTGGCCCAAGCCCTTAGACGCCGAGCGGGTCTCAGCCCTGACCAACCACGACCGAGAGCTGGACAAGGGCAAGGAGGAGCGGGACCGGTGAGTTGGGGCCCCTCCACTTACCCATTTTGCCAGCTCCCTGGCCCCCAGCCCCCCAGCACCTGCAGCCCCCAGCCACCTCTGCTGAACCCGAAGGGAACAAACTGAAATCTCTGTGGGAGGACGCAAAGACTGCATCCTTGGGGTAGGAAGGACCAGGGGAAGGGGACCCCTGAGTCCACACACACACCACCTTGTTCCCACAGAAGGTTTGCTGGGGCACAATCTGGGCAGGTACCATCCAGGATGAGGGTTACTTCACCAAGACCCTGGCAGGGACGGTGGGGTTCTGGAACACGGTGGGGTCTGGAGGGAGCTCAGACCAGCAGGGCAGAGCCGGAGGGGGGCTGCTGAACCACCAGGGAGTCCCAGGTCTGGGAGGTAGACCTTTGGAGAGCCCCCTGAGCTGGAGGAAGGGGGCTGAGGTGGTGTGTTCCCCCACTCGCCCCAAGGGCAGCAGAGCTAGGCCAAGGCAGGGCAGGAGGGAGCCTGCATTAACGGCAGCATCAGAATCTGGGACTTGGTTCTGGAGGAGTTATGGGCCAGCCATGCAGACAGGAGCAGGGGAAGGTTCCCTGGCCAGCCCTTCTGGCCAGGTCCGGGCATTGCTGCAAGCTAGGTGTTGGGCAGAGCCTGAGAGCACAGTGAGGGAGGGGGTGGCCTAGAAGATGAGGGGGACATTTGTCACAGGCCCCAGGATGGCTGCCGGGGAGCACCCCAGGGCCTGCTCACATCCTACAACCATCACTGTCACCAGAGGGTCAGGAGCCCAGGGAACTGCAGCCCCCTGCAGGGACGTCAGGGTCAAGAGGGCGGGCTGCAAGTACAGAAAGGGTAGCCAGGTGCAGCAGGGAGGGTTGGAGGGGGACCTGGGCACCTGATGCGCTCAAGCTCAGCTGCCCTCCCAGCCCCACATCAGGGTGAAGGCCATGCCCCCCTTGCTCCCAGCCTCAGGGCCAAAGGGCTAAAACGTACAGAGTGGCACCTCATGGGTGAGAACCGGACTGGGACGGGGCAGGTGGAACTCTGGTGAGCCCCAGCTGGGCCACAGCCACCCACCAAAAGAGGGTTTCAGAACCCAGCCTCTCCAGCGGATCAGTGGGTCTGAGGCGGGGTGGGACTTCCCAGAGTTCTCTGGGTTCTAGTGAAGTCTGTGCTTCTGTGGCAAAGCTGGGCTCCAGAGTTGCCTGTGGGGGAGGGCAGGTCCGGGGATACCCTTGTGGGTGTGTGGGTTACGACCACCGTGTGTGTGTTGATGGGTGCCACTAGCAGTAATTCCACAGGAACCTAGCGTGCTAAGTGGACACACCCACATACAAGGACCCTGAGGTCACTGCGGCGGGCGGTGATGGTGCCACATTGAGGTGGGAACTTGGTGGCAGAGGAACTCGCTGCAGGGTGTCCTGTCAGGCTGAGCGGGGGTGTCTGTGTTGTCGCTCCCAGGGACCTCCTGGAAAAGACACGCCTGCTGAGCCGGGCCTCTCCAGCGGCGCCCCTGGGCCACCCAGGCAGTGGCCTCGTGCTCCGGGGCCAGGGCGATCCGGGCCGGCCCGGGATCCCCGCCGAACGCGAGGCTGAGCTCCGCATCAAGGAGAGCCGCTCCCCGGCCAGGGAGGACGGCCCCAAGCCCAGCAAGATGGCCCTGGGGGAAGGCCTGCGCCTGGCTGGTCTCGTGGGCCGCGAGCCCGGGAAGCCGCACGAGGCGTCAGCCGAGCGGTCCCAGGGCGACGTGAAGGTCAAGGAGGAGCGCGGCGAGGAGGGCGACGCGCCCCCGCAGCCCGGCCCGGGCCCCATCGGCCGCGAGCGCCCGGCCTTCGCGTGGGAGCCGCCGCGCGACGCTTACCGCGGTCCGGAGCTGCCCCGCCGCGCCCCGCCGGGCCCGGGCCCCGCTGCCCTCCTCGAGCCGCCCGAGCGCCCCTACCGGGACCGCGAGCCGCACGACTACAGCCCCGAGCGCCTGCGGGAGGCGCGCCGCGACGAGCTAGAGCGCGCCCGGGCCGCGCACCGGGATGGCGCGGCGCTGCTGCCGGCGCTGGGCGCCCTGCACTACCCGCGCCTCGCGCCCGCCGCCGCCGCGCTGCACGGCAGTCTCCTGGCGCGGACCCCGCCCGCCGCCGCCGCCGCGCTCGGCGCGCCGCCGCCACTGGTGGCTGCAGGCGGGCCCCCCACGCCCCCCGGGCAGCCGCGGAGCAGGACTACGCCGCTGGGGGCCCGCGCGCCGGGCGAGGCCCGCGACTACTCCCCGTCCCGCAACCCCCAGGAGGTGGAGGCGCGGTAGTGGCCGCGGGCCCGCTCCCGCGGCGCGTGCGGGAGCCCCTCCAGGAACGCACTGCTGTCCACTTTTCTAAACGTCCGTTTCTAGAACCTAAGCACAGTTCCATCGGCCCTGGGGTGGCGACGCTCACTTTTCCACTCGCAGCGTCGGGGGTGTCACACACAGCTTTTCTGGGGGTGATCTTTTGTTTTCCGAGCTTGAGATTAGGCTACTGGAAAAAAAAATTCAAGTTTGTACCTTTTTTCCCACAGGTGAGAAGCATTTTTAATAGATTTGTATTTTTTTCAACTTTGTGCTCTTTAGACACTTAGGGGAAACGAAAGACACTTTTGCTTTTTTACTTTTAGTTTGGTTTTGCAATTTAATGGCCTCAGATCTGTCTCCAGAGCCCCTGGGGTTTTTTTGTCTTATTTATGGTGGAAAAAAACCGGTCATTTTGTCCAATGCACTGTGAGGCCCCCACTCTGGCCCGGCCCTGGCCCTCCCTTGGTACTTGGAACCGAAGTTACAGATATATATTAAGATAATAATGTACAAAGCTTTTTTTGCCTTATTATGCAGAAGTGTAAAAGGGTTTCTTTTTTGGTTTGTTTTTTTAAAAAGAAAGATGAAACAGTGTAAATAGTCTGTTAATATAAATATATGATGTTATTAAATTCTTAACTTAGGTAGACTTTATAAAAACAGTTTCTAGAAATTTCTCTGGTTGTTTGTTTAAGGTGGTCGCAACAACCCACCCGCTGTCAGTTGGAACTGCCCTCAGCCGTTTAATGGCAGCAACATCCTTCAACTATGCAAGCGCTTGAGCGGCCAGGCCGCTGCGGGACCGCGGAGCAGCCCTGCGATGTGCGTGCACCTCGGGCTGGCTGTGCGGTAGCCTGGGGATCCACCCCAGATGAGTAGGGATTGGGAGGTAGAGAGGCTCAAGGCTGATCACAAAAGAAATAACCTGTGTTTCTTCTCCACGGAGGCCATCAGAAGACACTGCTCTCATGTTCTCCCACCGGCCAAGGCTTGGCCTGATTTCCTTTCGGTTTCAGTCTTGCTTTCATAACCCTGTGAATGTCACCATGCCCTCTCGTCAGCATCCCTTCCTTCCTGACGTCCACACCTGTGTCCTGAGCGTTGGAGCCTCAGTTTGGCCGTTCTTGGCTGTTTGCTTTATTCGGTTCTGTATTTTCAACCCCATGTTTTCACGGTTAGACCCTGGTTATTTTAAACAGTCTGTTTTCACGTCAACCAATGAAGGTAAATACAGCCTTGATTTTGGATGAAAAGGTGGTTGAGTGTTTTGTGGGGCTTTGTGGCAGGTGGGGGTCACGTACCCTCCCTCCGTTCCTTCCTCCAACCCCTGACTCCCACCCACCAGGGCTGCCCTGCCTGCCCTGGGCTTGCTCCCCCCAAGCGGTTTCCGCTGCCAGGGCGCCTCGGTCTGACCTTTGCTGGCATCTTGCCTTCAACTGCTTTGGTCCCACAGTCCCCACCCTGTCACCTGCCACATCATCCCTGCCCTGAACTTGTTCTCTGGGTGGTTTTCTCTGTGCGCTGGGGATCAGGGTGCACGTCCTCGGGAGGGCTGGCCTCGCCCCCTCCTATCCTAGCAGAGCAGGTGACCAGTGTTGGAGAGGGGAGATCTCCACAAGGAGGGGTGCAGGGGCAGAGCTGCTGCCCTGACCTGCTGGAGGAAACAGGCGTGGGGGTGCCCGCCCTAAGTGAGGACCTCAGCTGCTTGTGCTTAGCACTTGGCCTGCACCCCTGCCCTGGCACGGTTTGGAAATGGGGCCCTGGCATTGTACCCCAATTGGATTGGCTTTCTAGGGTGAGAAGCCTGGCTCAGAACTGCCTGGAGCCTAAGCCCATTGGAGTCCCCATGGAGAGCTGGGGGTGCCCTGCAAAACCAGGGAGACACTCCTGGTCACTTGCAACCAAAGCACCCTCCAGGGCCTTCTCCACAGGAGTTTGGTTCCCAGGGACCAGCCCCAGCCGACCCCTGTGCCTCCCTGGGCACGTCTTGGTTTTCCTTTGTCTCATTGGTAGCCTCCACAGCAGAGCGTCAGGAGCGACCTGTCACCGTGCTCTGCTGACGGACCATGGGAGGCTGGTGACCACACTCACTCCGGGCCACACCCACAGCGCTGCAGGGTCCCCGTGGAGCAGACCCTGAGAAGCAGAGGCCCAGCCAGCTCGGCACCCAGGGCCCTGGGGCCCCAGCCATAGGTGTAGTTGGAGGATGGATGCCATTCAGGGTCTGCCCTTGACAGACCACTTGGGAGTCCAGGGATATCACATAAAGGGATTAAATATTTGAGTTAAAGCTAAATGACACAGTTTGCATTGAACCACAGGGACACGGGGAGTAGGCCTGTGCTTCTTGCCTGGTTTCAGAGAAGGGCCCCTGGCAGCACGTCATCTGCAGGGTAGGGTTGGTATCTGCCCTGGGGCAGGCCATCCCTAAGGCACCTCATTTTCAAGGGGTCATGTTCTNGTCCACACCTGTGTCCTGAGCGTTGGAGCCTCAGTTTGGCCGTTCTTGGCTGTTTGCTTTATTCGGTTCTGTATTTTCAACCCCATGTTTTCACGGTTAGACCCTGGTTATTTTAAACAGTCTGTTTTCACGTCAACCAATGAAGGTAAATACAGCCTTGATTTTGGATGAAAAGGTGGTTGAGTGTTTTGTGGGGCTTTGTGGCAGGTGGGGGTCACGTACCCTCCCTCCGTTCCTTCCTCCAACCCCTGACTCCCACCCACCAGGGCTGCCCTGCCTGCCCTGGGCTTGCTCCCCCCAAGCGGTTTCCGCTGCCAGGGCGCCTCGGTCTGACCTTTGCTGGCATCTTGCCTTCAACTGCTTTGGTCCCACAGTCCCCACCCTGTCACCTGCCACATCATCCCTGCCCTGAACTTGTTCTCTGGGTGGTTTTCTCTGTGCGCTGGGGATCAGGGTGCACGTCCTCGGGAGGGCTGGCCTCGCCCCCTCCTATCCTAGCAGAGCAGGTGACCAGTGTTGGAGAGGGGAGATCTCCACAAGGAGGGGTGCAGGGGCAGAGCTGCTGCCCTGACCTGCTGGAGGAAACAGGCGTGGGGGTGCCCGCCCTAAGTGAGGACCTCAGCTGCTTGTGCTTAGCACTTGGCCTGCACCCCTGCCCTGGCACGGTTTGGAAATGGGGCCCTGGCATTGTACCCCAATTGGATTGGCTTTCTAGGGTGAGAAGCCTGGCTCAGAACTGCCTGGAGCCTAAGCCCATTGGAGTCCCCATGGAGAGCTGGGGGTGCCCTGCAAAACCAGGGAGACACTCCTGGTCACTTGCAACCAAAGCACCCTCCAGGGCCTTCTCCACAGGAGTTTGGTTCCCAGGGACCAGCCCCAGCCGACCCCTGTGCCTCCCTGGGCACGTCTTGGTTTTCCTTTGTCTCATTGGTAGCCTCCACAGCAGAGCGTCAGGAGCGACCTGTCACCGTGCTCTGCTGACGGACCATGGGAGGCTGGTGACCACACTCACTCCGGGCCACACCCACAGCGCTGCAGGGTCCCCGTGGAGCAGACCCTGAGAAGCAGAGGCCCAGCCAGCTTGGCACCCAGGGCCCTGGGGCCCCAGCCATAGGTGTAGTTGGAGGATGGATGCCATTCAGGGTCTGCCCTTGACAGACCACTTGGGAGTCCAGGGATATCACATAAAGGGATTAAATATTTGAGTTAAAGCTAAATGACACAGTTTGCATTGAACCACAGGGACACGGGGAGTAGGCCTGTGCTTCTTGCCTGGTTTCAGAGAAGGGCCCCTGGCAGCACGTCATCTGCAGGGTAGGGTTGGTATCTGCCCTGGGGCAGGCCATCCCTAAGGCACCTCATTTTCAAGGGGTCATGTTCTCTAACAATGTCTGCCCAAAGGGCGTGATTTTTCATGGAATGAAATCGCTAGTGGAACTCTGCCCACTGGGGGGCGCCCTCCATGCTGGCACATTTCTGAACAACCATGGTCTGTCAGGCAACACCAGCCTCCAGGAACCCCCACAGTCCACACTGGAGCACCATCTCCAGGAAACGTCTGTGAAGTTAAAAAGCATTGACAGAATTTGTAAAATCTCCTAGAAAGTAAAACAAAAAGACTGAGTTGAAAATGTGAGAAAAGCTGAACAACCTCCCAGGATGTCCATCCTCCAACTAAAAGAATTTGGGGAAGAATAAGAGCTAAGTGGAGTGGGACATCTTAAAGTAGCGATTTTAAAACATCCCGGTCAACCAGCCAAAAAAAACATTTCAAACATGCGAGGATTCAGACATCCATTCATTCACTGCATCTTTTCTTTGGGAGCTGCTGGAGGAGATACTGCGGTAAAATAAGGGTGTAAACCAAGAGAAACGGGGTGCTGAGGAGGACGCCCTTCAGACCCAGGAAGGAGGCGGTCGCTGCCAGTCTTGCAGGTTTTCTCCATGTGAACTCCAGAGTTAGCTTGTCAAATTCTGCTGGTTTTGTTCTCTGGCCATTATATTAGGATAGCACTGGATTTATAGATAAATTTGGGAGGAACTGACACTTTTCCAATGTTGATTCTTCTGGTCCATCACGGAACTCTCACTGATGTATTTGTTTCCTTTTCTCTCACTTGGTAGAGGTTTTAATTCCCTTCAGCTGTCTCATGGCTTATGTGTGTGCCTAGGTGTCTTATGCTTTCAGTGGGCTTCCCTGGTAGCTCAGGTGGTAAAGAATCCGCCTGCAGTGCAAGAGACCCCAGTTCGATTCCTGGGTTGGGAAGATCCGCTGGTGAAGGGATAGGTTACCCACTCCAGTATTCTTGGGCTTCCCTTGGGGCTCAGCTGGTAAAGAATCCACCTGCAATGTGGGAGACTTGGGTTCGATCTCCTGGGAATCTCCAGATGGCTACCCACACCTGTATTCTGGCCTGGAGAATTCCATGGACTGTATCAGACACGACTGAGCAACTTTCACTTCACTTCACTTCTGCTTTCAGTAAAGCTCTGTGTCCTTGATTATGACAGCTGTGCAGAAGAGCTCCTGGTTCGCTTCTCTGCCATGTATCTGATCCCTTCCTGCGGTATCAGTGCTGGTTACCAAGGGTAACCAGGCAGGAGGACTGTATCACTGGCCTTTTGTGGGCGGGTGGGGCTGGGGGACTCACCCTCCTCAGTG
>SJYV01018944.1:115808-136235 GCA_006410875.1 Neotragus pygmaeus
TAGTCAGTGGTCATCCATGGAGGGGCCATAAACTGAGCAGGGGGGGCATCTGATCACTGGTGTGGCACCCTCGGGGCCTCAGAACTAGGACTGCTCCCAAGGGGGCTGCTCTGTGGGCCTGGCTCTTGATGGAGGGGCACGACCAGACCCCTGAGACCTGAGGCTGTCACCAAAGCAGCACAATCTGACCTCTCTGGGCTAAGGTGCCCACCGAACCCTCCTACCAGTTCCAGCAGTCTTTCTGTTGATTCTCTTACTCTCCAGGTAGACTAAGGGGTCAACTCCAAGAAGCAACAGTCTGGCTGTCCTTCAGCATCTTCTCACTGACCGGTTGGGCTGCCCCTGAGCTGGGACTTCCCCAGAGGATGCCCACTGTTCAGCATGATACATGCTGTACCAATACGGCGGGGAGTTTGATGTTAGTTGACAGGTTTTCATCTTGGTTAGCTCACTTTTTAATTTTTAAATGAGGCACAGGTCTCATTATCTATCAGTTGACCGTGTGGATTTTCTCCTTGAGTCCACTCATGTCACACATCACACAAGCAGCTGTCCTAACACTGACCCCCGCCCCCCTTGTGCTGACTTGCTTGAGTTCTTGTGAAAAGGCCAAGTCTGACCATGCAAACCCATGCTCTCCTGCATGACCATCGCTGCCTTGAGTCAGGCACTCTTAGTTTGTTTTTTTCTTTTTCAATATACAATGTTAATTTATTTTATTATATTGATAATTTTTTTTTAATTGCAGTGGGTCTCCTTTGCTGCTCTAGTTGCAGCGAGCAGGAGCTACTCTTTGGTTCTGGCGTGCAGCTTCTCATTGTGGTGGCTTCTCGTTGCAGAGCACAGGCTGTAGGCTCTTGGACTTCAGTCAGTACTTGTGACACGTGAGCCCTGTAGTTGCAGCTCCTGGGCTCTAGAGCACAGGCTCAGTAGTTGTGGCACTGGGGCTTAGTTACTCCGCAGCATGTGGGATCTTCCTAGACCAGGAATCGAACCCATCTCCCCTGGATTGGCAGGAGGATTCTTATCCACTGCACCACTGGGGAAGTCCAAGCACTCTTAGTTTTAAAAATGATTTTGTAAGTTTTACCCTTGACCACTTTTAACCCAACAGCTCTTTGGTGACCAAATTTTATTCTACTTCCCTGAGTCCTGACAGGGGAAAGGTGAGATGCAGTTTCCTGTGCCTCTGTGGCTATTTAACATGTCACGTGGCAACCTTGCCAACATCTTTCTGAGGATGTCCTGTTTGTCTGTGACCACATCTGTCCCCCCAGGAGGTCCCAGCAAGCCTGCTCCTGGCCAGGACACTGACCCTTTCTGATCTTCAGCATTACTGTGGGGTTTTAGAGACAATTTTTATCTTTGTGAGGTCTTCCTTGGTGGCTCAGATGAAGAATCTGCCTGCAATGCAGGAGACCTGGGTTCAATCCCTGGGTTGGGACGATCCTCTGGAGAAGGAAATGGCAATCCACTCCAGTATTCTTGCCTGGAGAATTCCATGGACAGAGAATTCCATGAAGGTCTATAATCCATGGGGTTGCAAAGTGTAGGACATGACTGAGCAACTAACATTTCATTTTATCTTCCTGGGAATGGATCTGCTCTCTGAGGAACGTGGGCACCTCAGTGTGGAGTCCACCCCACACACTTCTTAGCTTCTTTCAAACTGTCTTTCCTCTGAGACTCTGTCACCTTTCACATTCCTCAGGCTCATTGGTGTTTACCCTTTTGTCAATCAGACTCTCAGGGTCTAATGTATTATACTTTGCAAAATCCAAACCTCTGGGTCTTCCCTTCCTCCCATGCCCTTCACCCCATCCCCTGGGATGTATCATTCCCCTGCCCCATCCGCTCCCCTGCAAACCTCCCACAGGGCCCACACTGACTCTAATTGCCACATTCATCACTCAGGGTATAAATACCACAAAGCACCTGCTTTCTCTCCACCATGTTATTGAAGCCACAAAGTACTTCCAGGGGTGTGGTTGCCCCCAAGCCTCGGAACCTCAGAGATTAACCACCTAGAGACGATCTAAAAACCCTACTCTGGGGAACTAATGCCTTTTATTTCTTATCGGAGTTTGTGGGGAGGCCACATGGAGTAAGTCTGTCCAGTGATGGCCACCAACCTCACCTGCGCTTGACCCCATGCACGCAGCAGGAGTCAGGGCACCCTTCCCCTGACCATCTCCCCCATCGTGGCTCCACATCCTGGAGAATTAGTTTGTTTGGGGGGCCCCTGCAGCTTTAAACCAGAGCTGCTTAGTGCAGAAAGAGGTGGTGCTGTTCAGTGACCACCAGGCAGATCCCACACCGAGGGGGCGGCTTCATCCCTCACACTTTCTTAAAGAGATGGTGCCGGTGCCAACGCTTCACAGGCAGGGGAGCCTCGGGCTTGGTCCTTCTTGATGCTGGAAGCCTGCAGGAATGTCGGGAGTTTGAGGGGCCAGTTTCCATTTAGGAAGATCAGTGGAGATGGTGGTGGGGTGGTCTCTCAGTGTGAATGTACTTAAGGCCCCTGAGCTGTGCACTTAAAATGACGAAGAAGGAAATTTTTATGCCAAGTGTATTTTACCACAATTTTTTAAAAGTTGCATTCCATGACTACAGAATAAAAAGTTTGGGGAGGACTTCCCTGGTGGTCCAGTGGTAAAGAATCCACCTGTCAATGCAGATGTGGGTCTGATCCCTGGTCCAGGGAGATTCCACATGGTACAGATCAGCTAAGCCAAGGAGCCTGCAGCTACTGAGGAGGAGCTCAAGAGCCTGTGCTCCGCAACAAGAGAAGCCACCGCAGTGAGAAGCCCGGGCACCGCAGCTAAAGAGTAACCCCCACTCGGTGCAACTAGAGAAAAGCCGGCAGGCAGCAACCAAGACTCAACACAGCCAAAAATAAATAAAAGAACTGTGAGCTCACACAGAGAAAAAAATGTTTGGGGGGAAAGAAGCCAGGAAAACTGTAGCCCCACTCCCCCACACCACAGGCGGACACATTTTGCATATGAACTTTGCGGGGGGCACGTGCCGTTCTCACTTCTCAGAGGAGGTCGTCCTGTCCTACCCGTGACATAGGAGCCATTGGGTGAGTTGCTTTGAACAAAGAATCACCCGAGTTCCTTCTGCAGGGAGGTGTCCCAGGCTGTGTCCTACCCACCCCAGTAAAGTCCCCTTGGTCACCCAGCTGTCGGGCGTCAGAGATGGGGCTGTGAGCAGGGCCATCACCAGTGAGTGACACCTTTGAGCCCCTGTGGAAGGTGGCCCTTGGATCACCTGTCACCAGCTCCCCTGCAGATCCCCTCCTCCTCTCTACCCAGCCCTGAACCGGAGGTGCATCCCTGGATCCCTCCTCCCAGGAGTTCTCTGTCACCAAACCAGGGCCACCAAGATGGTGAGGAGGCCAGCGGAGGTGGGGGGACCTTCAAGGGAACAGACAGGAGGAATCCCACGTGGTTGCTCCTCTTCCTCTCCTCTCCCCAGGGCCTGGGGCCTGGCAGCTCTTTTCTTCCATCTAACATGTTTCCAGAATGTCTTGGAGGGTGTTGTGGGCTGAATTTTGTTCCCCCAAATCCAGATGGTTTTTCCAGTAGTCGTGTGTGGATGTGTGAGTTAGACTATAAAGAAAGCTGAGGGCTGAAGAGTGGATGCTTTTGAACTGTGGTGTTGGATAAGACTCTTAAGAGTCCCTTGGTCTGCAAGGAGTCCAACCAGTCCATCCTAAAGGAAATAAGTCCTGAATATTCATTGGATGGACTGATGTTGAAGCTGAAACTCCAATACTTTGGCCACCTGATGTGAAGAACTGACTCATTTGAAAAGACCCTGATGCTGGGAAAGATTGAAGGCAGGAGGAGAAGGGGACGACAGAGGATGACATGGTTGGATGGATGGCATCACCGACTAAATGGACATAAGTTTGAGTAAACTCAGGGGATTGGTGATGGACAAGAAGGCCTGGCGTGCTGCAGTCCTTGGGGTCGCAAAGAGTCAGACACGACTGAGCGACTCAACTGAACTGAAATCCAGATGTTGAAGCCCTGACCCCCAGGACCTCAGGATTTGAGTGTGTGGAGAGGGAACCTTGAAACGGGTGATTGAGATCAAATGAGGTCTTTCCTTATAAGAGGAGATCAGGACACAGACATGGGACGACTGCGTGGGGGCCTGAGGAGGAGACAGCGTCCACGATCCCCACCCCACCCCGCGCCGAGGCTCTGTCAGCCATGCGGGGGCCGCTGAGGCCCCGGACACCACGTTCTCCACGTTTGCCGAGAAGCGCCGGCCAGGAGAGGACCAGGCTTTCCTGGAGGCCGAGGAACCGGGTCTCCGGCGTTTCCTGGGGAACAGCCCCCGGATAAAGGCCGCACTGGCAGGGTCTCAGGTCCCGAGGACCCGGGGTGGCCGCCAGGAATCTCCTCGCACGCAGGTGCTCCCCCCGCATTAACCTGAACGAGGCTGGGACCCAGTGGGCAAACTGCTGTTTTCCCGATGAAAAGGGAATATGTCAGGGTCTGTCCGCATCCGTGATGGACAGGGAGGCCTGGCGTGCTGCGATTCATGGGGTCGCGAAGAGTCGGACACGACTGAGCAGTCGACTGAACTGGCCGCATCCGCGGAGGAGCAAGCACCTGCCGGCTCCCCGCGAGCCTGGTCGACTGGCGGCCCACAGCGCCCCCTGGCGGCCCCGGGTGGTGCCGGCGCAGCTGCAGCCGCGTTCCCCGGAACCTGCCTTCCGCGGGCGGGGCGCCGACAGGGGCTGCTGTGGCTGCATCAGAGAGAGAGACAGGCAAAACGTCCGGATCCCCGGGAGGTCCCGACCCCCGAGGAGACAAGGAGGGGCTGGAACTAGCGTGGCCGGGATCCTGCTGAGAACCGGACGTCTGAGAAGGGGAGTAGGGGGAGCCGCGAGGCCCTGGGGCGGATCCTGAGAAATCCCTGCGGCGGCAGACCGGCCCCAGAAGAGCGGAGCGAGGGGGTGGGTGCGGCAGGACTTGGGGACAGTCCACCCCACCCCGCTCCCTGGGCAGTGGGGAGGACCCTGGCCACAGCAAAGCCCTGGCTGGCCTCTACTCCGAGTGTCTCAAGAACATTCTGAGCTAAGGCGAGGGATCCTTCTGGTTTTGTTTTTATTTTTGCCCCCTGTGGCTTGTAGGATCTTAGTTCCCCAACCAGGGATTGAACCAATGTCCCGTCCAGTGAAAGTAAGGTCCTAAGCACTGGCCCACCTGGGAAGCCCGAGCTTTGTTCTAAAGAATGAACTGTAGTCACTCTGGGATCCACTTCCTGCCCCCTGGGTTGGCCAAGTGGGCAGGACCAAGAAGACAGATGGTAGCAGGCGTTGTCCAGGGTGTGAACAGTTTGGAGGCCTCGCACAGACCCTGGGAGCGTGAAAAGGCACAGGTGTGCTGGAAAGTCACCTGGCAGTTTCCTAAAAGGTGAAGCGTGGAATAATCCTCAGAGCCAGCATGCCACTCCTGATTCACGCCCAGCGGATTAAAAACCCGTGTCCAGAGGACATGCAAGGAATGTGCACAGTAGCTTTACTCATAGTTAAAGTGGAAACAACCCGAACGTCCACCCACCAATGATAGACAAACAACATGCACAAACTCAAGTGGAACGAAAAGGAAAAATGTCCGGCCACAATGTGGATGAGCCTGGAGAGAATCAGGCTCAGTGAAGGAAGCCACTGTGGCCACGGACTGGGCGAGTCTGTCTACTCGGAGTGTGCAGAGCAGGCAGATCTGCNTCACCTCCCCTCGCTCCTCTCCCTCGGTATTTCTTGTGTGATTCACACGAGACTGTCCCCCACTTCTGAGCTCTTAGGATCATAATATTAATCACTTAATCCTCTCAGCACATGCCTGAGGTAAGTCAAAGGTGAACTCAGCATTATGTATTAACTCATAGGCATATCATTTAAATAATCTGTTGTCAAAACCCTTACCAGTCTTACAAGGAGAACACCTTGTCACAACAGGAACTAATTCCTCTGATAAATTCCGAGCCTCAATTTCTGTCTGTCATAATAGCAAGGGAAGAGCTTTCACATTGATGGACAGAGAATCACTGAATTTTGTTATGATGGTACTTTGTGCTGGGAAGTCTTCCTCTTTAGCTCCTTTAATCCTAAAAGCCATCTTGTGAGCTCAGTATTGTTACATGACCCAAACTTTACAGAAAAGGCAGTGGAGGCTTGAAGAAATTAAGGCATCCGGCCAGGATTACACAACAAGGATGTGATAGTGCTGGATTGAGAACTCAGGCAGTCTGGCTCCGTATCATGCTGTGTCTCCTAAAGCTCACCATTTTGTGTTTCCTTTTAAGGCACCATCCATTCATCCACTCACCCATTCCTTCTCACCCCACCCCAGAAACAGTAAGTGTCTGCTAGTATTTGCCTAAACCTGTCCTGGGCACTGATAATACGTGAATGAAATAAACACAATATTTGCCTTCCATGAACTGGCCAGGACAAGACACAGAACACTTGTTGAGAATAGAGAGCAGTACATATAGAGAATATAAAGCTGCAGAAGTGCTGTGGAAGCTTGGAGCTCTCCTCATCCAGGCTGGGGGTGCAGTCAAGTAATAACTGATGGAGTGCATGTCAGCTAATAGACTCCAAAAGGTTAAAGAGAAAAGTAGAATGAAGAGAAAGTGGCTGAAAGGAATAGCTTGGACAAAGGCAAAGAGGCAAGAAACAAAGATGGTGTGTGTGGGGCAGAGCTGCAAAGAGTTGGTTTTCACTGTAGCATAAAAGGGAGGTGAGAAGTGAGGTGGCAGATGAGAAGGGTGCTAGGACATGGGCCAGGCTGAGAAGTCAGCCCTCTCCACATTAGGGGCCATGAAGTGTTGCACAGAGACACCAGAGGAAAACACCAAAGCATGTATTCTGTTATTTTTTGTATTTTATTTTTCTTGAAGTCTAGTTGATTTACAGTACTGTACACTTAAGGTGAACACAACATAGTTATTCATAATTTTTATAGCTTATATTCCATTCATAGGTATCATAAAATGTTGGCTATATTGCCCATGCTGAATAATACAGCATATTAATTTTATACATAAGAGTTTGTACCCTTTAATCCCCTATTTTTAAAATAAATTTGTTTCGATTTTTTTTTTTTTGATGAAGCTTTATGTGTGTGGGCGTGGGTGCATAGCACAGGTATATAATTTATGTGAGAGAGTTTAAGGCTAAAATTCTTTTATTGATAGGTCAAGGGAAATATAATCTTAGGAGTCACTTTCATAAGTAATGGGGAGACAGTAGACAGTTTAATTTAAAAGGGGACCCTCTTACACATATGTTTGTTTACAGATTCTTTTTGAAGCCCCATGAAGGATGATATTAATAACATAGGTCTAAGACTCATACAGGGAAGTGTATTGAAGAGAAGTTTGCCACCAAGGAAGTTAACATTGGTGAAAATATGATCCAAAATTGTGGGATAGATAAAAGGGCATGGTTTAAAATGATTTTTAGGTGGTTGAATAAATAACATTTGGTGATGGATTGACCATGGTTTTGACAAGGACTTCATCACTTTCGATAAGCTCCAGCTTGCTGTTGTTTGAGTGTGCCCAGTACAGATCTCCGCAGCACTTGGATTTCCTCTATCTGTGCCTGGAAAGCTCTCCTCCCACACTCACCTCTCCCTGATTAGACTCCTCATTCCTTTCTCATCTCTAACCCAATCCTATCTTATCAGCGAGACCTTCCTTGACGATCCTATATAGTTCTTCTATTCTGTCAACCTCACCTGCTCCTGGGTATGACCTCTCCACTTTGATTACCTCTACAGCATTACCATCTGAACAGTTCTATAATCTTATCTTCTTGTGTAATAGTGTGGTGTCAGGGACTTCATCGCTTTTGTTCATTGCTCTCTCTCTCTAATGTAGTGGTGCCTGACATGTGTAGGATGTGCTCCATAAACATTGATTGAATAGAAGAATGAATGGACACATGAATACATAAATGAGTGAACTAAAAAGTGACTCTTCTTAAAGCTGATCCCTTCACAAGCCCACTAAAGAGTTAGTATTTTCCCACCCAGAGATGAGGAGTCGGAGGTGGGAGAAACTATCCAAAAAGGATTAGAAACTTGACTAAATGTATCCTATCTGTTAAAACTCTTTACATGGTCATTAAAGAGAAAGCCTAATCAAAGTGACTTCTGTTAACAGTGACAATTTATTGACTCAAGTAACTGGACAATTAAGAGGTAGAGCTATTAAGGAGGTTTGATTTAGAGTTTCAAGACGTTGCCTGGGGCTGGATCTTTTTCTGACTCTGCTCTGAAAGACTGGCTTACCTCATGGTGTCAAAATGGCTGTACTCTCAGCTCTCCTGAACCTCATAGACCCAAATCACACTGCCCAGAAGGAGAGAGAATATCTGATTCCTAGACCCCAGCAAAAGTCCTCAGCTTTGCTATGACTGGAGCACTTCTGAACCCATCACAGAAGTCATTGGGATGGTATGTGCCAATTGACCCAAGCCTGGGATTCCTCAACCAATCTGTTGAGAGATAAAATTACTCTGATTGACTTAGGCAACTTTTTTGAGCTAGGAATGAGATCAATAAAAGTATCATGGATGCTAAAAATGAGAAAGGAATGAAATAGATTTTGAGGGGAAAAGCCATTGTGTGCTTTATAGCTTGGAAATAAATTCAGGTGTGTGTTACTAGAGTTATTCCAGAATGTCTGCTCACTTATCAAGAATACCTCCCGTGATATATCTATGGATGTTGCCTAAACAGAATTTGGGCCGTGGGATTATTTCTGAAATTGTTAAGCATATTTTATAATCCTTAGTAATGGCATACATATTTGGACTTACTCCTTCCTCGTTGAATGCTATTTAAGAACAATAATTTGCTATCAAGTATAAATAATAAAAATTGTAAAGCAGTGTGTTGCCTTAAAGTCTGGTTCTATCTCTTTACTTGATGTGACTGTCAGTAGACAAAGGAAGATGATTTACATCTGGAGTGAGACTTGCTGCTCCTGTTTTGTGCAGAGGAATCAAGCAGGGAATTCTTGAGAGACTGAGCTGGTCTTAGCAGTGCTGACATTACTGAAATCCAGTCAGTTTTGCTGAAAAAATTGATCACACACAGCTGAACACTACCTTTCCTTCCCTTTTGATAAAGGACAAGTATAACGGATTATATCAATAGTTCTGTGGAACAAGCTACTTCTCTCTGCTTTGAGGTTTCTGAAAAAGAAAATTTTTNGATCACACACAGCTGAACACTACCTTTCCTTCCCTTTTGATAAAGGACAAGTATAACGGATTGTATCAATAGTTCTGTGGAACAAGCTACTTCTCTCTGCTTTGAGGTTTCTGAAAAAGAAAATTTTTATGCTGTTTCCCAATACCTGATCTCTCCATTTTCTCCTTAACTACCCCTTCTTTTTGACATTTTCCTCACACTTCTGATGTCCTCTTTGGTTGTATTTTTTCACTTGCCAAACACTCATAGCCAACCAGTCAATCAAACATACTTCTGATTTGAACAAATTCTTCCCTTCCAGGTTTGCCTGGAAATGACCTTTTTGTCCAAGGTTTAAAACGAATGAACACATACTTTAGGTTTTTTCTTTTGTTTTGTTTTCCACTCACTTTTTTTTATAAAAGAAAGGCAAAATTAAATTACCCATTTGTTTTCTAAACACCGGATAACAGTTACAGTCAATGATACTGCTGGTTAGCACACAGCATGGACATTTAATAGCACAACAAGGGGTTTCTGTTTTTATTTGGTGAATTTAAATGTGATCTAGCATGGAAAATATGCTAAATGAGGGGGAAACAAGGTATAACATATGAAATCCAAGGAGCCCTTGTGCTCACGGTTCCGCATCTCTGTCTTATAAAGGCTCTGCTCTGTTGATGACGCCATATCACTAGCCCAAGCTAACAACAGTCCACCAAACCTTACGGAACTGGAACATCTTAGCCTTCCTACTGCTCTTTGCTTTCCCTCTCTCCTCTCTTACTTTTTGAACCTGAAGTGAATGAAAGTTATTTTTTCTGGGAGCATTGTTGAGAACTTCATGACACCCTTTGGATATCCAGAAATGGTCAGCCCAACGGTCTGGTTCTGTGTCCATGTTTGGGGGATACCATGGCTGAGCCAAACAATATTTCTGTGCAGCTGGCCGCAAAGGCAGTCACCATGCCAAATCTACCCATGTGATGGTTGATCCTTATGCCAAAGAGTTCAGAAACACAAATCCAATTTAAATCTGGCTCAGAAAAGCAATAAGAGTTTAAATTGGATTTTGGTGGAGTTTGTTCTCATTAGACTCAACATGCAAACCGCTTTATAGACATTTATTATTTAATTATTTCTAACAAANGCCAAAGAGTTCAGAAACACAAATCCAATTTAAATCTGGCTCAGAAAAGCAATAAGAGTTTAAATTGGATTTTGGTGGAGTTTGTTCTCATTAGACTCAACATGCAAACCGCTTTATAGACATTTATTATTTAATTATTTCTAACAAAAGCTCTTAGAGACCCAGCATCTCTAATTAATTGGGAATGAAAGCAGAACGGGTCTCAGTGCTAGCCAGCGTGTGCTCTATGATCCAGAACTTGCACCGAGAGAGCTATCAGATGTGTACCAAACACTAGGGTCTTTGGCAAAAATTTGCTTCATTAAATTCAGCTTTGTAGTTTTCTGCTTTCATTCCAGGCTCTCAGATGGATCTGCGTGTATTACCTGCATCATGCACAACGCTGAACAGGGCCAAGAGGATTCAAAGATGTGGTACCTGGAAAGTGTCCCTTCAGTGTTCCCATTTCCAATTCACTCGTCCCTTCCTTCATGCCTATCCCTCTTCCAAGGCTTCTTCCAGAGATCTCCATTGGTTGCTTATCTTTCTATAATTGCTTTGCATTTTAGCAGGGACCTTCCTGGAAGAAAGCCTTCACCCAGTGGCTGTAACTGTGGAAACAGCAGTTCCATAGAATTTAACAGGGAAGAAAGTTGGAGCCAGACTTGTTGCTTGGATGGCCATGGGAGGGCTGGCCCTGTTGACCCGTTTCTTATGCTGCTCTCAGATACTTGCTCACAGCACTGGACAAGCATCATGACAAGAAAGCATGTCTAATTTCAGATAGTCATGTCAGAAACAAGACCTGCTAGTCTTGGTCACAAGCTACAGGATATACAAAAAGTATTGTTCTTCCTGAGGCAGTTGTTCAGTAGACCTGTTACAGTCACAGAGAATAATTCTCACAAGCTTCACTAAATCCCAAATCTGAGAGTTTGGAAATATGAAGTGTCCTGAGTTCTCTTGGATCATATTTCCAATGAGAGTCATGGACTTTGCATATATATGTTCATATCATAGTTAACTCATCATTTCTCACTTAAGATTTTCTCTTTTTTTAAGTGATTTTTTTTTTTTCTAACAGAACAAGTGAAAAAAAAAGAAAAAATATGTGCTGAGAAATGACTGCTGGATGGATGACTAAGTTTATTCACAGGATAGGGGATGTCTATGTCAGCCTTATAGTAAGTCTGTCCAAAATTGGGCATATACAAAATCTTACCTTACTTTATCATGGACTTTCAGGTCAATAATCAACAATATGAGAACCCATAAATGTTAAATGGGTGAATGTCTGGGGTCTGTTTTACTAACTTTGTGTTTTGTGATATCCCAGCTCTTCTTATTTAGCTATGAATCTTGAATGATTCAACTACATTTTCTTTCAGTTTCCTCATTTATAAAATGGATTTAATAATGGACNGAACCCATAAATGTTAAATGGGTGAATGCCTGGGGTCTGTTTTACTAACTTTGTGTTTTGTGCTATCCCAGCTCTTCTTATTTAGCTATGAATCTTGAATGATTCAACTACATTTTCTTTCAGTTTCCTCATTTATAAAATGGATTTAATAATGGACAAAAAACACAGTCTTCCATAGTGTTGCCATGGGTATTAAATATTGGGGTGGCCAAAACATTCATTTGGATTTTTTCATAAGATGTCATGCTGCTGCTGCTGCTAAGTCGCTTCAGTCGTGTCAGACTCTGTTCGATCCCAGAGACGGCAGCCCACCAGGCTCCCCCGTCCCTGGGATTCTCCAGGAAAGAACACTGTAGTGGGTTGCCATTTCCTTATCCAATGCATGAAAGTGGAAAGTGAAAGTGAAGCCACTCAGTCGTGTCCGACTCTTTGTGACCCCATGGACTGCAGCCTACCAGGGACCTCTGTCCATGGGATTTTCCAGGCAAGAGTACTGGAGTGGGGTGGAAAAACCCAAATGAACTTTTTGGCATACCAGTACATTAGTATAGGTAAATTGCATAGAAAAGTGTCTTGTACCTATTAAGTGATAAATGTTATTAGTGTTATAATACTAAAGCTGCAATTAATAGTACTATCATACTTATTGCATTGCTATTGATTGGTCTGATAATTGCATCATCTCTTGTTTCAAAATGCTCAGACAGAAAATCATTCAGGTTAGAAAGACCTAAAGGAGAAGACGTTGGAAAAGATAGAAGTCTTAATTTCTAGTCTGTCCACTTGACCCTAGACAGTGTTCAAACACTAAACTACTAGAGTATTATCTCTTATGCTTGAAGTGAACCTTCTAGAGGTAATTACCATCTCCATGGGTAGATGTGACCAAAAAGGTCAGCATCATCTTTATTTGGGCCCTTAAATTGCTGTGTCCTTTTTTCTGTAAACAATTATTGTTCACTTACTCTATTCAGGACACTGTGAGTGCTGAGAAAGTCACAGAGGTGAGAAAATCACTTTTCCATAGAAAAATGATTTATATTATCAGGGAGATACCTATATCTAGTTACATATATACTCATGTAACTAAACTCAAAGTTTCCATATCTATAAACATGGACAGAACTGGTTGTCTTGCAGTAGGTGACTATTTTGGTGATAGGCGGGATCAATGGAGCATCAATCACTCAGTGTGAATGTGAAGCAATTTGATTCCGTTAGGAAAATCACCGTTACTGGATTCCACAATTCCATCATCTGGTTGGCTCATAAAACTGTTTAGTATCTCCATAAATCAGTCTAAACTCACTCCCAAATAGAGTTTCAGCTGTGATAGGACACCAGCATCCTCTTCCTTAGGGGCCTATGACTACTCTTGGTCAGGTCTTTGGGAGGACTATCAGGAGATTCCAAATCCTTGAATCATTTCTCATCACCCTTCAGTGCACTGGGTCACTAGGATATAAACACAGAGACATATGGGAAAAAAAACCCTCTTTATGATATTGAATTCAAATCCCTTTTCTGTGTTCAGTCTGGAGAACTGGTAAGCCCTCGTGATCCTCAGCATTCCTAAGGATTGGGGGCTAGAATTGAGGCCAGCTCTTTTCTAAACTCTACTCTTGATGCTTCCATTCTAAATGTGGAGGAAGAAGCAAGCTGAAAACATGGAAAAGAGAAGATAACCTGTCTCCCCTAGGCCAGGGGAGAGGTAGGATAAACACCCCATTCCAGATCTCATCTCCTGGTTGTGTTGTTCTTTCCAAGATTGGCAGGGTGGGGACTGTTGCAAATAGCAGGCTACTCTGTCATTTTCTGCCACCAGGATAGAGTGAAGACTTGAGTGGATAGCAGTTACAGNAGGATAAACACCCCATTCCAGATCTCATCTCCTGGTTGTGTTGTTCTTTCCAAGATTGGCAGGGTGGGGACTGTTGCAAATAGCAGGCTACTCTGTCATTTTCTGCCACCAGGATAGAGTGAAGACTTGAGTGGATAGCAGTTACAGAAGCACACACCATACAGAAGTTCAGCAAAAACAGCAAAAAAAAACAAACAAACAAACAAAAAACCCAAAACAGAAAAGTCAGTAATAGAGAGGCTATCAGAGAAGTTCCACTTGTAACACTATTTGTAGAAGCTTCACCCTTCCCCCTGGTGACTTTCTCGTTAGAATGGAGTGAACATGTGGCTACTTTGAGCTTCCCTCTAGCGCTAAAAATTCACTGCTATCCATTACTCTTCCTGGCCTTTTTAAAATGCTGGGCTGGGGGACTTAAAGCTCAGAGGACATAGCAGTTCAGAATGCTTCGCACAAAGTTATATTCCCAAACATGTATCTCTCCCCTCTTCCACTGGCACCCCTCCATTTTAAGTGATTTTGTTTTTCCTATATAACATCCGAACAAATTTAAAGCACTGCTTTTAAAATGATGGGGTCAAGGTGGGGAGATGGCTAAATCCATCATCTAAGCCAACCTGGAATTGTCAGGCTCAGGACATAGAGGCTTTCTTTGGCATCTATTTGATGTTGCATGGGGAACAAAGGGAAGTTAGACATCTGTCTCTTGCCCTTTGGCAGGAGATCTCAAATGTCATAGCCTGTGAGGGTGCCAATTAGCAGCTCTTGTAGCCTAACCAACCTGCTACAGAAGTAAAATGCCAGCAGCTCTGTCTGTCTCTCTGTCCCTGAATGATGGGGCCCATGCCTCACAGAGTAGAGAGCACCTAACTTTGAAAGCTCGACTATAGATACTGGAACCTAATGATCCCCTAGCTGGGATGATGGAGATGGAACCTTCCCAAGAGATTCAGGTCACCGTGCTTCCACACTTACTGCCTTAAGCCCCAAGTTAGGCAGCGCTTGATAGAGATGCTGTAAGGCCAGAGGAAAAGAAAATGCTTTTTTATTTGAAGAGTATGTGTCTTTAAACACATTGTGTGTATGTGTTACACATATGTGTGTCGCACATGTGTATGTTATGAATCTGCGTGCATTGTGTGTGCATATATTGTGAATATGTTATGAATTTGTAGGCATTGTGTGCATATTGTTTGTGTCAAAGAGAATAGATGGTGGCCTAGTACTTAGATGTGAAACAGGACAACTCTAATAATTATAAAGAGTTGGCTTGAAATGCACATATACACACTTCTAAAACAAATAGATATCCAGGAGTTTTATTTTCAAGGGCCCCACTTCTTTTGCATCTTCCTGTTCTTTCTCTTTTGATTTACAGATTGAGTACATGAATCTCAGGACATTTGGCAACAGGGAGGCAGCTGGAAACCATAGGGCTGGGCTTTGTTTGTAAAGCTGAATTTTCACAAGTGGTTTGGGGTTTAGGTGTGGGAAGCAGAAAATCCTGGGCTTCAGAATCACCTTTGAAAAGTTGCTCCCCTGACATAAAAATTTGAAAGAATTTATTCATAGGCTTTCTTGCACTTTTTAAGAGTTGTGTAACATTACACCACCTACCACAAAAGAAAAAAATCTATAAGAAAAGCCATGTCAACATTTCTCAGAACGATGTATTTTTTCATGTCACAACTTTCTGTTATTATTTAATCTGTCAAAGAAAACACATGCTGGAAACTTTTGAGATCTGCCCAACACACACACACACATTCCATTACCAAACTTACGTCGCTAGAGTCTGTAATGCTTGCTTCTGAACCTGGCACACCTCTTTTGTAAATAAAACAAAACAAGCAGCTTAAAAGAAGAAAAGGTCATTTATTTCTCCGTCTTTTATTTCTGCTGTATTTTAGCTCCTCTTTGCTAAAGATTAAATATTTACCATCATTTAGTGATAAACGGGGGATGTTAGCAAGTTATCTTTAAGACATCAACTCCATTTTAAAAGAAACCTCTTGAATCATCTTCTGTAAAGGGTAACCCTGTGGCTGACCTAATTCTCTTACTGTTTTAATTCCATACACTTCGGTCTTTGCAAAGTGTAGAGGTTTTGTTGAGGGGAGTCGTGGGAGGTGAAGGATGATGGTGAAGCTTTAATGCACAGTGGTGCTGGGGTTGCAGTATTGATCTATTGTGATCCATTTCCTAATTTCAACTGAGAAGGCTGTCAGAAGCAGAAGCTTTCCCCTTTTGATAACAAGGCTAACTAGATCCTGCAGTAAATTACAGATGGTCAGGTTGTATCAATTCCAGGGTCTTGAATTGCTACAGCTCTGCCTGGCACATTTGAAGCAGGAAATATAAACATGTTCGAGCTACAAAATGTGTGAGAACAGGAATAGGGGGCAGCTATCTTTTTTGCATCCCTCAAGTATGACATACAAAGTAGAGCCGTATCTTATTACTAACCTTGTCCATAAGCCAGTGTTTGTATATTGCTTTTCAAGGGCCTAATGGCTGAGCCTTATCTTTGAATATTGGATAAGGGGACAATTAGAATCGTTTGGGCCAAACCCCAGAGCTGGCACTGCAGGCGCCTTTTGTACATATCCAGTAAGGGAGAGGTTTAGCATAAATGAAGATCAGCTGGTGAGAGGTCCCCGGCCAAGGCTCAGTGCCAGAGCAAGGGGGAGCGGAAGGGGGTTTCCCATGGTGCCCTCTGTGGACTAAATGCAGCCCAGCCCCAGAACATGCAGTTGCTCTCATTTCCCAAGACTTAGAAAGTATAGCTACAGAAATTAATTAAACATAATAGCCCTGGTCCTGCCCCAAGAATGAATCTTACTCCCAAGTTTTGGCCTAAGTAAAAAGAGACCATCCAGGGATTAGGGAACAAGAAGGGATAATTTATTAAAAGCTGGCTATCTTCTTTTAAAAAGTCAGTCTGTAGTCAGATAAGGATTTTTCCAATTTGATTTCTGAAACTTTGTCCCTTCAGTTTTTTTTAGTTGATTCGCTTAGCATGGAAGGAAGCACTAATCGAGAAAAAAGGGAGGAAGGAAATATTGCCAGCAGTTAATAATAAAAACTAAAGGACAATGAAAAGAAAGTGGGAAGAATAAGTGAATGTATACCCCTGAATGGTCTACAGGGAACATTCTGAAATTAGCTAATGCTGAGTAAAATCAGTTACAGCCAGTAAACAAGCCCCTCTCTTTGTGGTAGACAATGCCCCCAATAACCTAGGAAACGGAATTAAAAAAAAAAATTACGGCAATATTCTTTATTTCTTCTCTTATGGTTCTTTTGTTTCTCTGGCTTTCTATTCTTGTCAAGTGTTAGATCATACGGCTTGCTAAAGAGATGGCACGGAGAAATCTAATTCAGCTGCGGCTCTCTGAGGGGGAGTGAATGAAAGCCTTTCCAAGCACCTGTGGCTGGTTTTCATGAAATTGCATTTCTTTAAATCAATACCATATCAGACTGGTTAGTTTTCAGACACTCCTTACAAAAAACAAACACGAGGCACTTTTCTTTTCCTTCTTAAAAATATGCTTAAACTCTAATAGCAAAAAGAAAAGACCCAGTTTATTTGCTCAGATGGTAAAGAATCTGCCTGCAATGAAGGAAAACTGGGCTCAATCCCTGGGTCAGGAAGATCCCCTGGAGAAGGGAATGGTAACTCTCTCCAGTAATTTTGCCTGGAGAATCCCGTGGACAGAGGAGCCTGGTAAGCTACATTCTATGGGGTCACAGTCAGACACAACTGAGCAACTCTGCATACAAAACAATTAAATGGGTTACAGGAAAATAGCTCCTTGTAGGCAGCATCTTTGTGTGGGGCTCAGGCTCTGGTTTAACGGAGTCCTGATAATTAGTTGTGTGACCTTAGGTAGACCAAAGATGGTCACCAGATTTTGCTCTTAACTTCTGTGTCCTCATTTGTCAAAAGGAGCTACCAGCAGTCTTTGCCTCATCAATATTAGTAATTAAGTAATGATGATAGGAAAGATTGAAGGCACAAGGAGAAAGGGGTGGCAGAGGACAGAATGGTTAGATAACATCACTGACTCAATGGACATGAATCAGGGCAAACTCCAGGAAATTGTGGAGGACAGAGGAGCCTGGCATGCTACAGTCCATGAGGTCACAATGAGGCCCCAACTTAGCAAATGAACAACAACAAATAATAATTAATTAAAAACTAATATAATGTTTGAAATTACTTTTTAGAAAGAAAGGGATAGGCAACACAATTTTTTTTTTTTAATTCACACATCTCCATGTTATTCTGTGAAACTCACCAGCTGCTCCAAGCTTGGCCATCTCCATTTCCCACGAGTATGCTTATGAAGCGAAGGAGGGAAACCAGTTGGATATTTTGACATAAACCTGCGTTCCTTGTATGCAATTGATTCTCATATATCCTGCTTTGTGTTATTGACACCGGAGATCACTGGCTTTGGACTGAAATTGCCTACTGGGTGAGAGGGCGGCATCTCCCTAGTGGGCCTTAGTGCTTGGAGACCTCTCTGTGTGATTGCCTGGAGGCTTCTCTTCAGAGACCTGTGATAGGGTGGGAAGGAGAGTGGTCAGGAGCGTCCTGATGAAGAGTTCTGATGACCCGTAGACCAGCTGCCAGTGTGTCGGTGTTTACCTGTCAGCTTCCTCTGTCCCCAGCTGGCTGAGTGACAGGCAGGCTCGCAGACCCACCTCCCCACCTCCTACCCCTCAGCCACTGCATGTTTACATTATCTGCTTCCAAAGAAACTTCCTTTTCCAGATGGCATGTGCTTTGCAAGTCTCAGCTCTGCGGGAGTTCCGCTTGACAAACTCTAACAGACCTTCTCAACATCACCCCCTATAGCTTTAGGTAAGAACAAAAATGTCATTCTCAACTTTCTTGAAATCGGAGTCAGAATTTCCTCCCCAAAAGCCCCACGGACAAATTATATGGGTTTGTCTCGACTGGTTGCGTTCAATGTGGCCAACTTCCTCTGCATCTGCCACATCAGACAATCCAGCTGCTGACTTTTTTTTTTCCCCCGAAGAAACACCAGTGATGAGATTNATCCCATGTTCCAGAATCTCTCCTGGCTTGTCTTTCAGCCCCACCTTGTTACTGGCCCCTGTGGTCTCCAGCTCAGGACCCTGTGATGTGACAGGAGCAGGGTCCTCAGGGACCACAGCCCCCCTCCCAGACTCTCCCAGGTCGCTCTGTTTGTTGTGGGGCCATGGGGAGACCACTGGGTCTTTTGAGGGTCTGCTTCCCCTTTCTGTGAAGTGAGGTATGGGCTCCCATTCAGCTGAGGGTTTTCAGATGATTCCGTGAAGTCACGATGTTATCTGCCTTTCAAAGCACAGTGGAAATCTGCTTTTTAAACTCCCTGAAATGTTGAGGTCCTAAGCCCAGGAACACGCCCAGCTCTCCAGGCAGAGTCCTCCCCATCCTCGGCCTCCCCCATCTGGTTGCCTTGTCTGGGCCCCAAGCTAGGAATCAGAGCCTTTGGGACAACAGAGCTGGGGAGGAGCACAGACTCGGGGTGGGGGCGGAGGATGGTTCCCTCCCACCCAGACAAGCCGAACAGGAAAGTTTGGGGCAGTGGTGTTGGTGGGAGTGGGACAGCACTGGAGATGTGGCGGTGGGCGGGCAGGGGTCTGGTTTGTTTCCCGCTCCTCTCACCTCACACAGGTGCACCTGATCCAAATGAGCAAGGCTGGTGTTTTCTCCCGAGCCATTACTGTCAGCACAGACTCCTTGGCCCCATACAAATACCGAGAAACAACCCTGTGCCTCCCGCAAGGACAGAACTGAGCAACACAAAACATCTCAGAAAGGCAAAAGGCGTTTAGCCTCATGTATATGTTTTTGTCAATGGAAATAACAAATCAGGGCTTCCCTGGTGGCTCAGTGGTAAAGAATCTGCCTGCCAAGGCAGGAGACTCAAATTCGATCCCTGGCCCGGGAAGCTCCTACATGCCTCAGACCAACTATTGAGTTTCCGGGCACCAAAACTATTGAGCCTACCTGCGGCCACTACTGAAGCCTAGAGACCATGCTCCACAATAAGAGAAGTCACTTCAGTAAGAAGCCCACACACTTCAGCAAAGAGTAGTCCCCACCTGCAGCAGCTAGGAAGTAGCCCCCTCTCACTACAACTAGAGAAAAGGTAACACAGTAACAAAGACCCAGGCCAGCCAAAAATAAATAAACAAATAAAAATTACATAAAAATCAAGTCACAGGATACGTCACTGCTCTGAGTTTTGGTTTTCAGCAATTTTAGATTTAAATGTATTGGCAGTAAACCATAGCTCATGAGCCACAAAAAGCATATGCATGTCATTCACAAGTTTTGCTAATTGCTTCAGAAGAGATACAATAGCATGAACTCAGAGCCCTGTTTGGAGCTGAAAAGTGATAAAGATGAAGAGAAAAGAGACCAGAGGATGCTGGTCTCAGTGACAACAATACCATTTCTTTTAAATTCTGCCTTTAAAAAAGCAAGTCAAGGACTTCCCTAGTGGTCCAGGAGTGAAGAATTCACATTGCAATGCAGGGGATGTGTGTTTGATCCCTGGTTGGGGAACTAAGATCCCACATGCCAAGGGGCAACTAAGCCCATGGCCAGCAACTACTGAGCCTGTGCACCACAACTAGAGATTCTGTGCAGCACAACAAAGACCCAACAAATAAATGATGTGAAAAAAAAAAAGCACTAAAGTCTATTTCAACATGTGACAACGGCGTTCTAAGCTTTTCCCCTCCAAAAAAAAAAAAAAAAAAA